>CABFVZ010001195.1:32037-59292 GCA_902151445.1 Timema monikensis
TCACTTCCTCATTCCATTTCTTGTAATTGTACTTCCTCATTATTCTCCACACATACCAACAAGTTGTCAGCAAACATCATGGCTTTCATTCTTTCCTCCCCGAGTTTTCTTGCCACTTTATTCATGACCATTTCCATCATCATTACAAACTGTAATGGTGAGAGGACACTTCTCTGCTTCACTCCATTTTGTTATTTTAAACCACTCTGTCTTAACACAAGATAATATAATATGGTACATAAACTTTCGTAGAAGGGAAGTTTCAAGTTAAAGAATCCCCACAAAAAAGTCCTGACACAATAAATAAAACAAACAGGATTCATAAAAAAACAACTAGTAACTTATACACGTTACAATAGAAATAGACTTGTATTGCTACAAGTATTTTTACAGTTTTTATAGAATATACATTTTTTTGGCCAAAATTAATCTAATATTTCTCCAGTATCAACATAGAGTTTAGTTTTATGCGCATGCTAATATCAACAGATCTTGAATATCTGTCAAGGATGTCCTGGAATTTTGTCAAAAACATTTTAAATAAAGAGAAAAAGTTTTGACAAAGTTCCAGGACATCCTTGAAAGATATTCAAGATCTGTTGATATTAGCATGCGCATAAAACTAAACTCTATGTTGATACTACCCGCCTCTGTGGCGTAGTTGGCTAACGAGCTTGTCGTGTTGAGCCCGACTGCTGAGGACGGGGAGATCGAGGTTCTAATCTCGGTCGGGTGAACTGGGGGTGGTTTTTCCTAAATGGTTTTCCACTCTCCCTCCACGCAAATGCGGGTTCACTTCCTATAATTCAACCTTCTCAATTCCTAATCCATTAGCGTAATTAGTACTTAAAGCTAAAGTGTGTAACCCGAATGGGTAGTAAGACGCGGTGCTAAATATTATTATGTTGATACTGGAGAAATATTTGATCTATTTTCGCCAAAAAAAAAAAATGTTATAAAAACTGTAGAATTATTTGTGCTCCCTTCTGCCGCACCTTAACACTACTTAAATTGTAACAAATTGTTGTAGTTTTAGACACCTGAGGGGTTGGGAGGAGGGTTCAATTCTCGGGAAGCCATATTCAACCATACCCAGCTCACTTTATTTAAACATTTATTTTTCTATTAACTGGCTCTGATTTAACAGAACCTCATATTTTAGAGATTTGAATTATCGAGCTTTACTCTGTGTAAATTGTTCATATTTTCTTATGGATAGTTCTTTATTATATTGGGTTGTATGTATAATTATTACACATTTTACAAAATATCTAAAGGGAGAAAAGGTAATATTTTATCTGTGCACTGTTTATTTTTTTAAATCAATGCCTGCTTTAGTATAATTATGTTTTCTGGCACATTAGTCCATATCTTTTGATTCTGACGTGTTAATATGCAACAACACTATTGAAAGTCCAAGGTAAATGGGGGGGAGTTAAATTTTAACTCAAATTGCCATCTTTTAGACAATCTTTAGACCTTTCTAATGCACTTTAGTCATTTTTAAATCAATGTTTATTAAAAAGTGTTTCCTGGGGTCCTTATGTGGTTTAAGATATAAAAGATGTCCTGGAAAATGTCTTTAGTGTGACTTCCCGCTTTTCCCCTGTATCATTTATATAGACTCTGAGTTTGCCATTCTAGCACCAGCCATGCTCCTCACGTCATCCTGAAGACAGGCGTTCATTCCACTATTCTTAGCACCAGGCAAGCTCCTCACATTATTCTGAAGCCAGGCGTTCATTCAACCATTCCTAGCACCAGGCAAGCTCCTCACACTGTTCTGGAGTCAGGCGTTCTTTCTGACACACCAAACTATTCTACCCCTATTGAAACCCCCCACAATACATAATACTGAGTGCATTGTAAACCTTGCAGGTGAACGTGGGAGATGAAATCGACATCATACGTGGGCTAAGCCCCCTCAATTCAGACTTTTTAATCGTCTCCCGCATTGAGGTCCTGTCAGCGTCGGCGAACGAGAACAATATCTCCGTAAAACTACGACGCTCCAAGACGCTAACAATCGAGAACTATGCCGATTCGTGGAAAGTGTCGCAGGGCGAGTAATCGTCGCCGTGTGACGAGCAATGTGAAGAAAACACTCAGTGTACCGAGAAGAGGACATTATAGGTACAAGTTTAGGCAGGTTTCTATAACAAACTGATTAGACAGGGCATGAAACATTGAAGTTAAGTTTTTTTTTTTGCTACCTCGAACAATTTTTTCCCCCCTACACTTCAGATGTACACCAAAGTTTATAATTTATTTCTTCCTTTTCCACTTTCCTGTAACTTCTTCCATATTAGAGCAAAAATAAAGAAAAAGTATCCAAACTATAAACAAAGTGTAACTGCAATATTTTATCTTGTCACAAAATGTTGGTTTTAATACATTCAGCTGAATAAAATAGTAAGGTTCAGTTTCAAAATACTGTTTTTTTATTTACTAAACCAGAGAGATTTCACTCTATAGCAACTGTTGATCATTTTCCACGCATATACATATTTAGGACTTGTTCAGGCAATAGTTACAGGTTACAGGGAGTTCATGAGACGATAGAGGAAGCAAGGGTGAGATGGCATGGACAGCCCTAAACCTATATTTAAATACCTCGACCACTTTAGTTTGATGACATTGAGAATCCTGTCTTAATAGTTTCCATTCATTCAGCAACTAATGTAAGTTATACATAGATTGCTGTGTCAGTATTGAAAATGTGTTAACTTTTAAATGATAACACTCAAAGTAAATGTTTTTATTTAAAATATATGATGTTAATTTTGTTGTTGTTAGACATTGAATATATTTGGGTGTTTACTTAGTGTATACATTTTTTTATATAGTTAAATGAGTCGGCTAGAAATCATCTTTGGAAAGAATCGTTTTTTAATTTAAAATAATAATTTTTTACTTTTAACTTAACAAAAAATAAAAACTTTATTTTACACACACAATAAACAAAGCAAACATTTTACTCTTGACTAAACACAATTTATATAACCCAACATTATATCATGTGAAACTCACAAAAGGTAAATATGGAGACAATTTCTTTCAGAATGTTTGTCATACTCTATTCTCGAGTAAAATACTATATATTTTTAAAACTATACAATAAGATCTTTAACATTACTACAACCGAGTATTTGAACATTAAATATGGCCTTTATGACAAATTCTTGAACATCTTTGCAATATTAACTAGGTTTAATCAAAGAAAGGCCTTGAATGAGTGAAAATAAAATTAATAAGGGTATGCTGATATATTTTACTATGATGGATACACATTGTTCAAAAATTCTCATTTGTGATGACTAAATACTTTATTAGGTTTAGAACCAAGCAAGGAGTTTATTAAAATATATATACACATATTTTAATATTGTAAGCATACTTGGTCATGTTTCAATATAGCAGCGTCACATACAGTCAACATTTAACATTTCCTTACATTAGATGGATTATTACTTATGGCAAAATACCCAGATAGAACACTAAGCAATTTTTTTTCTCCACAGCAGTATTTAAAAACAATCTGATACTATTCAAAAAATGATATTGATAGTTATTTAAAAAAAAATGTTTATCCATCTATTATTAATTTTTAAAGAAATTACTTCATTACAGGTATGTTTTTGGTAAAAATAATTAACAGTTTAAAAAGATAGAAACTTTGGGGGAATAAAACAAAATAGGCAATGCCTATGTATCATAAAATGTCCACATTCATATAAAACCAGCGACATCTCATATTTATTACCACTAAGCCTACAAACACCCAATAGTAATACTATATTGTATTAGTCTTTTAACAAACCAACCTCTATGAAATAATTTCACTGCAACTCTACAAACACCCAATTTTCTAAATCACGAGACGTCATTATATAAAATATTCCTTTTTGTGTGATTACCAAGAGTAGTAAACAACTTTTAAAAGTGAAAAAACAGAATTTTCAGAACATAACTTAAGCTATGTTGTAAAACAAATTTTCATTAAATATTATTTCCCTTTGAGTACTTTCTTAATATTTTCTAATTGGCTTGGTGGTCCACCTGATTGATTCCTCTGAATTAGTCATAATGAAGAGATAATTTACAGAAAAATTGATACTCAAAAATAGGACTTGAAAATCAAGACTTTTTTTTTAAGTTCAAGCCAATCAGCCAGTCTTAAAACTAACAGAAACAAGAGTTTGGTGTGATTTTAAAACTGAATAAAATATTATTACGATACTAGACATTAAGATTTTCTCACTTGAATAACATTTAAGTTGTTGTTGATGATGATTATTGCACCGGCGTGTACCCAGCGATATATTTTCCGTTGGCACCACTAGAAATGTAAACGGCAGGAGATTAAAATCATTTAAAATACCTTACTCTTTACTTTAAGTAAGCACCAACCAATCACCGAGGAACCCACATGTTTGCGTCATCTCTTGTAACTTTATTTGAAGTTTACAAGAGATTCACATCTAATTGTATTTTTTTCATCAAGGTTTACTACCTGATCAGGTTATACTTTTATACACACATAAAAACACTAATGATGTAGGGATGAGAAAGGCAGAATTTATAGGATATATACATGCATTTGCATGATAGGAGCGAGAAACAATTTAGGTGAAAACCCCTCTTAACTAAGTCGACTGAAATTCGTACCTCCAATCCTCAGTCTTCGGCAATCTAGTCTATTGCGAGTGTGACAAGCCCTTGGTCATTCAATCGTAATTTATTTAACATTAAAAATAACTTACTATTGATAAGGTAATTTCAATTGTTTTGAGAATGAAAACGTATTCAGAATTTTTTTATTATTATTTAGCACCGCGTCTTACTACCCGTTCAGGTTATACGCTTAAGTACTAATTACGCTAATGAATTAGGAAGGTTGAATTAAAGGAAGTGAACCCGCATTTGCGTGGAAGGAGAGTGGAAAACCATTTAGGAAAAACCACCCCCAGTTCACCCGACCGAGATTCGAACCTTGATTTCCCCGTCCTCAGCAGTCGGGCTCAACACGACTAGTGCTATTCAGAAATATATATTATTTATCACAATAACAATAATCTAGATCAGGGTTGCCAAACTATGGCCTGCAAGCTGTTCGGTTCCCGGATGCTTAGAAAAAATAATTCAAAGATGAATACCGAAATCATGGCGGAAGTACATAGAATACCTACATGTATATATATAACATAATGATTAATAATATGTTCCGTTGTAGTTGACTTTAACCAGTGATTTTACAACTCGAAATTCCTGTGAGGAGCGAATATATGGGCGCAGTAGATTTGTGAAAATATAGGGGGAAAGGGGATATAGTCTTGACTACGAGAGGGAAGAACGGGAACGTACACTAGCTTAGAGAGCTATGAAGGGGACATTCGTTTTCTAAAAAGGGACATAGACTAGTTTTTGTGTTGAAAAATAAATATTACATGTTTATTAAAAATAATGGCTAAGTAATCCAACTTGGATAGAATACACTGTAAGAACTGTTTAGCAATCTAACCAGGCCTACATCCATGTCTTTCATGAACTTGCAATTTTTTTAATGACTTAAATTGCGCGCCACATCCTGAGCAACTGTAGTCTTTAGTATGAGTTAGTAGATGCTGCTTCAAGTTGTGCACATAGCTGAACATTCGACAGCATACGTCACACTTGTGTTGTTTCGAATGCTGCTGCTTGTGGAAGTACAGCGCGGCCGTCGTCTTGAACGATTTCCCGCACATGTTGCAGTGATGCGGCCTTTCGTCCGTGTGCGTGTACTTGTGACTGTACAGAGTCGATAGTCCGGCAAACTTGGCGCCGCAGATCTTGCAGGCGTAAGGACGCTCACCCTTATGGAGCCGTTCATGGTTCTGTAGATATAGCTTGTTAGTGAACAAACGTCCGCAATAGCTACAGATAAACGGACTCTCCTTCTTCCCCAAATGTTTGGACTCGTGGGTGTCCAAGTTGGTTTTCGAAGAGAAACGTTTGCTGCAAAACTTGCACTCGTGTTTCTTCACCTTTGAGTGCGTCAGCAGATGCGTGTTGAGTCCGCTCTTACAGAAGAATTTTTTACCGCATTCGTGGCAAACGAAACGCAATATCCGGAGGTGAACGCGATCTCTGTGTAGCTTCATCTTCTTTTTATTGCCCCACATCTTACCGCAGTCCGGACATGCCACGGCTTTGTCAGATTCTTTCTTGGGACACTCTGCCCTGTGAGCCTTCAACTTGTTCTTGCTATATATCTCGTCGCAGTCCGGGCAAGCGACAGATTCTTGCGATGTTTCCTTGTGACACGTCACCATGTGCTTTCTCATGTTAGACTGCACTTCACCACATATTTTACAAACAGAAACTTTCTGTCTAGACGAAGTTTCACTGAAGACTTCATTCTCGTTTGAGATTTCCAAATGAGAGGACAAGTGTGAACGCAAGGCGACTACAGTAGAAAAGTTTTCACCACATACGTTGCATGTATAACTTAAATTAGTCTTGTGTAGTGTTTCAGAGCAGTTAACTTTGCCACAATCTTGACAAATTGAGCGGACTGCCCCGTCTATGCCATGAGAACTTTTCATGTGGCGGGAAATGTTGTGCGGAAATAAAACTTTCCCACAGAGTTGGCAAATCTTATTCCTTAAGTGGGGTCTGAAAACTTCAAGTCCTGCGTGCATTTCCCTACCATGCCTAGCCAAGAGGTCCTCGTCTTCGAAACAAGCTACACACACGCTACATATCACCCTCTGGTCCGACTCTTTGTCCACGTACATCTGCCGCTTGGACGGAAAATTGCGGTGAGATGTCCCACCACAGATATGACACATCTTTTCCTGAGTTTTCTTCTTGTCAGACGAGGTTTGTTTCATGTCCGAGTCTGACAATAAATCTGGTTGTAGAGTTATCGTTTGACCGTGAATTTTTACCACTTTCCTTTTGCTAGACGGCAGCACTTCAGGAAACAGCTCTTTCGGAACATTAACAACAATATTGTTCATGTTATGAGCATTAGTTGCATGCTCTTGCAAGTTATCTAGGGACACAAACACTATGTCACAATATTCACACATATAGCCAGTGTTTATATTATTCGGTGCAGTGCCTTTCACATCGATTGTGGCACTGCTATTAATGATCTTGATGGAATTTGCCTGCGTTCGACAGTTTTTCTGCCCAACTGAATTTACATAAGAGTTATTATATAAAGGTTCACTTAGATTGTTCAACGAGTTTGATACTTTATCTTTTATTCTAGTCGTATCAGATCTGCAAAAAATCCGCGAGGAGTTAATTTCTTTGGTGGTAAGAGGATCCGTATTATCAGGAATTTCCGCCCTCCCAAACACAGTATTAGCATCGTTTATGTCATCTTCTTCTAATTTAATACTTGTTGGTATACTACGCCCTACTGAGCTGGCTGCACTATGGGAACTGATCGAGTCGGAACTCTTCTCCGACGCGTCATTGTCACAGAGACCCTTACTCGTTGTCGATATCTGGTCACCAGTCTCACAGTGACGGTTGTCAAGGTGTTGGGCGAGCTTCTCCAGTCCGATCAACAGTTCCCCACACACCGGACACTGCAGGAACCCCCAGATATATATCGACAAGTGTTTCTTTAATTCCTCGAATGAGAGCTGATGTTTGCAGCACAGGGGGCATTCCAAACCACCTAATGAGAGATTAATTACAACATTAGTCATATTTCAATGCAATGTTAAAGTTTAAATATGAGTTTTAAGATCTTACAAACGATTGAAAGATATTCAATTAGGCCCTAATAAAACAATGCGGTGGATTGAGCCACCTGCGCGCTAGCGTCAAGTCCCGGCCTTTTCAGCTGCCGCTGCCAACGCATTTGATGGAGTTTTATAGTATGATGCAGACTTGGCCAAGAGTCTGTGAGAATACGAGCGGCTCACGCCAGCAGTCAACTACACAGCGGCCAATACAATCCGTTCAGTGACTCGTTGGGACTATCTTGTTGAGGAGGTACAACATAGCTGCATACTTGCTCTGCGATCAATGCAGTTGGCCGCGACTGCCCACGCTTGTTGGCTGCTGGCGCTCGGGCAGTCTTAAGGCCGAGACTATGAAGCACATTCCAACGGTAACAGTTCACTCCCAGTTTAACTTCATTGTATCTATGAACCGTTGTCCTTTGAAATAACTTTATAGTCTTGGCCCTTAAAGTCATCTTGGCTATCCACTTCTACTATAGCATCACGATAGTATTAAAATTCCTCACGAGTACCTCCGATAATTTGTTAAATAGATCAGGTAGCATAATTACAAATACAACAATATACTATTTTTGTTTCCTAGTAAAAATCCTTAAGACAGGACTGAAAGAGACGCACGTTGATTAAAGTATTGCTTCAGTTTGAGTTTTTTTACACAAAATAGTAATCTGAACAACTCTTGAAAATCTGTCAAGGGCATCGTGGCATTTGACTGGAAACTATTTAAAGGAGTTCGAATTCCGCAAGACCCATGGCAAATATTAAATAACTGCAAGCATACGTATGTCAACTTGCGTTCCTGTCCACCTCACCTTAAGCACAGTCATTTGTGTGTGTTGTGTTAATGCCGTTTTGTACAGTCCTGTTATGAATTTCAAACAAATTACCGAAGAAAATTTTTAACCAAACATGGTACACCAATACAAATACACTTAATAATTAATCACTAATGGGTAAGTTATTGACCACCTCTGCGGTTAGTGGTAAGAGTTCTTGGCTATAGATCCAGAAACTTACTTTTAAGTGCGGGTTCCTGACATTGTTGAGGAACACAGGTACCAGCCGTAGCTTTCGCGACCATCGGTCGAGGGGAGATTGATCCACATTCATTGCTCGTATTCAACTGTTTTCTATCCCTTAAACTTCTTCGGATGGTCTTGTCGGGAAGATGTAGAGTTGGGATGGACCCACGTTTCAGTCTGCAATTTATTAAAGGAAACTGAACCATCAATAAATTCGAGATAAGAGAGAATATTTCAGAAATTTCAATGTGTCACCATTCTAATTTAAATAATATAACTTTATAAGGAAAACCTATTTTCGCTTTATGAGGTAATTGTATTATATTTGGAAGAAAGTACAGGAAA
Source organism: Timema monikensis (assembly GCA_902151445.1). Taxonomy (NCBI): domain Eukaryota; kingdom Metazoa; phylum Arthropoda; class Insecta; order Phasmatodea; family Timematidae; genus Timema; species Timema monikensis. Next base: position 41,150 of record CABFVZ010001195.1, read on the forward strand.
GGTGGATAGAAACATATAAAAGGAGACGAACACAATATGGCTTTTACAAAGAAAAGAACACAGTTCACATTTGCCATTGGCTTACAATAATGTATTTAATATTGTTCTTTTATTTCCACCATAAATTAGTAATGTGAGCCTCCATTCCATTTAACACAACACATCAAGCATTTCAATTACCTTCGAATGTTTTAAAAGGAGAAAAGGGTGACCTGGCGTTCTAGGGGTAAGGTGTCGGACTTCTGTGCTGGGGTCCGGGGTTCAATCCTCGGTCCCGGCACAGATTTATCTGATTACCAAACCCTTCCTTCACCTCTGACAAGACGTGTATTAATCACAACTTGTGAATGTGGGGAATGTCAGGCCTCCATCGTGGTTCGGATCCCACGTTAAACTGTAGGTCCTCCATTTCATCTCACAACCACCCTACCATTACACATTAACATAAGTGCGTATAACCCGAACGGATAGTAAGACGCGGTGCTAGTAATAATAAAAGGAGAAAATGTCGACACAAAACAAGAAAACTGTAAACCCAGAGATGTAGTTTCGTACAAAATGTTATATATAATACTTACCCTTGGTTCTTCATGGCAGGGTTATTAAAGAATGGTTCTGATCAGAACATACTCGATAACTTCCATACAATGCTGCTACGCCTTGTTCATTCAAAACATCGCCAAGATCTGGCATTTTAGCTCTCACAATCCATTGTTTACATCTAAAATGATTAAAACAAGTCATAAGTTGCATTAGGCCTATGCTTGACACATACATACACACACACACACACACACACAAGAATTATTAAGATTGTATGTTGAGCCAAATAAGATTAGGTAGTTACTCATAAATAAACATACTTATTTTAAATAAACCGGCCTACTAGTTAAACCTAACACCGTTTTAAACAAAAAACAAAAATAGTATGTCTAAACAGCTGATCACAAATTTTGCCTATATTTACTCCAAACTTACATTATCCGGATCTTGTGGACATTTGCAAAAAGACGTGGAATTTTCTTGCAATTTAAAGTTATAACATCCAAATATAACACACAACAAGTCATCCATTCTACAATGATAATTATTACTCTCTCATATTTTTTTATTTACTATTAAACAAATGATTAAATCACAGAACAAATTAAAGAGTTAACATTGCTTACAACCATCGAACAAGTTCACGCCAGTTATAGTTTTGTGCTCGTTCAACAGAGTGCACTGGACTTATTAATCATATTTACGATTCAAAAATGTGACCTAGAAAATAAAATATATGATCTAGAGCATTTTGAAACGCTGTAGTTGTAGCAACAACTTATTGCACATGCACAGATCTCCCCAGCCATAATCTACTTCAACTATATGACCTAAGTTATAAGCCCACGGAACACCACACAAAAATACCAGTCGTAGCGCTAAAAAGAGACGGGGTTTCACACCGAGCTGTGTAGAGCGCAGCATCATAGTATTTTAATATAAAACGTAGCTATGCCTATAACGAATATAATTTTTTTTTTACACTGACAGTAACTTTCCAGTATTTAATAATGATAAAGTATTTGGATTGAATTATACGTTTATTCCTATTACAGTATCATAAACAAAAGAGTCACCCTGTATCTGAATGTAGGTCGGTCTACTTTAATGTCAGAGAAATGCTATGTAATATTATAGTTAGACTGTGCATGCGTCAAAATTGTATTTGATTTGATCAGTTTTATATGTGGACATATACAGACTCTTCACTTAAAATTCACTCAAACATGGATGCAAGAGCATAAAATAATTTATTATTAAAGCATTTAAAGAGCTCCACATTTTTTTAAACACAAGACTCGGGCCTTTAATAGGGATATCAATTCCCAGAGTTGAAGTTATCGAAAAGTAGCTGGAGATGCAATATTTGTAAATTGAAAATGTAATAATAGGACCCTATTATTGATACATTAAAAACAAATTTATTCAATTTTATGATTAGGACTAATGTGTTTTTTATAACCAGCTTAGAAACTATGAAATTTATCTTTGTATATTTTCTAACACATTTAAAAATTACACGTGGACACAGGAAATTGAACCCGGGACCTTTGTCTCAGCGCCATTGCTCTTAATCATTGAGCTATCCAGGGATCATCCTCTGTCCAGGGCGGCGGACGTTTTAGAGCCCGGGTGGGGGGCAGAGTTGTTGGCTCACAATCCTTTGTTATCTGTTGACATGTAGGTCAAGGTTCGAATCTCGGCCTGGTGTACTGAGGGTAGTTTTCCACAAGTTATTTATCACCAAGATTTTTTCACATTCAAACCACCACCACCTCTATGCAAATGAAGGTTCACTTCCTCCTAACTGCCTTGCTAATCCCTATCCCATTAGATTAAGCAGTTAATAGTCCATGTGCTAATAAACAACAATTAATAAGATAACTAGGCCTGACAGAGTTTTGTAGTTGAATATACAACAGATTATTTGAAGATCGACCAAGCCACTGTGGCCGTTAAATGTTTTTGTTGGTCTGTCTCTAACAAACATCAGGTAAATTGAATCAGTCTCAAGAACATTAACCTGTCTAGCAAGTGGCAGAAAAGGATAGGTGGACATACACGATCAAACATACGCGTGAATAAAACTTGATCAACTTTATGGGTCAATATAAATTCAATCAAGCATTATATTTTTAAGGTAATAATTATAATAACTCAAATCAGAAGCTCTTCTCACACATATACCTTGTAGTTTGTCGTTCAATTTATGTTAAAAACCAAGTTAACTAACACACAGTCACCCCTAATATAATGATACCACACTCGACAAGGTCCGTAACCAACTGCTTGGTGCATGCCCGATCACTATGATTTTGGTGCGATAACGTTCGTTGTAGCGTTCTGCACGGCACACGCCCCAACTAGGAGTCAGCGTGCAATTTAAACAACAATTATTAAGCTATGGCTTCATTCAAATTGTCTAGGTTTGGTATACAAATTGAAATATAAAATATTTTTTTTCAATTTTCCATAATTTATATAGGCCACGCTGGGATCTTTATAGCACATGTCTAACAAGGGAGGCAATGCCCCCGGTACCCCCTCCGGTCCAATGAATATAATTGATATTACAGCCACCAGCGACTTTGTTGTGGCTATTATTAGCCGGTGATATTCATGTCACCATCAAATACTGCCCTAATATATGAGTGAAGAATGACGCTGAAAAACATGGGACAATCCCTAGAAAGCTCATGAGTAGAGATTTGGTGCTCTGAGTCAAAGGTTCGATTCCCATGTCTAGGCGTCATTTTTATTTTTAGTATATTCCTCCCAGCTTTGTCTTTCATATTTACTTATTGTATAGCATCGCTTTCTTCCATTTTGTTGACATTGTTTGCGATATAATTAGTTAATTAGTTTTTTAACATCATGCAACTTGTTTGGACACATAATAACTTTATAAACGTGTTAGGGATGAAGAAATTTGTATTTAAAGGAAGTGTACTTTTGTAAGTGCAGCAATGAACTTTCGAGTTCCTGATGTCAAAGAGTAAGTACCCACAATTTGCGGGGGAATAGAGTGCAAGACCATTTAAGAAAACCACCCAAAGTACACCCACCCAAACAAAAGTCGAACCCAGATCTACCCATTATCAGCAGTCTAGTTTATTGTGAGAGAGACACCTTAGACCATATGATCATCAAAGTGGGTGTAATGTAATTGATTTGCCCCTAAAAAGTATGTGAAAGCATTGACAATAATATCGTCCTAATTTTATAAACGTATCTTATTTCATTTAAATTTATGTAGTATATTAAATGGCGCTTAAAGCACTTCTTCTTCTAAGAAGGCAAAAGCCACTGATCAGTGACGTCACGCACGTGACACCAGCCAAGTCAGTTTGACAATATATATATTTCAAATAATAACTTCCTCTTCTCGAAGGTTCGAAGAGAGATTTTAAAATGTAACTTGAGTCATTTTCCGGCTCTCGAAGCTCCCAGTAAGACCGAGATGTTTTTGTCTTGTATTTTGTTTTTCTAAACTAAACCTTCTCGAAGCTTCCATGAGCAAGGAATATATACAAAGTATGGTGCAACGTAAAGGCAGTTGGCAGTTGGCAGTTGGTGTCCAATACTGACAGAACTCACTTGGCGTCTAGCAACACCTGTCCGCGCTAGCCCGCGTATATATTTCGACATGATCTATTTTCGCATTAATTTAACTGATTCAGAAATAAAAAAACATGTCAAAATGAAAAGTGTATTAATCATAATTCTTCAATAGGCGCCCATCGCGGTAACGTAATTCAAAAACGTTACATGGGTTGCCTGATAAAAAAATATCATTCTATAAGCATTAGTTTCTTATTAGTACACCATATTTATTTTATTAAACCCAAGGTATTTAACAGACTAATCTAATGAGCTATAATGAAGAGAGTAGGTTTAGAAGAAATGCACCAGTGTTAGTGTGGAGACCAAGTGATAAATCACAAGCAAACCCTCCCTTCGTATTGGTCCATCTGAATGAGTTTCGAACCTCGGCCCCCTCGCTTTTAAAATCCCCTTTATTGTGAGTCTGACATCTTAGACTGTATGAAAGGCAAGTGGCTAGTATTTTAGTTAGTTACGGACACATTTTAGGTGACCAAACGTCACTTCTTATTTATCTATAATTATTGGTACAGTAGTCTTGGAAACTCGACACTCGATAACTGACATTCCGTGTAACTCGACACGAGCACGTACACACAGTTGTTGGGCACCAGTCATCACAATCCAAGGTCATTCAACTGTATAACTTCTCAGTATGTTTGTGTAACTCGACACGAGCACACAGTTGTTGGGCACCAGTCATCACAATTCAAGGTCATTCAACTGTATAACCTCTCAGTTTGTTTGTGTAACTCGAGTGGAACATTCGTGCTGTGTTTGTTAGTTTTCCAATTCATTAACATGTTATTTGAATAAATACAATATTATATGCACAGTACTGTACTGCATTTCTGTATATTACACATATGTCTATGTACACCATTATATTAACATGTAATATATTGTACTGTACATATATTACTGATACTTTATCGTACAATCCTAGAGTACAGTACAGAATTGCACTTCTAATATTCAATACTGTACTGTAATTCATCCTAGTTTAGTAACATGACGTAATAAACATGCATCTTGTGCAAGTTCATTTGTAAAACTCGACACCATCTCAGTCCACATTAAGTTGAGTTTCAGAGACTATAGCTTGTATATATATATATTTTTCTTAGACTTCCAAAAATAATTTTAAATCTCCCACAGCAGACAAATTAATATGAATATAGACCCGCTTTGATGGCCGCGTGGTCTAACGCCATACTCTTGCAGTAGACTAGACTGTCGATGACAGGGAGATCAAGGTTCAAATCTCGGTCGGGTGTACTGAAGGGGTTTTTTACAAAATTATTTTCGACTCTCCCTCCACACAAATGCAAGTACACTTCCTATAAATATAACACTAAAAATTACAAGTATCGGTCCATTACAGAAGGATGGTTAAGAAAAAACTAAACTTTGCTGTCAATGAAAGAGCCACCCACCACCCAAAAGTGTTTTGGGGGTATTTTGGGTAGTTTACAATAACAAAGTAAATTATTTATTTTACTTACCTGCATCGGTGGGCATAATGACCACGGAGTGTCTGTTCTGGTTTATTGGTGATGCAGGTCAGGGTTCGTATACCAGCCAGATGTACCACGAGTGGTTTTCCTTTTAAATGGTTTCCCACCACACAAATGAGAGTAAAAATATGTGGAATGATAAGCAAGAAACAGTGAAAAGAAAAATATGAAAATATTTTATTTAAACAAGGAGGGGGAGGGGGAGGAATGCATAATATCTAACAAGTAGATATTAGATTACGTTCAAATAACTTGTTACAAAAAGCAGCAACGCTCACAAATACAATACCTTTTAATTGAACCTAAAATGTTATGTTATAATTACTTACAGTAGCCTCATGGCTTCTTTGGTGCTGACTGCTAGCTCACAGCTGACTTCTGACAGTCAACATTTAGGTATATACCTAAATGTTGACTGTCAGAAGTGACAGCTGCTAAACACATGTTTTTGCAGATCATATAGTTCAGCGTAGGAATACATAATTTGGTCTGGTAACTTTTCAAAACCGTCACCTGTCAGTTGTGAGCTGTCAGTCAGCACCAAAGAAGCCATGAGGCTACTGTAGTTATTATTATTACTACCTGTTTGGCTTAGACACAGAGTGTTGTAGTTAATACAAACAATATAGAAGTTCATTTAGATTAAACTGGTTTAAGAAGTTTGATTTTAAAACATTTATTTTCCCAAATAACCAACGTCTCTTAGTAACATACTTTTTTTTTTCTATCCAGGAAGGTGTCTGCTAATAAGAGATCTCACAGTAATAAATTAAATGAATATCTAAAAAAAAAATTTTTACAACAAAGTTTTTCATCAACTCGAGGTCAGTTTACCTTTGTTTAAAGATATTGTATTTTTTTCCAAACTTTCACAACAATCGGTCTTGTTATGCCGTCTCAACTTATAAAGGGCAGAAAACTTTACACCACATTTTTGGCAGCGATAATCTTTGACGTGCGCGAGTATATGTCTGCTGAGGATATATTTGGCACAGAACGACCGACCGCACAGCTCACACTGAAACGGTTTGCTGTGCAGCTTTTCATGACTGTACAGCTCCCCGCGGGTCCTGAACTTCTTACTGCAGTATTGACACTCAAAGTTTTTAGTTTCGGTGTGATATTTTTTATGAGCGCTCAGAGAGCCTGTTAAAGAAAACATGGCACCGCATATATTACATAAATAAGGTTTTTCGCCAGTGTGGGTACGATAATGTGCCTTGAGTTCAAAACTCATTCGATACTGCTTACCACAAACATCGCACACGTGAGATTTGTTACTCGTGTGAACTTTCTCATGACGTTGCACTTCTTTTTTGCTGTTAAACCTTCGCTCACAATAAGAACACTTCGCCGGTTTCACTTTCAAGTGTACCGCCGAATGGGCGGCCAACTCAGATTTATTGCAGAACTTTTTGCCACAGTGAATGCAGACCGACGGTTTTAAATTGAGGTGAATTCTGTCGACATGACTTTTATACCTCGCAGGAGTACCAAATTTCTTTCCGCAGTATTCGCAAGGGATACCGGGATTCTCCCCCGGTTTATTTCCTCTCCCTGAGCTGTGTACCAAGAAAATATGTTGCTGTAACTCCCGCTTCTTGATGAAACGTTTCAGACAGGTGCTGCACTCGTGGGGCCATTCCGAAGGATTACCGTGGACATACCTGTGCTTCCTCCAACGAATCACAGACTTAAACGTTTTACCACAAATATCACAAGTTGTACTATTATCAGTCCCTTCAATTTCTTTCTTTGTGACGGTACTGACACATTTTTGTATATCACTTTGATCACTTTTGTAAGATTGACCTACTTTGTCCGTTATGTATGATTCCTCATCCTCCATATTATCTATGAACTCTTCCTTTATATCATCATGATTCAGTCCCAGTGAAGGTTTTAAATCCGCGCTACTCGGCCTAATTTTATCTGAAAAACAATCCATGGTAACGATTTGTTTGATTCTATGACTTGCGCTTGCATGTTCTTGCAAAGTAAAAATAGACTTGAACTCCGAGCCACACAATCCACAAATGAAATTACCCGCACCTGCACATTTTACCAGACGACCCAATACCTCGGGTTTCATCACGGCCGAACTGCGGTTTGGTTTAGCGTCCGTAATTTGTCTTGGTCGAGTCTCGTTCTTTATATAAAGTAGAGCATTCATCGCACTAGCACAGTATTCAGTTTTACTGGTCCTACCATCGTTTATTAACATGGATCCTGTATCCGATATCGGCTCAAACGGAATCGTTTCATGAGTTATATCCGCATAAATATTCGAGACACTTTCTTTCTTGGCTCTTATCTGTTCGATAAGTTCTGTGTCCACTCTTTTAACTTTAAAGTGTCTCTTTCCCGCGACCTGTTGCGCTTCTCTTGAGGTACCTGCGTCGCTAAGTGTATCATTCACATTATTTCCTCCCATTTCCATTGAAACATGGCCACTGCTATCGTTAGTTCCACTGGCGTCACAATTATCTTGCGTTAATAAAGGTATGAGCGACTCAGACGTCTCATTGAACAATTCTAGAACACTGTTAGAAGTAGAACGAGATTGAGAAAACTTACTTTCAGTTTCATCTTCAGTTGAAAGTGATTCGGTTAGTTCTAAGATATTCGATTCCTGGTGGCAATCGTCTAGATGTGTGTAAAGACTCTCTATTCCTAGACAAACGGAATCACATATGGAACAGGGAATGCTGCCCCAGATGTAGCCTGCTAAATGTTTCTTAAGTCCGATATACGAGAGCTTCTGTTTGCAGCACAAAGGACAATCCGCGGCGACCATTTTCTGGAAACACCAATCACATTAATGCACCAAATGGTTTCTGATGCAAGAAATATTCGTTAAAGTTGTAGATACAACCCAATTTTCATAGGAAGAACCTTATATGACAAAGAAAAGAGTTATGAGATCTACTTATATATACGACAAGTCATGTGATCTACAGCTGTCACTTTTGGTAGATATTAATAATTATCAATAACTTACTAAAGTTATAAAATAAACAATACTATTAACATATTAAAATGTTATCAAGTTTGTCAGCAAAAAAAAATTGTATTTTCCAAAAGGCAATTCTTATGAAAATTGGACATGTATTTTCATATTTTTTTTCATTAACTTAGGGTCTGACAAACATGTTGTCCATGAAATATAAAAAGTTTTATAAAAATTATAATAAAACGATTGAATTCTTATAGGGCCTATGTTACAAAAGTGGTGCAATTATGTGACTCCAAATCGAGATCAGATTTAAAACAAAAATAATAATTGATAACAAATAATTTAGTTACTCTTAATATGACTAAGGAAAAGTGTCGAGAATCCCACCCTATTATGTACTATTCCGCCACAGTGAGGGCGGGATTCTTTAATCTATTTTTCTATCATTATTAGAAATTTAATATTTTGGACCTTCTACAACACAAAAGCAAATTTTCCATTGTAACAAAATTAATATTGTAACATAATTTTATATAATTTTTTTTAAAAAGAAAAAAATCACACTTAATTCACTTGAAAAACACTTGGCCAGATTGTGTAAAAATTCGCGGAAAGCCTCAATTTTATATCCGTCGGACATAAACCTATCATTCATTATGTTGGAAACAAGCCTAATTCTAGTATATTAATAAGTATTCTTATGATTGACATGATCAGGGCTGTAGTCGGCACATCAAACCTTCGACTCCTGAGCTATTTTTTTCATGTTCAACGCCTTCATAGATAGCTAATATATATATTAATTAGTAATACAAGATTTATTGCAGTAGAATTCTCCTATACAAATTACTTCATACGAAGAATTTATATTTGCATAAATTTGTCAATTCAAATTAGAAATTTTGGTCTTAAAAGAATAAAAAAAAAGGTAGTCTATAAAATTAAAATTATATATTGCTATAATATCATAAGTTTTTATTTTTAAGCCGGAGTCAGCAGAGCCTACATTTATTATACCGGCTCCGGCTTCACCCGAAATTGCGTTGGACTCAAGACTACATGACTTGGTACTCATTAGAATAGCGTGAATGTGACCTGTGAGCGTGTTCGTGAATACCTACATTAATTGAATGCAACATATTTAAGAATCCTGAATTTAATTAAAAATGTGTTTCCGAAACCTCATTTGGAATAGGAAACATGATAGAAATTGTTCAGATTGAAAATGTAGGACAATTTAACAGGAAATTTGACAATCCTTTTGTATTTGAAATTACATAAACATTTTTTGAATATCCAGTGGCTTAGCTAAGGTTGGTGTACCCCCATATTATGATACAGTTCAACATCTAAGGTGTGCTCATGAAAATTGTTTGTTTTTGGCTATTGCTAACTACAGGGATTTTTTTTAAATAAAAATTTCCATCGATAGTCGATACTCATACACTACACAAAATGTATATATAGTCACTGTGGTGTCATTTGTTGTGATCCGCACCCCCCTAATTATGCAACTGTGAATATCTAAACTAAATGAACATCTTAGTTTTGCCTCAAAATCACATAAATAATTTGAGACTTGTATTTTGAATTAATTAATCCCATCATCGAGAACCGCCCATCCCTAGGGCAGTGTTGTGACAGTGACTTATTTAGAAAGTGGAATGCTTCCTATGATATGCGGGAAATAACGATTTATAACCGGTAAGAAACAGTTTATTTTACTGTGAGAGCTGGGACACACTATGAACAATTTGCCAATTGTGGCGAATGATGACAGTGTTGTCCAAGCTGGGGTCTATAACAATAAAAACATAGGGCAATAACATTCTTCTGTTAATTAGGTGAGTTTTCTTAATTTTGTTTAACTGTTAAAGAATTATTTTAAAATATTATTTTTGTTATCATCGAAAAATTTGCTTATTGTTGCTGTGTGGATTGTGGCAAAAATATTTAATTTATCTTTATATGATATAACAAAAAATAATTATGAATCCCGCCCTCAGTGTGCACTGTTCCCAAGTTTTCGTTTAAAAAAAAGGAAAAATCAAAAGCTTACCTCTAATGTTTATTATAAAAACTAAAAAAAGATTGTGTTTGAAGCATACGTTATTTAAATGTCTTTCCTATGAGAGCATATTTATGTGAACTGTTAAGTCGGACAGTAGAACATTACAACCACAATAAACTAAACGATTTTAGCCAACATTGGAAAAAGAAAATCAACTAACAATAAAGTTAGTTCCTAAACATCCCATAGAGAGCAGCATCGCAGAAGTTTGGTTCCAAAATTGCTCATAGAGCGACCCATATGTAAACATTTAGTTTAAAAAAATGTTCTTGAGAGCGATAAAAACATATATATATATATATATATATATATATATATATACACACACACATATATACATATATATATATATACATATATCTGGGGGTATATATATATATAAGGCTATATAACTTCTATGTTTAAATCTGCCCCACGATAACCGATGGTGGCAATTATAATACTAATAATAACCACCCTACATAGGTGTGGAAACTGGTTCTACTGGAGATTTTGAGATGATTGACTTTAAACTCATATCACACATGAAACTAGCCGAGTAAAATCACAAAATTTAAGGTGCCACGGTTTCAATATTTGAAATACAGGCACGAGCACACTTGGTGTGCATTGTAGAAATTGGTGGGTACATCAACCCTACATAGCCATCAAACCTGCCCCTTCTGGATAGTCCACGGCTATGTAGGATTGTTTTAGGGACCTAGTACTACAATCCCTACCAACTGTGCTCTTGCCGCAAATTCAATAGGCTTACAGAAATTGTGGCACCCTAAACATGAAGATTTTAGAATGCTAGTTACTGACAGTGGCATGTCTCTGAATAATAGATACTAAGAAACTACTATGTCCATGAAGGGTATAACCTAACACACTTATGTCTCTGGTGAGTAAAGCCTAAGAAACTGTTATGTCTCGTGTAATTCTAGCTTAAAACACTGCCATGTTTCTGGTGAGATCAGCCTAAGACACTGCTATGTCTCTGGTGGCTAGAGCCTAAAACACTGCTATGTCTCTGGTGGGTAGAGCCAAATACACTGCTATGTCTCTGGTGGCTAGAGCCTAATACACTGCTATGTCTCTGGTGGCTAGAGCCTAATACACTGCTATGTCTCTGGTGGGTAGAGCCTAATACACTGCTATGTCTCTGGTGGGTAGAGCCTAATACACTGCTACGTGTCTGGTGGCTAGAGCCTAAAACACTGCTATGTCTCTGGTGGGTAGAGCCTAATACACTGCTACGTGTCTTGTGGCTAGAGCCTAAAACACTGACTATGTCTCTGGTGGGTAGAGCCTAATACACTGCTACGTGTCTGGTGAATAGAGCCTAAAACACTGCTACGTGTCTGGTGGCTAGAGCCTAAGACATTGCCATGTCTCTGGTGGGTAGAGCCTAAGACACTGATTATTACAATACGCCGCACAAAGCAAAATGTTTATTTATATATTAAAAATGTCATCTTTCTGATCCCGAACTGACGTGAATATTTACAGAGCCATTTTCTGACGTCCAATCAGAATGGAATAGATGCCGTTATTAAAGTATTGCTTCGTCTACTAATGGATGATTGTTTATTTGTTACCACTTTACGTAAATAAACAATTCTGTTCTAACCTAATAACATTTGAACACCTTCTTATCGTTTAATTGCTGATGATTTTATAGTCGACATTTTTGACAAGAAACATATCTGGTGTTATCAATAGTTCGACTGAACAATGTTTTTAAGGGAACGGGGTCAACTCAGCCTCGTGATTACAAATGAGGAGCTACTTGAATGAGAAAGTAGCGGCTCTAGTCTAGAAAACTGATATGAATGGCAGGAGATTTTGTTTTCCTGACAACATGACACCTAGGCTAGATTAATTGTTTATTAACATTTACCTTGATCTTAGGATCGCGACAATTCGTGTGAAACGTCCTAGAAAAAGAACAAACTGCACCTCATCTTGAATTTGAAAGTAATAATAAAAATTGAAAAAGGGTTTTAATACTAATTTAATATGTTGATATAGTTCATTCATTTAACTTTTGTTTGTTAGTTAGATATAGTTTTTTCAGTACCGCATCTTATTACCAATTCGGGTTGCATAATCTCAAAGTTAAATATATAATAATAATAATAATAATAATAATAATAATAATAATAATAATACTTATTATTGTGATCAATGTAACGCTCTTTTTTCCTTGAGTGTAAACATTTGTTTATATTCCAATATTCAACAATTAATAATGCCAGCCATTCCCATGCCAATAGTAATTACTCATTATAATAAAGTGTTTCTTAGACAAAATGCAATTCAAATAATATAGTTTTATTTGTTATTATGAAGTGAAGACTTACAGAAATGAAAAAAAGAGATATTTTTTAAATTTAAATAATAAATTAATATATTATTACAAATACTATTTTAAAATTATTAACAGAGGTAGAATGTTTTATATTTCGAACGTAAGCAAAGACTTTGGACTTAATTCTTGATCATTATCTTGGAAAAATAACATTTGTATCTATAGTTCTCTGTCAGTTATTTGTGCTTGCTTTTATCTGTTTTAGGATTCATAAATACAGCTATAGATTATAATTAAACAATATAAAAACCATTTGTAGGCATACCAAACTTGAGAATCTCATACTATGGTTATAATAAATAAGCGTGTATTAGTTTAAACATGTTACAGGAAAAGTAGATTCTCCAGTAAGAGTCGACTCGGCCTAGGTAAAGTCGACTCTTACTGGTCTTTTTAGTAAAAGTTGATTAAAAGCAAAAAGTGATGAATTTCGATCAACATTTACTAGTCAGAGTTGACTGTACCTAGGGAAAGTATACTCTTACTACCTTGAGTTAGTAAAAGTTGACTAACCTAACCTAACCTAACCTAAAAACACACTGAAACTAATTAATCAAACACACACTGAATCCTTGGTCACTGTTGAAAACTACAACAAATGGACGAGTGATCAAAGAAAACAACAGTAAACAAATAGAGCTGGGATATTCAAAACAGTTGCATGTGGAGAGCAACAGCGCGGAATCAACTTTTACTAAACCACAGCAGGCATAGTTAACTCTTCCTAGGAAAAGTTGATCTGTTTATTCTCTGTTTATTCTCAATCAACTTTTACTGATACTTTTAGTAAGAGTCGACTTTATCTAGGCCGAGTCAACTCTCCCTAACAATCTACTTTTCCTGTAACTTATAAAATTATTTCTTTTACAGATTTTGTTTGGTGAAGTAAGTGTTAAATCCAGAATCTTATCAGAACTTAAAACATTTGGCTATCACTAAGTTTTATGTTTAAAAAAATGTTTACTAGGCTACTTATTAAGTTTTACATTATGTACTATGTAAAAATGAATTAGTAAGATGTGTTATGATAGGGGAGGTTTCATTGGCTGTGCTCTCAATTTTTTTTCCCCACCACCCGGTTGAAGAATGAAAGTTATTAAGGCCCCAAAATAACTTAAGTAATTTGATATTCATCACATGTAATCAAACGTATCAGTATCACGATTTCATTTTATTGCCAAGAGTCTTAATTCCTTTTTCGAACCATCTACGGCTTGTATTAACTTAAAGCCTCAGGATTGAGGTTACATTTTTAAGGAAATTCCTAGAGAGTGGAATAAAAAGGTCCCTGATAACATTCAAAATTACAATAATTTGTCACTTTAGACACTTTTTATCTTTGAAGAAGGCTGCTTACTCTTAATGATGATTATGAATATCATTGGTTACCATAATTTGTTTGCTTTTTTAAATTTTATTCTCATTACGTTGTTTCTTCCGTTTAAAAACTATCAGGCAAAATGGATATGCTAACATTTGTTTTTAGTTGGAATAAAATTATTATATTTAAAAAGTATCTTTGTTGATTCCATTCACCCCTCTCCCACAAAAGCCATTACATATTTTATTATCAACAACAATTCATTAATTTGCTTCGCATCACGTATCAGATTATTTAAATTTTTTCTCTTTTGTTGGCAATAGCGTCCGTCTCTCTCATTACTTTAAAAGATGGTAAAGGTATCCCCGTCTAACATTTTCATACACACTTTAGTTTGTCTTGCGAGGAAATGAGTTTTTCACTGAAATCTGATTGCTGGAATTCCTCCTTCCCTCTTAACTCACTCTTTTGTTCTTTCATACCCCTTCCCCTCTGCACATCTTACTTTCCCTTTTTTTCTCTTCTTCTTACTCTCTTTTTTTAAAATATACAGCAGCAGCCCTAGCGTCTTATGAGTAATCCATGCGAGCGAAGGGTGGAAAAGGGGTGGGTGGTAACGAAGAAATGCGAGAGAAAGCAGCTAAGACGGACAACCTCTTGTTAATGCGTGGAGGCCCGGGACAGCCACCCCTTCTCTTCCCCTCACCCCCTTTTGCGCCTAGGAGACGAACCAAATGCAAATTACACTGGAAGTATTGATTCGAGGGAGAGACTTGCCTTCGCCCGTTCCTTCGTTGAAAACGTGGGAATGCCTCGCAGCAGATAATTATTGTTCGAGAAACGCGCGCTCTGGACAGTCTCAAAATTACTCTTAGATGTTGTGTGTGTGTTTCTTTGCGCGTGGACGAGACGCCGCGTAGCGGCGGGTCAGGTGAACTAGGGCAGGTCGTCGTTCGAGTTTTTGTCGCTAGATGCCACGCGGAGTATCACAGACGATATTCCAACCATGTGTTTCGGAGGTGAAGGAAGACCGTTCTTTTATAATCTTGGAATAGGTTTATCACATAAAAGGGATGCTTGGATTATCCGCCGCTTGCGAGAACCCTTTATCTTTGAGATAATAATTCTTGTTCATTGTTTCTACAGCTCTTAAAATACAACACTAAATTTAATAACGACAATAAGTAGATAAATTACTTTAAACTTTTAATTGGATGAAAACATGACTATTAAATTTCAACTTTACTTTACTAAATATACAATTATAAAAAAATCTATGTTTTAAATTGACTGGAGGAAAGGCGTAACTTTTTAATGGTTCGCTTACCTCAATTTTGTGGTAAGAATGAAATTGCTATATTAATAAATAATAATAATAATAATAATAAAATTAAAAATTAAAAATTAAAAATCTGTTTACTACCTAATGAAATAATTTAAAATAAACTACGACAAAATAAATTGAAATAATAAACGCAAGCTTTGTTCTTTAATTAGTGCTAAAATGTATATCGTTCAATACAAAATATACAGTAGATAATTTATTTTAATTAAAATAATGTGATATTAACATAAAACGTAATTCACCCCATGTTATCAAACAAGTGGTTACAAACGCCATCTTATATATTTATTTGTTGTGCCAATATTGCAAATCTCCGGTTTTCATAGCGAAACACCAACTTTTGTGCTGTGTGATTCTATAGAAACTTTCTCAATACAACATTTTGAATACATTTTATCGCAAAATTATGCGGCCACTTCTGCAACCACCCAATGGTAATTTGTATTTATCTAGCAATATCTCCAACAATGATAAATGCAAACCTATCTAAAATATGAAATTAAGACAAAGACCTGTGAATTGGATGATTGCTAACAATTTATTACAATAAAAATAAACAATACACCCTGATACATCGTTCATTTAGATTTAATCGAATTAGGATATTTTGTATAACTTTTTTTTTGTCTGTACCACGTCTTAGGGTTGTATTATTACTCTTGGATAAAAGAAAAAAAATATTAATTTCACAAAATATGATGATAAAAGAATTGAGACTGTCTTTGACTAATGTGATATTCCATCATGTGACATTTATTTCAAAGTTTTTACAACAGTCGTAGGGCGATTTAAATTAACTGACAGCTGTTGGCTGTGAAAGTTGGAAATTAAAAATTCGGAATCAACTTGTCAAATAATGTTTACGATTGGACAAATAAATTTTTATAAATTTGTTCCCCCCCCCCTCCCCTCCACAAGTGAACACCCACTCACGCATGCACGCACGCACACACACACGCACACGCACGTACAAGCAAACTCACTACTCATATCAATCCGGATCAAAAAATTGACAGAAGTATAATTTTAACTCTTTTTTTAGATAATTTATAAATCATAAAAAATAGTCATATTATGTGTTTATAGTAATACATGAAGTTTCAAATATAAATTAATATAATTTAAATTAAATTTAATTAAATGTATTTTCTTAGAACTTGAAAAATTAATAAATTTTATATATAATAGACAATTTTTTTCTCATTGGCTGAAAGGTTATGTTTTTTCAAAAATTCATCATTCAATTAAATTTTTTTTTAATCTTCGTAAAAATGAACAAAATGGTATTCTGTGATGACAAATGCTTAAGATGTCAGTAACGCGCGGCAATTTGAAAACAAGAAATATCTTTGAAAACGGTGATGGCTTATAAAATACGGGACCTTTCCGAAACTTTACCGACACGGGACAATGTGTGGGTGTTCTGTCTCACGACAGGTCCATTCCTTTTGTCATTGAACTTAGACCGCCCTGTCCTCTGCCTCTTTATTCCTAAACTCCTATTTCCCTCAGCCTTTCCTTCTATGACGTCATACAGAAGACAGTTCCTTCTAAGGATGTGTCCAATCCAGTTTCCTTTGTACCGAAGAATCACATCCAAAATGGTTCTCTTCTCACCCTCTATTTTAACCCTCAGAGTAATTTGCTAAGTAACCCTCGTGTTAAAACATATTAAGTGAAGAAATAAAAAAGAAAACTGTTCTAAATGTAAAAAAAATGAAGCAGTTACCACGGCGAGATCGAATCCCAGTCGGGTGATCTTGGGGCAGTTTTTCACTCCTTATACACACAAATGCGGTTGCATTTCCTCTATATTAACCTTCATCCTCGTCCTTAACACATTACCGTAATTAATGCATATGCGTATAACACGAACGGATAATAAAACGTGGCTCTAAAAAAAATATAAATATTGACATTATTACGTCAACTTTCTAGTCGATATTTATCCACACCTAGAAAAATTGTCTTGCACGCGACTGAAACTACGTGATCCCCGATATAGACTAAAAAAAAACTGTTACAAAATAGGTGTGTCTGTAACTTGTAAACTTCATCTGAACAATTCTTGTAAAGTTCGTTACAAGATCAATTCGGATGTAAACATGGTCGATATAATGTCCTTACACGAAAAAAACAAAAACACCTTAACATCTTTCAGTGTTTATCACGACTTTTACCTTCATATATACTCCTAGTTGTTGTTTCTTGTATGTTTTTTACGAGAGAGAGGGGTGTGGGGGGTCGTAGTCTTTGTTGTTATCTCATTGTGTTATTTTTGTGATTGTCATGGTTTAATTTGATCTTCCTTTTATTCCCGTCCGTCCCAAACACATCGTCACTCATTCCTCGGGACTCACAAACCATCACATGTGACTAAAGCATTTCAAGGCCCCCGCCATTATGAACGTCTCCTACCTCCCCTCCCCCCCCC
>CABFVZ010001195.1:73617-86398 GCA_902151445.1 Timema monikensis
CCCACCCCCCTCTTTCTCTCACTGCTTCTACTACCCCCCTCCTCTCCTTTCCAGTCTTCGAAGATTCTCGCTTAGACACGAGAACATGATAAACAACGGTGTGAGGGAAGAAGCAAACCATAAGGAGAACTTTACTTTTCACCCCCCTATACGAAACAACCTCCCCCCCCCCTCAAAACTACCAAAATTACATGGGGCAAGCAAGCCTGCCCCGGTGCTCGGTAACCTAACCTAAAACCCATAGTTTCTCCAGCTTTGGATATATCCCTTCCTATATGTGGTTTACTCTCGAGGTTTCAGCATTTCTCTACAGGAGGGGGGGTGGAAGGAAGAAATTCTGAAACCATCCATCTTAGTTGGCTTGCTACTTGCTAGCTACTTCACCCTCCTACCACCACCCCCCCCTCTCTCCTACCCTTAGCACCGGCGTGCTACTGCTAACATTACATCTGGACCTAGCGGCGACCAGCACTATCTAAGAACAAGGAGAGGTGTGTGTGTGTTGGAGGGGAGAGGGGGGAGGGTTGCGTTCTATAAACAGGGGTGGGTTTTAGAGTAGGTCGGCTTTTAGTGGCGTTTCGGTATGAAGAGGGGGAGGAGGGGGTTGTCATAGAGATGTGGGCTGCTGTGTATCACCGTAGGTGAGATACGGCATTATCTTGAAATAGTGGTCGAGTTACGGCCCGGCTTTTTGAGAGAGACGTACGAAATGCGGCCCACTCACTTGAGAGAGAGAGAGAGAGAGAGGTGTGAGCTTTGTACACCTAATTAGTTGTGTGCTTTCTATCATACCCTCTTAAATTTCAGACAGAAACTATCATTATTTCATGTCGACATCCCTCGTAATATCCAAACCTACTAAGTTCTTATCGTTCAATGATTTTAGCAAAAAAAAAAAAAAATGAAGGTTAGGTTATGTCAACAGCCCGGGCCGCAATTCACACGTGACTGTAAAAACGTATGGCTGCAATTCAACTGTTTCTTTAGAGGTAAACAACTCGTATGGCTGCAACTAAACCTGGGCTGGTAATGTTATATCTTTATGTCGTGTGTGATTTGCATGAATATAAAGCCACGGGGGAGGGAGTGGGTAGTTCGTCTTGGTCCGGACTGTCTTTAGGTTAATTTCACACCAAACCAGCCCAAACCGAGTCAGGTTCAGTCCAGTAAAATCACGACAATCTAAGGGATTTCACACCGAGTAGACTCGGACAAATTGATAACCATTAGTTTTATTAGGTGAAATGGCTTTGTGTGAGGGGGATTTAGATGTAGTTACGTTCAATATTATTATTATTATTATTATTATTATTATTAGTAGTAGTAGTAGTAGTAGTAGTAGTAGTAGTAGTAGTAGTACCTCGTCTTACTACCCGTTCGGGTTACACGCACTTACGCCAATGTGTAATGGTAGGGTGATTGTGAGATGAAATGAAGACCCTACAGTTTAATGTGGGATCCGAACCACGGTGGAGGCCTGGCATTCCACACATTCACAAGTTGTGATTAATACACGTCTTGTCAGAGAGTGAAGGAAGGGTTTGGACAGTCGGATAAATCTGTGCCAGGACCGAGGATTAAACCCCGGACTCCAGCACAGAAGTCTGACACCTTACCCCTAGACCACCAGGTCACCTCTTATAGTAATAATTTGACTGAATAGGATTGGAGTTAACATATTCAGGATTAACTGTATTATATTATTGTTACGACTTTTTTAGATATTTCTAGGTCTTTTTACAAGATCCCGGCTGTTTTAAAAGGTCCTGACTGTCATAGGAACCTCAACACATTAGTTTAAGGAACTTTTGGAAGCCCATACATTTTATTTAAATAATACTTATAATAATACTTAGCACCATGTATTACTACCCGTTCGGGCTATACATGAATATAAATGAAGTGAACCCGCATTTGCATGGGGAAAGAGTGGAAAACCATTTAGAAAAAAAACCCTCCCATCTCACCCGAGCGAGATTCGAACCTAGATCTCCCCATCCTCGGCAGTCTATCTCAACACAAAACTAGCACGTTAGCTAACTACAACACCGAGGTGGGTGATTTTATTTTAAAAATAACACAATAATAATAGCTTTACTTTACATACACTTTTTTTGAAAAATGTGTTTTTAATAATAATCTTATCGTTTGCGAAAAGAGATAAACTTTTTGTCACTCTGTGACCTTATATCAAGGGTTAAAAGGAGATAAAAATACTAATGATATATTTTAAATATTTTAAATATTTAAAATAGGTTTTCACTAATGACCGAGTGAGTTTAAGAAAGTAGTCCCAAGTGGCAAAATCAGTTTGGAATCAAGTGAGTTTGGTTTTGTTATTAAGCCACGTCTGTGTTAGGCAATAAACAGCCCCTATAAGGGTGTATCTCGGGTCAGGTAGCGTGGGGGGGAGGGGGGGAGGGAGGGAGGAGGTCAACCTCACAGGTCATGTCATGTTCCATTTTACCCTTTTATTGCATAAATTTAAGTTGTAAACGAAATTCATTATATCTATTAATATACATTTTTATAAATCTCTTATTTCACTCAAAATATAAGATTAACTGGTAAAATTGACCTCTATTTTGACGTAAAGCATATATTGAAATTAAAAAAGACTCTTAACTAGCGTTGGTGGTCAGGTGGGCTAAACGTCAGGCTCATATAATCTGCTTTATCCATGACGGGGGAAGTCAGGGTTCTAATCCCGTTCGGGTGTACTTGGAATGTTTTTTCCATGCTGGAACGGTGGATACACTTTTTCTAAATTCAACCCTACTCGTCACTAAAACCATTAGCGTAATTAGTACATAAGCGTATAACCCGAACGGGTAGTAAGACGTGGTGCTAATAATAATTAGCAAATTTTTTACTATTTTTTACTATTTTACTATTGGGGAAACAGTGTTGCCATTCTCTCGTTTTCGTGTGGTCCGTCTCCCTTCGAATATAAGACAAGTTTGGCAACGCTGGTTAGTCGATGTTGCCAGTAGCTCCTTCTTACCCCAGCACACCACCTTCAGACATAACTGAGAGCGAGTAGATTTGGCAACTGCTGATAGAGAGCGAAGATTAAGCTTTCCTCCATAAGATCTGCGATCCCCTCAGCGGTGATATTCAGTGTAGACTTTAGAGTCTTTTAAATGTACTGTAACATCCCCTATCTGACCTGGGACTGGGGTATTTGGTCGCAGATCGACCTTCTTGTGTTGGTTTAGGTGTTAAGAGGGGGTCGCGGTGCAGGGTCCGAGGAGGGGAGCTAGTCCTGGAATCTGGACATATTCAAAACGAATCCAAAACTTATCTTACAAGGTTAGATAACCCGTGTGACACGCTGGCTTAAAAAGGTACGCGAGATTGATTAATTTTTTAGCTACCTGCCATCTCTTAGTTTTATTTTACTGCTCGGAAAATAAGGATGTATTAAAAAAAGTATCGATACTTTACTAATATCGAGATTTTCCTTTCGATAACAATATTTTTACTCGATAATTTTACGCATATAATTAGAATGCATAAATTCCAGTATAGGATTGGTTATCGAAAATAAAATATCATTTATACATTTAAATACAATCTTTTTAAGACCAAACTTTGATTTTTTTTAATCACCGCGTCTTACTACCCATTCAGTTTAGAGGCATATATACTTTATTTTAGCACCACGTCTTACTACCTGTTCGGGTTTATGCTCTTATGTACTAATTACGCTAATGGTTTTTAAGGATTAGCGAGGCTATATTTAGAGGAAGTGTTCCCACATTTGCGTGGAAAACAATCTTTGAAAAACCCAACCTCGGTACACCCGACCTGGTTTCGAACCTCAATCTCCCCGTCATTGGCCGTCTGATCTACTGCGAGAGTAACGCCTTAGACCACGTGGTCATCGAAGCGGGGATTATATTATTATTATTATTTTAGATATTTAACTGCAAGACCTGAAGATGTACCTTTAGGTACTTCGGGATTGTTTCAAAAAATCAATTAAGTAATTTTCTTCTAAATCCTAAATAAACATTGATTGATTGATTATTATTATTATTATTATTAGTGGTATAATAAATATAAAATGTTTTATTCGCTGTTACTAGACGAGATCAACTATTCTAAATAAGTGTAGATACTCATCAAAATGTCCTAGTACATTAAAAAACGCACAAAAACCCAGATCTTCAAATAAATGTTCCTACTTATTCCTCCGATATGGTTGCACGGGGGAGGGGGGATAGGGGTTTGAATCCTGGTCGGGTCTACTGAGGGGTGGTTTTTCCTCAAGGGTTTCCCTCACAAATGCGGGCAGATTACCTCTCAAATACTTCTTTCCTCATCCTTACCTCATTAGAGTTATTATCATATATGCATATAACCTGAACAGGTAGTAAGATGCGGCGATAAAAAAACCTAAAAATATTTCTATACGGAGTCTTAATTATTTAACCATTGTGTTTAAAAATGAGCTCACAAAGAGAATGTATTGGTAAGCTTGTCAATTACATGTTGTATCAGCTATTAAATATAAGATAATACAATTGTGATATTAAACGTGATTTACCTCTTTTATTACGTTTGTATTAAGGCGATTGGCCCTTTTCATTTGGCGTGGAAATGCAGAGCCGTGGGAACAAACTGTTATCTTCAAGAATTTTTATTATTTTGCAATTTTCTTTTCGGAAACGGTTTGTTAAAGAATAGAAGCATGTTTATTAAGTTATACTTTTTATATACACACCTCCTCTATAATTTTAACAGTGATCAAATATCGATAAAATTGACATTTTTCAATAGAAAACTGCCGGATTCGTAACAAAAAATAAGAAAATGTAACAATTAATAAACATCGATACATCATCTTAGAAGAGGTGTTGAAAATATTAACAAAAGAATTTCACTCGTTCTCGAGAGAACTGGTTATTCCAAACGTATGATTTTTCCGCAAGACCTGTCTGGTAGCTCGCGCCATATACGGTTTCAGTGATATATCTGTTCTTGTTGACGCGGAAGGATACTTTGGTTGGTTGTGAAGCCACACCACGCCTTTCACCCTCCCACCCACCACCCCACAAAATAGGTTTTAGACTTGCACTAGACAGGGTCAATAGCCTTAAATAAATAAAAATAATTCCTCCCTTGTATGTATCTTAAACGGGTGGGGGATGAGATAGGGATAGGGGTCACATGAGAGACCGAGCAGACTTGTTAAGACTATATTATAAAGATGCAGGGATACATTACTACCAAATTATTCAATAAGTGTGTGACATGTGTTATAAGACTCCTAGGTTCGTAACCAGGTGCACTGACCACTACACCACGGGGTAGGTTTCTCACAGAGTGATATCATCAGTTGTTGAATATTTGTCAAGGGCATGGTGGCATTAGATGAGACACTTTTTAAATGAAGAGAAAAATTTGTCATTAATTTCCAGAACACTCTTGACAGATATTCAACAACTGTTGATATCAACATGTAAAGAAAATCAAACTCTAGATTTTTACTGCAGCAATATTTGATTTATTTAGCCCAATTTTTTTTTGTCTATACAAAAATTGCAAAAAACACTGGCTTTTTCCCACATTTCCTACATCCCCACCCCCGTCAACACTTGAAACCGCAATTCTTATCTTTTAGCCGAGTAACCGAGGCTTCCTCGGGGAAGAAATGAATATAATCTAGCACGTCTACGAGAAACAATACCATTTCCGGTCCAACGTTTTCCCACGCGCAAACGTAACCCTGATGGAAGCCTCCTTCGAACGTCGCGGTAATAATTTCCTGGACGAAGGAGGGAGGGGGGTTGCATATTCTACCCCTGTGAGAGTTCTTGTGGGGTTGAGATGAATAAGGAGACAGAGCCAGTGATATGAGGAAATAAGAGGGGGGAGGTGCAAGGGTGTCTTTCCACTCGCCACGAAAGAGAGAGACAGAGGTATATTTCCTTCCCCCTTCCCCCTTCTCAAGTGAATAGACAGAGATGGACGAGGAATTCATTACCGATCCTTGAAAGGTTGAGAAAGGGGGTATGTGGGGGGCGGGGGGGGGGGATGGTTGCTTGCCTCTGTTCTTAGGGAAGACTCAAGGGATGTTGCGTAGCCCTCATCTTCCAACCCCTCCACCCCTTTTTCCTCTCATACTGCCCCCTCACACACACACACACACACACACACACTTCTTAGAAATCGATAATTCACAGCTCTTCTCCTTAAATTACTCCCTTCCATACCCCCCTTCTCCGCGTAAGATGCCTTCCTGGGTTCTCATTTTTTATCTCTCTCTCTCTTTTTGTTCAACCCCTTTATCCATCCTTCTCTCTCTCTTACCCCCTTCCTTCTCCATCCAGTTCGTTTTCTTCTTCTTAGACCGTGCTTCGCATGTGTGTGTCATTTATTAGTTCGCCATTAATATGCCAGGGGTGGGTTCTTACTGTAATGTTGTTTGCTAGGGGATGGTGGGCTTGAAGAAGTGAGTTTTACGGGGGGGAGTTACAGGGATTATATAAGGGGTAGGTTTCTTTTACACGGCTCTCTCATACTCACTCTCGAAGTGAAGGGCACGAGTTTGAGACCCAGCTAAGGGCAAAGCACGCTTCTCTATTTTTTTCCCCCGTACCCCCATAATCTCAGTTTTCTTCTATTTCCTCATCTCACCCTTTATTTCCTTATCTTGTGTCAACAATTAATAATAATGTGAGGTGGGTTTTTTGGTCACCCGATTATTTGTCATTGTTGTTTATGTATCTTACTTTTTTTTTTAGAGGGTGGAAGTTTTGATGGAAGGGTGAGTGGAAATGTTTGTTTTACATTGTGCTACTGAGAAACGTATATATTTTCTTTCATAGGCGTGTTATTTTTAGTTTTGTACTATTTGTCTGCAAAAATGTAAGGTTTTAGTAGTAACCTTCATTTATTCTGAACGTTAGTTTATCTTGCTTGTTTCCACTACGGTGTAGCTTATAAGATAGGGCCATAGTGTAATAAGTCAAGGTGAGACTGCTACCTTTCAGGGTAAATGAAGGTTACCTCCTTGGTGTAAACAATATTTTTAAACAACAAACAACTAAACGAGTGTTACGGAGCACCTGGACGTTTTATCTTTGTCTACAAGTATCAAGACAATAACATCTCATGGGAGAGAGTGCTTTTGTGTTCACACCGCGTCTTACTACCCGTCCGGGTTATACGCATATATGATAGCTCTTATAATGGAGTAAGGATGAGGAAGGATGAATTTAATAGGTTATAAACCCGCATTTGTGTGGAAGGAGAGTGGGAAACCATACGATTGGGATCGAACCCCGATCTCCCCGTCTTCAGCAGTCTAACATGAAAGTGACGCCTTAGACATGCGGCCACCAAGGTGGGTTTTAATATATTGAAAAGGTGGATTTTAATTTTGATTGGCGTTGAGAAGGGGGAGTGGGGCAATTCAGATACTCCCCTCCCCCCTCATAGGATACTCTCATGGGCCATGTATTTGTTCTAACATTAAGTTAGCTTGTAAGTCATGTGTTGAAACGATGTGTGTGTGTGTGTTATAAAAGTGAACGTCTAATACTTGTAATAACATATTATAGAACAAACTTATGTGTAACATTGATCAGAGTTTGACTTATAGATCAGTGGGTTGTGAGCTCCAACAGCGTAACTGAGAAATAGAAGTGGTGGGGGGAGATATCGGAAAATTTGGAAGGGCGAGAAGTGCTCTAGCTTACCTACTCCCCCTCCCCACCCAACTCGTGTTTAAAAGGCTTCCTTATTCGAATAAAAAAAACACTTTAAAATAAGTTTGAAGGCAAACAGATGATATATATTTTGCCCTTTCAATAAACGGAAGCTGTAGGTACCCTGATTTTTATTGGAAGAACAGTTTAGAATTAAGGTGGCCTGGCGGTCTAGAGGTAAGGTGTCAGACTTCTGTGTTGGGAGTCCGGGGTTCAATCCTAGGTCCCGGTACAGATTTATCTGATTACCAAACCCTTCCTTCACCTCTGACAAGACGTGTATTACTCACAACTTGGGGATGTGTGGAATGCCAGGCCTCCACCGTGGTTCGGATCCCACGTTAAACTGTAGGTCCTCCATTTCATCTCACAATCACACTACCATTACACATTAGCTTAAGTGCTTACAACCCGAACGGGTAGTAAGACGCGGTGCTAATAATAATAATAATAATAATAATAATAATAATAATAATAATAATAACAGTCTAGAAATTCAAACATATGTCTTTGTGGTCTACATTTAACAAAGTTATTGTTATTTTGTAGGTATTGATGATAATATATATATATATATATATGTGTGTGTGTGTGTGTGTGTGTGTGTACATCTACAGGTTACATGGATTGGTGTATGAATAGTTAAAATAATATTAGTAAATTTAGTAGCAACCAGATACTGTTACTCCTACAAAAAGCAGGGTATAAATGGTAGATTATTACTAAAAAAAACCCTTATAAGCTCTTAAGAGACTGCTCTCATCACATAATATTAAAATCACCTCTACGACACTTTTCTAAAGAAAGAATATAAAAGTTAGCAACAACTATTGACGAAAGCTAGGAATAAACTACCATTATATGAAAGAAGTGACTATCCCAAGTGCCAGTTTCATAGTCAACCTTGGTACAACCTCAAGTGCAGTGCTATACTAAATACAAGACACCTACATAGACCAGAATGACTATGAAACTAGCCCTGAGGCTCCAGTAATCTTTTCCCCATATTGATAGTTTATTACTAGCTTTCGTCAGTGGTTTCTGCACAAGGTTGAAGCGCTTTTACACTAATTACATTATCGATGTAATATCAATGAAAATCAATAACGTCCTCCTGGTGGGTTATCTCTCTATTTAAGGTGGGATTGGACGGAACGTGAATTAAAAAAAAAAATGCCAGTGTGATTGCAGTTATCATATCAAAACAGTTTGGCCAAACTAAATCAAATATCTCTCCAGTAAAAACAAAGACTTTTAATTTTCTTCCCACTCTGATATCAACAGTTGTTGAATATCTGTCAAAGGTGTCCTGGAATTTAATGACAACTTTTTATCTTTATTTAAAAAGTTTCTCATCTAATGACACTATGCTTATGATGGATATTCAACAACTGTTGATATCAACGTGTGAAGCAAATGAAAACTCTTTGTTTTTACTGGAGAGATATTTGATTTATTTTGACCAAAAATAAGTTTTAATATAAAAACTCCAAAAAACACTGCCTTTAACTCGCGTCCCCTACATTTTCACATTAATCCACTGTTTCAAGGGAACAGACTAGACCCAACCGAACCTTTTTCTCCACGCATTAGTGTAAATGTTTTTTTTTCACTCGGGATTACCAACAATTGTCAATCATTACATGTAAAAGAGGTAACAACCTAACACCTCCACGATACGATTAAAAAAAAAAAAGAAGGAAATATCCTACTCCGTTAGTTAACTACCTTTTTGATTAAATTACAGAAATACCTCGACAGTAATTTACTACTCCTATACTCTTGGGATATTGCTTTAAGTTGACCTGTAATTCATAATTACAGAAATAAATTAACTCCCAGGATTAGATTCTCATTTCATTATACAAGCCTATATTTAAAAAAAAATTGGTATAAGGGAAAGTGTTCTTCCTTCAGAATTTAACTCCAAGGTAGGCCCGGCTAAATCCAAGTGGCTCGCAAAACGGCTTAACTTAACCGCATTAAAACAGCCATTTAAAATTAGAGAACTTATCTTCACCGCTGGAGTAACTTTGGGTAGTATTTTTTTTTTAGAGGTTTTCTCATCCCGTTTTGGTTTTCCCATCCAAGCTGATGGAAACGTCAAAAAGTATGAAGGCACCGATTAAAAAAAAAAATTGATTAAGGTGTTAAACTATCGTTTTTAAAACTAATATAATTTCTACGGAAGGCGTCCAAACTGATTTAACCTTTAAAAAGTACAGAAATATTATACGTAGGCCCTTACTAGTATATGCTGGATGGGTAGCAAGAATAGTTTTATACCACTATAAAGCCACACGGCTGACTCACTCACTGACATTAATGTTTACCCACTTCCAGATGACCTAGAAACTTGAAATTTGGTGAACTTATAGATTCTAGCCTGTAACCGACGGGAAAATTACAAAAAGTTAAAAATTTTAATTTATAATACTCGAAAAAAAAATCAAAACAGTGGAGCAACTTTAAAGTTGGTGTGGACCTTTCTTTGGAGGTCTCTTGTGGCTAAACGGTAGGACCTATCAAAAACGGCTCTGTAATTATATTAGTTTACATCCAATTGCAAAGAAAACTCACTAGGGGTTTGGGGGCGTAGCCCCCAACGAGCAAAGCTAGTATGTAGATAAAAACCTACATATATACAGTGGTCTTGGAGTCCTTGCCTCAAGCCACAATATTCGTGGGTTTAAACCCAGCTGCGGTCAATGGATTTTTCTTGAGCAATATAAACCCGTTGCACAAATTCCTTCGGGAGGGAAGTAAAGCCATCGGTCCCATAAATACCTCTCCCGGCCGTGACGTCACAGATAAGAAACCTCCTTAATACACGCGTATCGATAACAATCCAGGCGTACATTGAGCCGGTCAGGGCTCGAACACGGGACGTTACGGTGATAATACGTCGCACGTGGTTAAATATATCCGGTTCATCAGAGCACTTCCTTTTGAATTGAACCCGGTTCGTTTAGAGTTGTGAAGTCTTGGGAGGTGGTCTCCTTGACCACTCAGCTATGCGGGCGTGTATGTGAAGGTATTACGTGACCAACACGAGAGTATGAAATGACCTTCAGAGAGAATGACACTCGTAAACCAGTGTTTAGGTACTGTGAGTACTTGCGCTGCTGTAATTACAAGACATTAAATAAATACACATATTTTTTCCGAGAAAGGGCATTTCGCTCACAACTGCTGCAACAAAATACCGGCCCGGGGGGGATGGGGGGTTTTAGAGCGCTGTTGTAGCTGTTCTATTTTGTTTAGAGGTCGGTGTGGGCTTTGTGAGAGCATATAGCAAGCATTATAATATGTTCTCACGTGTGGATATTATATATATATATGATAATGTATACAATATATACTAACATATATTGATACATACTATGTGTATGTATACAAATAATATATATAATATATTATTATGCATATTATTTAAAATAATATAATATATAATATATTATATTATATATTATATAAAATAATATTTTATCTATGTAGCCTACATTTTATAAAAATTATACATATTATACAATATATATTAGGCTTTATAGTATATACATATTATTATATATATTAATTACATTCATATTATTTTATGTAGACAATATATATTATATATTAAGCTGTATACATTATATGTATAATATGCATATAATATATACACACAAATTATATATAACGTGTATATTATAATGTATAAATTATATACACATGTCAGTGGCGTGTCGTAGATTGTTGGCAGGGCGGTCAGAGCTATGCGCTATAGCACCCTTACATAAATAAATGATATGTCGGCCCACACATAACTTCTCTTCTTGCTCTTTTATCTGAATTATATTTATAGCTAGTAAGATAATACACTCAGATATCCTACAACGATAAGATACTTGGTATCTCAAAGAGTTGCGGGGATATGATCAAATTTGGAAATCTCTACTAGTGTCATTTTCATGGTAAAATGAGATCCACAATTTTTTTCTACGATATTAAATAGTGCGTTAAACATTTTAAGAAATAATTTGGAGAAAATACCTTTTTTCGCCTTTTGCCTTAGCTAAACTACCCTTAATTTTAAGGTTAGGTAGATAATTCCAAAAACCCCTCCGGGGGAAACCTTCCTAACTACCCTAGATACAACTTTTCATCCTGCACAGTAAAATGGTTAAGGCTCTAGTCCCAGTAACAGACAGACAGACAGACAGACAGACAGATTGCCAAAACCACTCTTTCGTATTCAGGGGATCACGAACATGGGTGCAGAAATTGGGGGGGATAGAAGGGTGAGGGGATCCATATGTACGTATACAATATTTTATTGGATAAAATTAGAGCAAAGTTTTCTAGTGGACTTGCAATAGAAAAATTATCTTTATCCACCTTTGTTCATGAAAAGTTGACAGCCATTAAAAAAAATAATCTCGAATTAGATTTTTTTTAATGATCAAATTACTTTATCTATCGAGAGGTCACGAGAAATTAATAATTATTAGGAGTTATATTGTTTGTTTTGAAGTAATATTCCCATCACATCTCTCTGTTACAGTCCAGAAAAATCATAAACGATGGACATATTCCACTCTTTCACTAAAGTAATAAAATATGTTATTGTTTCATCAACTGCACTAACTTGCAATCATGGCTTACCTTGTCCTTAGATTAATGATCATATCTGCACCGCAAGAAATGAAAATAATAGTTTCTCATAGGTTTTAACATTTTATTTAGTACACCAGAAGGAACTTAAATAATCATCTTCTTCCACACACGCTTTTCAAAATAAATAAAAAAAACAATATATTAAAAATAAAGGATAAAAAAATGGTTATGTTGGTAGCAAGGTGGAGGAAGAGATCGGATGTTGTTCCAGGAATTGTAGGTTCACAATTACAGAGAAGACTTACGCTAAACGAATGGTTACAAACACTAAACGAGCGATTACAAAATGTTAATCACCCATCATTATTACCATACCCGTCACGCAACACAACATTTATACTGAGACGATTTCTTTTTATCTTTTCTTTTTTGCGGATTTTTTATCTTTTATTTTTGCGGTTAAAAAA
>CABFVZ010001195.1:94050-106465 GCA_902151445.1 Timema monikensis
ATGAGGAGGTTCCTGAGAGGCAGTGAGAATGTAACGAGAAGAGATGAGGAGGTTCCTGAGAGGCAGTGAGAATGTAACAAGAGACAGGATAAGGAACAAAATAATTAGGGATGTTTTAAAAGTTTAACAATTAGAAGATACACTGAAGAGGAAAAGGTTGCTGTGGTTAGGTCATGTCATGAGAATGGAGGAGGAAAGAATGCCTAAGAAAGACTTACAGAACAAATATAAGGGTATAAGAACTATTGGAAGACCACGGACAATCACCCTACCATTACACATTAGCGTAAGTGCGTATAACCCGAACGGGTAGTAAGACGCGGTGCTAATAATAATAATAATAATAATAATAATAACATATCCATCTATATATCCATCCATCCATCCATCTAGTTATCTTTCCATCTATACCGCCATCTATCTATCCATAAGGTGACAGTTTAAGATATGACTTGACGTATGACTAGGTAGGAGTAGGCCAAGCAACTTTCTCTAAATGTCTCTAGATATTTCCATTCCGCAACCCTTTCGTACTTATGGGTGGGAGTTAATATTCTACATGACTCACCTGCACTAGAATTCTCCTTTCATTATTTTAAGGAGGTGTTGTTTTAAATTACAAAAGTTAAAAATAAATAAAAGAATAGCTTTGTCCTTTAAGCTCACGTCTTTTGTCCATATCCAAGGCGCAAGTAAGGGAATCATCATCTGGTAGGAAATAATAAAAAAACAACACATAATTAATAAGCAACGCACGTGATTAAGGGTAGTAATTACAATGATTACCGGACTACTCCCCCCCCCTTTCCCCCGCACTGCATGCCGGTCCGTCAGAGCGGTCGCTGTATTACAGTCATACCGTACGTGGTACATACATCAGAAAGTTATAGTCGTTGGCTTTATGTATCCTATACGTGTTCCGACCAGGTATTTTTTGGTTTTCAGTTTTGTTCCCCCCCTTCCCCCTCTTTGTTTTTTTTAATTAACATCACAAATATAATATAGTTAATCAAAAAACACCTGAAAACATTTGAAGTCACGCGAAATATCAAGTCACGCATCGGAATTATTTGGTGCAAGAACCAAGAACAGGAGAAAAAGAGGTGGGGGGGGGGGATAATTAATTATGATACGAAAGGACTCATCCCCCCCTTTCCCCCTTAAAAGAAACTACTACCATGTGCTGACGTTTCCATTAGGGGAGGGGTTGGTGGGGGAATAGAGGGGAAGTATATGAGAGAGAGTTTGAAGCGCAGGTGTATCTTCTGAACTAGTTTAAAACATTTAAATTAAATATTTTAATTTATTTAAGTCTTGTTAAGGTTAATTGTTTCGACTGTTCAGTGTTTATTTGTAATTTTAGTTTTCCTACTATATTATGTGAGACGTTTCAAATAACTGTTTTATTTATGATCACGGGACAAAATTAATAGATTAATTTAAAAAACAAACTAATTGGTATGAAAATGTAAGTGGTCTATTCAAAGAGAAATGAATGGTTTTTTGTACACATTTGTTTAAATATGCAACTATATTAATTGATCTAATAAATTTAATATTCTAGAACAATTTAAAAATACTAATTTTCTTTAGTCTCATTTTTGTATTAAAATATAATTCAATTTTAATTAGTTTTATTCATTAAGAAATATTTTAATATTGACGTTGAACGAGGTTTAATATTTCAATTCTTTTTTAATTTATTTAAAGTATTAAACTTGCACTCTCTGAAACGACCGATTATATCAGTACATGACTAATATACTTAAATATGGAACTGACACAACATCCAACCCCCCGTCCATTAATTAATCACAGTTAAAGGGGAAACCCACATTTCATCGATGATAAATTTTTCAGCCATACCAGGAACAAAACCCGGGACCCTTAACTCAATATGCAGACAACCCACCAATTGAACTAATGTATTGGACTGAGAAGTTTAGTCAAAAATAAATAGTTTGTCTTTAATTTGGTTTAAAAAATTAAATTGTTAGTTTGAGTTTTGTTTTAAGCTAAATTCTTTTGATATTACTTAAAATTTTAAACTTACTTGTGGACACGTACACAAATAATTAGGTTAAGTAACATCTTTCTTGGAATAGTAAAAATAATATTACTATAGAAAGTACAATAAATAATAGTTAAGCCATACGGTAGACTTCGTAGAAAAACACAAAAAATAGTTTAGGTCATATAAAAGTTTAGATTATTTTGAAACAAATATCATTTATATTATTATTACTTGATTACTGTATAAATATCTTTCTAGAAGATCTTTCTTACGCATCGATGAGCTGGAAAACTCAAATTATTTAGTTGATTCTAGAGGGACTACTCAACAGCTGCTAAAATATCAAAGACCCCAAATAAAAAATAAATAAATACATACATTTAAATATATTATTCTATTTTTAAACAAGAGCTTTTTTTACAGATACCATTATAATATGTTGCTTTAATAAAGATATAACTGAACTTAACCTTTCACGCTTTTACAAATATAAGGTTAGGTTAAGTTAGGAAGAGTAATATTGATATAATCAACATTTAAAAACCGTTCTAGCTATTTTCCTGTCAACGGTGGGGTAGGAGCATAGTTCTTGTGGAATTCAGGTGTTCTGTGACTAATATGGTGCCAAGTGTAGTAAGATATTTGATTCATTTTATCCGAACCTCACTAATCAAATGATTTCTCAATCCGAATAGTAAATCATATAACAAATTTTGTGAGATTTACATTTAAGTTTTTCATGTATGTATAATGATTGTTAATAATTTTTTATTCCTACAAATGAATACTCTTTGGTTTAATGCTTCACGAGATGAATATTAATATCTAGCCATTGAGGAATGATTTTAAAACGCCTACAATTTAATAAAATACCTAGTTCTTACACCATGAACTGTACATTAAATCTTGTCAAAAATAGAATGATGAGTAGCCTATTAATTATAAAATGCGCGCACTCTAATAGACTCCCTGGTTCTTCCACCATGAGTTTTTCGTTACAGATGTTCATGTAGGCATGATAAGCACTAATTATATAGTGCTCACAATCTAATAAGCTCCCGGTACTACCCACGTACACAGGTATTAGGCGCCGACAACCATAATCAAGCAGGTATTGCTCTTATTTCACGATCCGGTCAAGAAAAAAAAAGTAGAACGATATTATTAAACCTAGTTCAATTAAAAAAAAAACTAGGTTGAACCATTGTATTCTATTTATATATATTTTTCCATGGAGTATTTAACGGGAAATTCATTAAAAAATAGTGTTATATCAGAACATGACTTTGTATATAAAAATAATTAATTGTACCACGTATTACCACCCATCCTCTGGAATGTACACTTTTAGTAACACAAATAAAGTAGAGCACTCTCCCAATATATTGGACCGCCTATGACGAGGAGATTGGAGTTCAAATCTCGGTCGTGTGAACTGAGTTTTTTCCTGAAGTGTTTTACACTCTCTCTCTCTCCACACAGATGTGGGTAAACTTCTTCTAAACTTTACCCACTTCGCCCTATCACATTAATGTAATTAGGAAATATGCATTATAACTCAAAACTGGTAGTAACAGGTGGTGATAAAAAAATATATAAGTAGATATGAGGAAAGCACACCAAATACTGCATGAAAACTCATTTAATTAATTAAAAAATATAGTTAAAAAAATTAATATAGTTAAAGTATAGCTCTTAGCAGTATAAAGTGGAAAAAAGGCATCAGTATCGTTTTGTCTGGTGTTCCCTGTGACGGGGAGGTCGGTTGGATGCAGAAATATGGTTTTACCTAAATAGGTGCCTAATCTGCCTACACGCAGATGTGGGCACATTTAATCTAAAGTCTACCTTTCTCATTTATTTAAAATAAATTTTAATATACGGGTATCCCGGACGGGTAGTAAGACGTGGTGTGCCGGGAATAAACCCTACTTAGGGGTTAAGATTCATTCGCTTAAAAGTTCTCATCAAATAAACGATTCTATGATACGGGAGAGATGATAAAGTAGTTAGAGCCGCTTCGGTGGCCACATGGTCTAAGGCGCCACTCTCGTGTTGAAAAGGTAGTAAGACGCGGTGATTAAATAAAAAGCAACTCAGCCAATAGAATGGCAGCGTTTAATTTTTTTACATGGAACTAAATAATAATAATTTAAAACCCAACGCCCCCCTTTTTTTTCACCTCACCAGCCGCGACTGACACAGAATAAAGGGAAAAAAAACAATTCATCTACTCAAGACAAATCGGTTTCTCTCATGCGGAGTTGAAGGTGTCTTGGTGATGAAGTTTTTTGTCTAAAACAAAAAATATCGTTTTCTATTGTTTTAATTATGCCATTGTCCGACACCTTAGCTCAGTCGGTATAGTGTCTGTCTGTTGGAATAAGGGTGCCGGGTTCGATGCTGGGCATGACCGAAATATGTATCATTGATGAAATGTGGGTCTGTTCTAGATTTAAGTTAGTTTATAAGTCGTGTAGTTGATACGAGTATAATCGGTCGGTTCAGAAAATACACGTTGAATACCTCGAGTAAAATAGGAAAAAAAAAAGTGAAAAATTATGCTACTATCCTCACAGGTGGTTGCATGGTTTAAGGCAGAGGTGGGTGACATTTCAATGTAGCCACAGGTGTGGAGAATGAGAGGTGGTGAGATTATTCGCCACACCGTGTGAGAATTGAGAAATTAAGTTGCTCATTACTCAAACAAACATTTAAAACAACGCACACTCTTTAAATTTTTTATTTTTATTATCATTTAGCACCGCGTCCTACTACCCATTCGGGTTATACGCTTTAAGTACTAATTACGCTAATGGAATAGGAATCGGGAAGGTTGAATTAGAGGAAGTGAACCCGCATTTGCGTGAGAGGGAGAATGGAAAACCATTTAGGAAAAACTACCCTTGGTGTAACTGACCGAGATTCGAACCTCGATCTCCCCGTCATTGGCTTTAATGGGAAAATTATAGTTACCATTTCGTGTGTAAAGTTAAACAATGCCTAGATACCAAATTTAATCAAATTCCTTAGAGTAGATTTGGGAAAAAAAAATTCTTCTCTCTTTTTGTTCTCAGTAAACTACCCTTAATCTTAGGGTTTGATATTTAATTCCAAGGATTTTTCTGAGAGCCCTTAGATAACAAGCTTTAAGCTGATCAATAAAATGGCTTCAGCCATAGATCCCAGTAACAAACAGACATTGCAAAAAAAAAAAAAAACTTTTTCGGTTTCAGGGGGTCATGAAACGTCGACATTGGTCAAAATCTTGAATTTGATTTTTTTTGGAAATCACAATATTTTCCCTCTCTGAGATCTCGTGATAAAGTAAAATTGTGTGAGGTTCATATTACATTTAAGTTATTTAGATTATTCTTTTATTAATACTTTTGTATTGTTATTATAACACCAATCAGAATCGGGTGATGGGATTGTATATTTATAGGATAAGGGATGACACTCGTTTAAACGAGGGTTTTTTCCTCGAATTCCCTCCCCTTCGCGTCTCAAACCCATTAATAAGCTCCCGCGATAGCCTGTCTTGTAAGGCAACCCGCCTTACAGATAAGTATGCCAGGTTGCCCCTTTACTTTATCTCGCGGCGTTTAAGTGACCACAAAAAAACTAAACAAGAGACTGTTTAACTTGGAATATTAGAATACTTGACCTTCTGGATCTGTTGGAAAGGAGACCAGGAATATGGACAATCCAAATAATATAGAGTAAAGTTCACAAGCTCACGGCCCACGGGCCACCTCCAGCCCGCAAGACATATTCAATCGACCCGCTTGTCTTCAATACTTTAACATTTATACAGTACACCCTCGATTTTACGGACTAATTGGAGAAAGCCTGTCTGTAAAATTGAGGTGGAATATTAGAGGGTTGAAAAAAAACAGTAAATGTTTATTTTGTTTGCGTTAATAATGCATTTTCATTACAACAAAGTAGGTAGTAACAATAATATTGCTCGTCTGAGTTATATAAATCTGTAACTTAGTTTGTGGAAATATTAGCCGGTACTAATGTACTAATGTACTAATAGTACACATTTCCATGGAGACTCCTTCCATGTCCTGATGAGCTGAGGAGATGATGATAATGCCTATGAAGATAATAGTTATAGAGAGTATGAGTGTGTTAGAGAGTATGGAATTAGTGTAAACACTTAAATCTTAATACAAGCCAAACTAGCCAAACTCTGGTGACCGATGTGGTAATTCTCCTTTCGGAAAAATACCTAAGGTAGGATCTGGGGATCGAATCTGAAAAACCTAGGCTCGTAGTCCTGACCATTACACCACGGGGCTGGTTAACGAAGTTGGTAAAGTAGTATCATACAAATTTAAAATAACAGTGCAGTCTTTGAATTTAATTTTCTTCTCCAAAATAAAAAAAAATAAAAAATAAAATAGAGTTTAAAAATATTGACGCAAGTCTCTGAAACTAGATAAAACTGGTTTTGAGTATTGTGCATTAGTTGTGGACAACGAAAGGGTGGGTCAGGCCCTTCACCGGCCCAAAATATCCGGATTTTACGGAATTGTTGACTATTGTCCGTAAAATCTCTGGTGAAGGAAGCTATCCGTTAAATGTAAAGTTCGTAGAATCGAGTATTTACTGTGTTACTATCCATCCTTTAGTCATATATGCACACAAATAATAATAGTTCAATTCTAGTGCGTACTTAGCTTTGAATAGCAAAAAAAAACAACCGCTTAGAACAATTTCAAGCTGTACTATAATATTTATATCACTTTAAATACTTGATCGTAGATATTTTTATTGACATAATTTAATAAATACTGCTTCGGGTACTTTGCTAACCCACATAAACATATGTGAAAATAAATTATTTTAGATACATGGCATCAAATAGTTAGTATAGAACTACATCGGTGGTCACGCAGGTTAAACTTCAGATTATTATGGCCTAGTTTGCCAGTGTCAGGCAGGTCAGGGTTCAAATTTCAGCTTGATGTACAGAGGACGGTTTTTATTATAGGGTTTCCCACATTCCCTACATTCAAATGTGGGTACATTTTTCCAAATTTTACCTTCTTAGTCTCTGCCCCTTAAAGAAAGTGTTTCTTAACACCGCGTTCGGATTATACGCATGTAACTAATTACGTTAATGTTTCAGAGTTAAGAAAGGTTGAATTTAGAGTAAGTGTATCCACACTCGCGTGGAGGGAGAGTGGAAAACCACTTATAAAAATCCTCAGTACATCCAACCGGGATAAGAGCCCCGATATTCCCGTCATTGGCAGTTCAGTATATTGTGATCGTGACGTCTTAGACCATTCAACCACCGAAGTGGGCCGTTAACATAGTTTAATGCGTATATCCTGGATGGGTAGTAAGGGAGCTTGAGATTGTCTTAAACGATCACGGAGATGTAGTTTATTACAAGATATGACAAACATCGAGATAAGAATGTAGAACTATAGGACGTAAGGTAAACAGAGGTAAGAAGGGAGAGAGAGGGAGATGTGGGTGAAGGGGAGGAGGAGGGGAGGGGATGATAAGGGGAGGGGTACGGGAAAGGCAGGGAGAGAAAGCCTTGGAGAAAGGAGAGAGAGGTTTCGCCGTCAAATTATTTTCTACTGTCTCATCAGTAAGATGTCTCATTGATCGTGTAACCCATTGCTGTTCAAGGGGTGGGTGGGGGGAGATTTATTGGTGAGTGGAAGCTGTATCATAGCTCTGGTCTCTAATTTAAAAAAAATCTTAGATGAGTGATTAGCACTTATGATTCTGATTCTCACTTAAAAAAAAAAAAAACAACAAAGCAGGATTAAAAAAAAATATTCATAAAATTCAGTGCCGTGAAANGCACACCCTCGTTTTACCCAAGAGTGAGCAGTGAGTACCACTCTAGACCCCTGCACACCCTCGTTTTACCCAAGAGTGAGCAGTGAGTACCACTCTAGACCCCTGCACACCCTCGTTTTACCCAAGAGTGAGCAGTGAGTACCACTCTAGACCCCTGCACACCCTCGTTTTACCCAAGAGTGAGCAGTGAGTACCACTCTAGACCCCTGCACACCCTCGTTTTACCCAAGAGTGAGCAGTGAGTACCACTCTAGACCCCTGCACACCCTCGTTTTACCCAAGAGTGAGCAGTGAGTACCACTCTAGACCCCTGCACACCCTCGTTTTACCCAAGAGTGAGCAGTGAGTACCACTCTAGACCCCTGCACACCCTCGTTTTACCCAAGAGTGAGCAGTGAGTACCACTCTAGACCCCTGCACACCCTCGTTTTACCCAAGAGTGAGCAGTGAGTACCACTCTAGACCCCTGCACACCCTCGTTTTACCCAAGAGTGAGCAGTGAGTACCACTCTAGACCCCTGCACACCCTCGTTTTACCCAAGAGTGAGCAGTGAGTACCACTCTAGACCCCTGCACACCCTCGTTTTACCCAAGAGTGAGCAGTGAGTACCACTCTAGACCCCTGCACACCCTCGTTTTACCCAAGAGTGAGCAGTGAGTACCACTCTAGACCCCTGCACACCCTCGTTTTACCCAAGAGTGAGCAGTGAGTACCACTCTAGACCCCTGCACACCCTCGTTTTACCCAAGAGTGAGCAGTGAGTACCACTCTAGACCCCTGCACACCCTCGTTTTACCCAAGAGTGAGCAGTGAGTACCACTCTAGACCCCTGCACATCCTCGTTTTACCCAAGAGTGAGCAGTGAGTACCACTCTAGACTCCTGCACACCCTCGTTTTACCCAATAGTGAGCAGTGAGTACCACTCTAGACTCCTGCACACCCTCGTTCTACCCTATAGTGAGCAGTGAGTACCATTCTAGACTCCTGCACACCCTTGTTCCATGATCAAAGACACCGCACTCCTTTGTGAACGGGTATTGTTTCACCAGAAAGTGATAGATGACTAACTTGTAGCGCCGAAACACAATGGTCGAAAGATTGTTTGTTTTGTTCTTGAGACCATGATAGAGGAGATATATTAATAGCCAGGAGTTGATGCCGGTCCCATCAATGGCTGGGTGGGCCCCAAAGTCACCCCCTCGTGTGTTTAAACTTGAACCCTCACCCCTCGCGTCTTCACGACGACACGACAAAAGGAAGGAGGGTTACCTCCATGATCAGGTAGACACGTTAATCAAAACTATTCACACGAGGAGGCTGAGGACCCACGAGAGGAGGAAATCGATAGTCCTAACTTCTCTCTCGGTGTGGGTAGAGTGGCTAGAGAGTGATACAGGAATACCTGGTTAGATTCCAGCTGGTGGTTAGGACGATTGGGAGGTCGAGTGTTTCAGAATTCTCTTGGAGGGGGCCAGCCAATGTACAAACGTTCACCTCGTCACTGCAAAGATGTTCGAACCAACGGCCACAAGTTAGCAAGTCCGTTAGTTGTGGTCTTACACCAAACATGTCTGTAAGAATGTCTGAATACACAACCCGATGTTAGCAAGTCCAGTAGTTGTGGTCTTACACCAAACATGTCTGTAAGAATGTCTGAATACACAACCCGATGTTAGCAAGTCCAGTAGTTGTGGTCTTACACCAAACATGTCTGTAAGAATGTCTGAATACACAACCCGATGTTAGCAAGTCCAGTAGTTGTGGTCTTACACCAAACATGTCTGTAAGAATGTCTGAATACACAACCCGATGTTAGCAAGTCCAGTAGTTGTGGTCTTACACCAAACATGTCTGTAAGAATGTCTGAATACACAACCCGATGTTAGCAAGTCCAGTAGTTGTGGTCTTACACCAAACATGTCTGTAAGAATGTCTGAATACACAACCCGATGTTAGCAAGTCCAGTAGTTGTGGTCTTACACCAAACATGTCTGTAAGAATGTCTGAATACACAACCCGATGTTAGCAAGTCCAGTAGTTGTGGTCTTACACCAAACATGTCTGTAAGAATGTCTGAATACACAACCCGATGTTAGCAAGTCCAGTAGTTGTGGTCTTACACCAAACATGTCTGTAAGAATGTCTGAATACACAACCCGATGTTAGCAAGTCCAGTAGTTGTGGTCTTACACCAAACATGTCTGTAAGAATGTCTGAATACACAACCCGATGTTAGCAAGTCCAGTAGTTGTGGTCTTACACCAAACATGTCTGTAAGAATGTCTGAATACACAACCCGATGTTAGCAAGTCCAGTAGTTGTGGTCTTACACCAAACATGTCTGTAAGAATGTCTGAATACACAACCCGATGTTAGCAAGTCCAGTAGTTGTGGTCTTACACCAAACATGTCTGTAAGAATGTCTGAATACACAACCCGATGTTAGCAAGTCCAGTAGTTGTGGTCTTACACCAAACATGTCTGTAAGAATGTCTGAATACACAACCCGATGTTAGCAAGTCCAGTAGTTGTGGTCTTACACCAAAAACAGTCACGATTACTCCGAGGCATATAAAGCGAGGGGTGTGTTGAAAAAGTGGTTTAGTTTGCTTTTTTTTTTACTTCGCCTTGATGAACGTGCAACAGCTCGTGTGTCTAATTATATCCATTGTGGCAACTTCTCTCGCTTTGGGCTTTCATTCTATATATATATATATATATATATATCACGTACAAACACACACACACACGCACACAAGTTTCTTCGGTCAAGTTCAAAGTTATATTCCTTACTCGCCCCCACACATCCATCAAAGCAGTCGATTAATAACGGAAAGTTTCGTCATCTTGTTTTACTCACTCAGAATTAACCGGTCCTTAAGTAATAAAGTCCTTTCATACGTGAGCATTTTGGTGCTTGTACCAGGGTTATTTCCCCTGCTGTTGTCAAACACTCTTTGGTGCTTGTACCAGTGGTAATTCACCTGCTATCGTCAAACACTCTTTGGTGCTTGTACCAGGGTTATTTCCCCTGCTATTGTCAAACACTCTTTGGTGCTTGTTCCACTGGTATTTCACCTGCTGTTGTCAAACACTCTTTGGTGCTTGTACCAGGGGCATTTCACCTGCTATTGTCAAACACTCTTTGGTGCTTGTACCAGGGGCATTTCACCTGCTATTGTCAAACACTCTTTGGTGCTTGTACCAGGGTTATTTCACCTGCTATTGTCAAACATTCTTTGGTGCGTGTACCAGTGGTATTTCACCTGCTATTGTCAAACACTCTTTGGTGCTTGTACCAGGGTTATTTCACCTGCTATTGTCAAACATTCTTTGGTGCTTGAT
Source organism: Timema monikensis (assembly GCA_902151445.1). Classification (NCBI taxonomy): domain Eukaryota; kingdom Metazoa; phylum Arthropoda; class Insecta; order Phasmatodea; family Timematidae; genus Timema; species Timema monikensis. The sequence goes on from CABFVZ010001195.1 coordinate 105,247, forward strand.
CGACTGGTATTTCACCTGCTATTGTCAAACACTCTTTGGTGCTTGTACCAGTGGTATTTCCCCTGCTATTGTCAAACACTCTGGTGCAGTGTACCAGTGATATTTCCCCTTCTATTGTCAAACATTCTTTGGTGCGTGTACCAGTGGTATTTCCCCTGCTATTGTCAAACACTCTGGTGCGTGTACCAGTGATATTTCCCCTGCTATTGTCAAACATTCTTTGGTGCTTGTACCAGTGGTATTATTTGTCATGTAACATTATCCCCAATGGAAAGTTTCACCTGGTGGTGTTGAATCCTTTGGTTTACATCCTGGTGTCTCTCAACACCCAACAAAATGAGTAATCAGTTGGTGACACCACATCAAGCATATAGAAGAATTGTGTTCCCCACCAAATAAAACAATAAGGTAATAGATGCCAATATATACTGAGCACCAATAAAACAATAAGGTAATAGATGCCAATATATACTGAGCACCAATAAAAATTTACCGATAGGGTTAAATACCAGCACCAGAGAGTTCAACTGGCCTAATTAATTGTAGCCGGGTAGGATGGTACTTGCTTCAAATCTCAGCCGGATGGGAGTAATGTTTCTCATTGTAATTTGTTCTGTGGTTTTTTTTTGTACTCTAACAAGGGGAGGGCTGACGAGTTATAAAAGGTTTTTCTTCAGTAAACTACCCCTAAAAAAGTATAAAGCGCTATTTTTCATTTCAAATAATCCCCATATGTCCATACATTTTAAAACAAAGTCGTTAAAACCGTTTTCGAGATATTTCAAATTTGAGGTATGAAATAATTAGAAAAAAGGGTTTGGAGGTATTATCATTTAACAATTAGATATAAACTTTGAATAAAATCTATCTAACAGATTCGGTTGTGAACCCAGATACAATATAAACGGAAATGGAAGAACCACTTTTTTTATGTTCAGGTGTCAAGATTCATTATAATCTTGAGGAAAAACATTTTCCCGATTATAATTTGAAAAAGTAAATAAATATAAATAGTTTGAATCTTTTATCTCCCTTCCTGAAAAAAAGCTTTTTATCGTACGTGCTGAGGACGCTCTACTCCCCCTTCCCCCCACTCTCCCTCAATCACCCCCAAACGTCTAGAGTATCCCTCAACAACTTGAAAAGTCGAAATTCTGTTTTGGTTTGGTGGGAACAACATGCCTCTCAAGTGGTCAGCCTAGTAGAGAAGGGGGGGGGG
>CABFVZ010001195.1:107087-117244 GCA_902151445.1 Timema monikensis
CTTGTGAATGTGAGGAATGCCAGGCCTCCACCGTGGTTCGGATTCCACGTTAAACTGTAGGTCCTTCATTTCATCTCACAATCACCCTACCATTACACATTAGCGTAAGTGCGTATAACCCGAACGGGTAGTAAGACGCGGTGCTAATAATAATAACATCTTAAGAGGAACTGATTTAATTAATTTTGATATTTATTTTCATTGATTGGTTCTCTAATACCGTTACTTTATTTCAGCGACTCTTTAGGAGACCACCTTATGTCTTATTAACCGGGATATAAAATATACAATTGAGCTAAAACCAAAATTTGTATTGTATTAAGGTTTCCTGTACTCTCTAATTCACGACAAAAACGAATTTGGACAAGTGAAGTAATATTTCAATTTTTAAATATCGTAATTAATGAGGTGGATTGGATGGAACTTGGTGTAGTTTCATAAGTGTGACAATATATTTTCAAGTACCTAATGACATAGCTTAAGTAAAGCTCAACATAAATATATTAACCCACTGGTGGTCAGGTGGTCTAAATTTCGGGCTCATCTAGTCTGGTTTTCTTGTGACCAGAAGGTCGGGGCTCAAATGTCTATCCGGGTAAACTATCCATGCTTCTTACGTATAAAATTCTTTAAATTTCCTTTTAATTCAACTTTTTCATACCTATCTCATTAGGGTAGTTAATCGCACCAAATCCAGACTGGGGATAATGCAGTGATAAAAATTAAAATTAAATTAAAATGTATTATTTAAAAAATCAACATACTATCCACTGTTTTTGTAGTTAAATATAATTTGTATATTCATTTGATTTCTTACCATTATTTCAAAAATCTACGCTTTAAAAAAAGGAGAGGAAAACATGAGGGGAGGAATAAAAAGAAATATGTTTTATCGTCTAGTTGTGTGAGTGAAATTTATTCCATGCAACATAAGAAGATTACTTCAAGTTCTTTCCCAGACTCGCCCTAGAACAGGGAAAGTATTTTAAGTTTTTATTCTGTGTTTATTTAGCTAATAATACTTTCGTCAGAGGAATTTTTGTGTGTTTGTTTGTTTGTTTGCAGAGCGTATTACTACCCGCTTGGTCTATCTATCCGAATATCTATACTAATGGGATACTGATGAGAAAGGTATCATTTAGAAAAATGTACCCACATTTTCATAATGGGAGAGTGGTAAATCATTTAGAGACCCCCCACCCCTAAAACAACCTCCTCCCCAATCTAATTTTTCGTGTGTCACCTTAGACCAAGCAGGGCTGATTTTTTTTGGGGGGAGGGGGCGATCTCACGGGACCAGGCTGCGGGGGAGAGGGGGGGTTTCACCCTCAGTAGATTCTGATGGAAAAATCTTTCAAAATTTGAGAGTATTAATTGGAATATTAATAAAATTTCACACAAGTAAATCGTTTAGTTATGTTTTTTTGCTAAATTTTTAAAATTTAAATTATGTGCTAAAAATGTATATCGATTATTGAAAGTAATTGACACGCGAAGCAACATTCTAGTGAGATATCCCCTGACTATAACATAACTTTAATTGGCTTATTCTTTTTAATTACTACTACCCGCCTCGGTGGAGTAGTTGGCTAACGCAAAAAAAAATAAAAAAAATCGTGTTAGCTCGACTGCCGAGGACGGGGAGATCAAGTTTCGAATTTCGCTCGGGTGAACTGGGAGTGGTTTTACCTAACGGTTTTCCACTTTACCTCCACCCAATTGCGGGTTCACTTCCTCTATATTCAACCTTCCCAAATCCTAAACCATTAGTGTAATTAATGCTTAAGTGAACGGGTAGTAAGACGCGATGCTGAGTAGTTTTAATTCCTATTGTTAATACTAACTAAAAAATTACTTTAAAGGGGGCGCGCGCCAGACGCTCCTCTCAATTTACCCCCGATACTGCGTGACCACCTGTTCCACAAATTAATTGATTAGTTTATACCACGGTAGATATATAAATTGAATACTTTTTCACTGCACCCGTTAGAGCCTGACGGCCGATTAACCAGGATATTAATACAAATTAACCGTCAACCAGGAATAGTCTTGAAGTATGCTTATGTTTTTACTCTTCACTTGACAACAACGATATTTTTATCAGTCTAACAGTTTACAAGTTTAATATCTACGGTTTTATTAAGTAAGTATAATACAGAAAACCACACCACAATATAACGTCTGGCTAGAGTTATATTACCTACCTAAGTTAGGTGTTATCTGTGGAGTGAGATGGGCTCTTAAGACATCTGGTTCTAGCTGTATTACCTACCTAAGTTAGGTGATATCTGTGGAGTGAGACGGGCTCTTAAGACGTCTGGTTCTAGCTGTATTACCTAACTAAGCTAGGTGTTATTTGTGGAGTGAGACGAGCTATTAAGACAGTCTGGTTCTAGCTGTATTAACTACCCAAATTAGGTGTTATCTGTGGGGTGAGACAGGCTCTTAGGAAGGTAATACAGCTAGAACCTGACGTCTTAAGTCAGGTGTTATCTGTGGGGTGAGACGGGCTCTTAAGACATCTGGTTCTAGCTGTATTACCTACCTAAGTTATGTGTTATATGTGGGGTTAGACGGGCTCATTAAGACGTCTGGTTCTAGCTGTATTACCTACCTAAGTTAGGTGTTATCTGAGGGGTGAGACGGGCTCTTAAGACGTCTGGTTCTAGCTGTATTACCTACCTAAGTTAGGTGTTATCTGTGGGGTGAGACGGGCTCTTAAGACGTCTGGTTCTAGCTGTATTACCTACCTAAGTTAGGTGTTATCTGTGGGGTGAGACGGGCTCTTAAGACGTCTGGTTCTACCTGTATTACCTACCTAAGTTAGGTGTTATCTGTGGGGTGAGACGGGCTCTTAAGACGTCTGGTTCGAGCTGTATTACCTACCTAGGTTAGGTGTTATCTGTGGTGTGAGACGGGCTCTTAAGACGTCTGGTTCTAGCTGTATTACCTACCCAAGTCAGTAGATTGCCTAACATGTTAAATCTTCTTTGTTATACACCTTTTCAAAGTTTTCTTTCATAATATTTGTTTTTATCATTTCTTATAAAATGCTCTTAAAATCCATAGAGTTATCTCTCAACATAATCATCACACAACTTGTCCAATTTTGCACCAACGATTAACAAGTTTTGTGAAACCATCATAGTAAATATTTAGATTTTGTTTCTGCAATTATGTCTTCATATTGGTTTCCCCTTCCTCATTGTAACCATAGTGAAGTACATTAAGACCCTCTTTAAGTTTAGGGGCGGGGGGGTGATAAAATAATGAAAGTCGCATGGCGTAAAATCCAAATCGTATGGTGAAAATTAAAGGATGCAAAACTAACCGATAAAAAAAACCTGATTCTGATGAAACCTTGGCATTAGGTTGAGATCCTGATCAAAATTTGTTCACTGCTCCGCACAATCTTCATCTTCCCCTTGTACACCCCTGTCCCATACTCAACTCTTTAACCGCTCTTGTTTCTTACAAGAGGCGGATATTGGAGCGGGTGACTACTAATAACTACTAATACAACAGTCGTAAACGGGGTTTGAACTTGGAAACTTTATTTTTGCGGCTATCACTATTTGTTTCACCGCTAAAAAAATATATATAGCATCATTTAAAATAAAGAAAGAAAGAGATGGTTTAAACTACGAAATAAAACACACGCACACAACAAAAACTTCAAAGAGATAGTAAATATAATTTTTCTCTCCAACACTTGTGTTATTCATTTTTTTTTCTCCTTTGTTGTTTTTCCTTCGTTCGTTTATCTGAAACTTTCTGGTTCATATTTTTTCGCTAAAGGATTTATAGAACGATAACTTGATAAGGTCATTTTACTTTATTATGTTAAATGTTTACTTGGCTGGCCTGCATTCTGTAATTTTATCTTTTGCAGCATCCCGTATTTATTCAACTGGGAATAATGGCTTGAAGACAAAACATATCATTACTACACTGGTTATATATGTTGACCAACACTAAAAAAAATGGGACTCAGACTCAACATTACTCAGAATCACAAGTTATCTATAAGTTTATTTACTAACAATGAAAACATGAACAATAATATAATTTTTTTTCAACATTACAATTTACGTACACGATCTACGATATACTGTACTGTAACCCCATGTAACCCTTGCCGTATGGATATATTAGAGCTCTCACTTTGACCTCGGTGGTACTGGGTATTAATGCTCACCCCAGGACTTGATTTGTGTGGGTTCAAACCCAATCGGGGTCTTTAGAGATAAAAATCCGTAGCAAAATTTCCTTCATGGGAGGAAGTGTATCCGTCAGTCTAATGTCGATTGTGGACATTTAAGAGATCTATGGAAGGTTTGTGAAAATAGCTTGCTCGAAAAAAATTGATAGGCCTTTTTCATGCTCGATCATAGAAATTCTCGTGTGCTGATTTTTATTCAGTCGGTTCAGAAAGTGCAAGTTAAATATCTCCAATAAATGAAATGGGGCTCCCAACCCTTCCAACAACGTCACGTGGTTTATGGCTGACACACTACAGCTTGAAAAGTTACTAAATCTACTTTCACATAAATATTCATACGTCAAGTCATTTTATCTGTAGCTGTCAGTTTTGGTATAAAATATATTACCATAAGGAAAAAGAACTCACTAATAATATGATAAAATATTATCAATATTTATCTAAAATAAAAACGTTAGTATTTTATAAAAAGTTTATTTCTACTAAAATATTACTGCATACTAACGGGATAGGGCTGGAAAGGTAGAATTTAGAGGAAATGTACACGCACTTGCGTGAAAAAATTGTTGGAGACTGGTTAGAAGGGAATAAACTCTCTTACTGCCAGTATTCGAAAATCCTCGTCTCCTCTAAACTTGTGAAACCTGACAAGACGAGATCATTGCCTTTGTCCTGGTGAATCAACTGTGTGGGTAGTTAAGCTCTACAAATATAAAGTATGCTAACAAAAAAAAAACATGACACTTAATAATTTATTTAAAAAAATTAAACAGTTTTGTTTGCTTTTTAAAGTATTAGTTGGGGGGTAATTACCCCCTGAGATATTATAAATATTAGAATTAGGCTAATCCCACCCAACCATGCCCCCCACCAGTAAACAGAGAGTTATAAAACATAACTAATAAACTAATTACTAGCACCCACCACCACCTGATGACTTTAGGGTTGATACCCGCCTCGGTGGTGTAGTTAGCTAACGCGCTTGTGGTGTTGAGCTCGACTGCTGAGGACGGGGAGATCGAGGTTCGAATCTCGGTCGGGTGAACTGGGGGTGGTTTTCCCTAAATGGTTTTCCACTTACCCTCCACGCAAATGAGGGTTCACTTCCTTTAATTCAACCTTCCCAATTCCTAATCCATTAGTGTAATTAGTACTTAAAGCGTATAACCCGAACGGGTAGTAAGACGCGTTGCTAAATAATAATAATAATAATAATAATTTAGGGTTGATAGTTTGGCGCATGCGTGAGCAATTCCAACAGCATTCACCGTTCAAGGTCAAATGTCCACCCACAAATTTGGATACATTTTGAAACAATTTTCTTATGTTGTATATTATTTTCAGGAGACACGGATTGCCTTAAAAAGAGTTTTTTTTGAGACTTCAATTTAATAATTACTACATCCCCCCACACCCCTCAGTCTGTCGACCGTGGAGAAAAATCCTGTGGGCACCCTTGTAATATTTTACTCACAAGTAAATTTGTTGCAAACGATAATACGTAGTATCTGCAATGGTGGACAAGAGGGGAAAAGGCATCTGGCTCACCCCGGTTTTGTTTTGCTGTGACGCAGAGGGCTGGGGTTCAAATCCCAGTCGGATGTACTAAAGCTGAGTTTCCCCTCAAATCCATTCTCTCTCTCCACGCAAATGCAGGTGAACATCCTTATAATGCAACCTTCCTTTTCAATAACACATTAGTGTAATTAGTGCATGTAGTAAGACGCGGTGATAAACATACAAACACACATCCATAAAACAAATTATTATTTGTAGAAATATTCAAAATGAGCCACATTGTCGAAGAAAAACAACCCTTAAGCTGTGGATGTAGGGGACGCGAGAAAAGGTTAGTTTTTTTTTGCCGTTCTTATAGCAAAACTTTTTCGATCTAAAAATAAATCAAATATTGCACCAGTAGCAACGTTTAGTTTAATTTTCTTCACAATGTGATATCAACAGTTGTTGAATATCCGTCAATGATATCCTGGAATTTAATGAATACTTTTTCTCGTCGTTTAAAAAGTTTCTCATCTAAGGCCGCTATATTCATGACAGATATTCAACATTAATATTATTATTATTATTATCAAGTCCTACTACCCGTTCGGGTTGTACGCACTTACGCTAATGCGAGATGAAATGGAGGACCTACAGCTTAACGTGGGATCCGAACCACGGTGGAGGCCTGGCATTCCCCACATTCACAAGATGTCTTGTCAGAGGTGTAGGAAGGGTTTGGTAATCAGATAAATCTGTGTCGGGACAGAGGATTGAACCCCGGCCGCCCGCACAGTAGTCTGACACCTTACCCCCTAGACCACCAGGTCACCGATATTTAACAACTGTTGATATCAACATGGGAAGAAAATTAAACTTTATGTTTCTAATGGAGCAGTGTTTGATTTATTTTGTCCAAAAATGTGTTTTGATACAAAAACAGCAAAAAAAAAACACGAACTTTTTCTCGTATCCCTTACAACCTCAGAGATTTTAAGACGTTGAGTGAACAACCTACCCTTATTATAATCGGACCATTTTTTTTTTTCGGAGGGTTTGATATGTTGTAATGCTAATGTTGTACTCATACATGAATATTTTACTTCTCGTATGCATATCACCCGCTAGTGTAGACACAAACCTTACCGATACCCCGCTCCCTCCCTTATACTTTCCCTTACTTAGCTTTTTATTCCCTTTATTTCTTGTATTTTCTACTTTTCTTCTCCCACATATATATATTTCTTTACTTATTCTTCAAACTCTACTTCACCCCCCTTTTATTTTCTCCCACCCCCCCATCCCCGTCCCCCATCTTTTTTAAACACCCTCCCTCTTTATTTTTTTATTTTTATTTTTACTTTCGAACCCCCTCTCTCCCTCCCTTCCGCCCTTTCTTTTCCACCCTTCTCTTCTGCCGAGTTTAATTCTACTCCTTTCTTTTTTCATCCTCATCTTTTCTCTTCGTCTTGGCTCATTAACTCGCGGGCGGCCTCGATCGATTCTTGTGTTGCATGTACACACACACACACACACACACACACACACTCAAGGAGAGAACCCTCTTCCTTTGCACAGGTAGGCGTTTTCAAGAAGTTCCACAGGCCTGGAGCCCATCCAACTCTTTTGTTCAGCAATACTGATGATTGACGTCTGTCATCAGTTCATGACCAGTAGGAGGAGGGTGAAGAATAGCCTCCTAACAACTTGTATATTAAAAAAACAATAAATCGGCTTTTCCCCCACGGTCAAGAATATGCGAGACGTTGAGCTACAACCCAAATTTCGTAGGAAGAGACTTTTAGGAAAACACTTTTGTTGTTGTTGTTGTTGTTGTTGTTGTTGCAATAATTATTGATGGTATTTTAGGCATGGTTTCTACTAGACTTGGGCGACCTGGCGGTCTAGGGGGTAAGGTGTCAGACTACTATGCTGGGGTCCAGGGTTCAATCCTCGGTCCCGGCACAGATTTATCTGATTTCCAAACCCTTCCTTCACCTCTGACAAGACATCTTGTGAATGTGGAGAATGCCTCCACCGTGGTTCGGATCCCACGTTAAACTGTAGGTCCTCCATTTCATCTCACAATCACCCTACCATTACACATTAGCGTAAGTGCGTACAACCCGAACTGGTAGTAAGACGCGGTGCTAATAATAATAATATATATTCCAAAACATAAATTTAACCTAATTTAAGTAGTGCTTGTACTATTAAATAATTTTTTTATTTTTTATTAGTTATGCTTTTTTCATATGTTTTTTTTAATCACCGAATCTTACTTACTTTCTATTCAGGTTGTACGCATACAAATAATAATTGATTAATTAATTAATATTTAGCACCGCGTCTTACTACCCGTTTGGGTTATACGCTTTAAGTACTAATTACGCTACTGGATTAGGAATTGGGAAGGTTGAATTAGAGGAAGTGAACCCGCATTTGCGTGGAGGGATAGTGGAAAACCATTTAGGAAAAACCACCCCCAGTTCACCCGACCTAGATTCGAACCTCGATCTCCCCGTCCTCAGCAGTCGAGATCAAAACAACTAGCGCGTTAGCCAACTACGCCACCGAGGCGGGTATTAAAATAATAATTATTGTAATGGGGTAGTGATGAGAAAAGAAACATTTTAGTGGTAATATACCAGCATTTGCGTGGAAGAAGAGTGGGAAACCGTTTAGGGGGGGGGGGAACCCTCAATAGACCCGAACGGGATTCAAACCCCGATCACCTCATCATATATTTGCTATTAGTTATGCGCGATGAATGAATATAAGCCCAGCTTAATGGAGGTAGGTAGAGTTCTAGAGGGAAATGCACCCACATTGACATGGATGAAAACGTATTTGAGTACATCTGGTCGGGGATTCGAATCCTGATTTTCCCATCTCCGGTGGTATCCATTTTTTTGTGGAGCTGATGCTTTAGGCTTCGTGGTCATCGATGTGGTTGCTAAAGCCTGGTCGTTTATCCTTAGAAACCTGCAACAGCCAACGCATGTACAAAGGAGTCTGTCTCATATTATCTGGCTTATCCATGATGGAGAGGGTCTGGGTTTCGTATCTCGGTAGGGTGTACACAGGGTAATTTCCATAAGCCTACAAAAACAAACTGTTACTCTTCATATAAACTCTTCAATTCTCCTTTATAACTCAATAATGTGAATATATGGATCACTTGGATGGGTAGTAAGACGTCGTGCGCAATAAATAAAAGCAGTATTTTTCATCAAAAACCAAACTCGAAGTTATAACTATTTTTTTTTCAAAACCTTGATTTCGATTTATGGTTTATCTTTGTTTGTCTTTTCGAAGAATCTCCCTCTACCCCCCCTTCTCCCGACCACGGCCTTCCTAATTATGAATTATGAAGACCGATTAAGCAATTCCGATACCGCTCTCAATCCATATAATTCATTGTTTGCCCCCTCCCCCACCTCCACATCTCCCCCTATCGGTTTTAATGCGAAATGCGCTAATGAAGCCCACTTCAAAATTTTAAAATTAATTGAAAGGAGGTGTATTTGACTTGACTTTATGTTATCATATTTCACCCTTTTTCCCACTTTTAAGGGGGTGAAAATGTGGGTGGAGGGGGGTTAAAAAAATTATACACGATTTTTTTAAATGAAAAAATATTGGCATTAACTTCATTTTCTTCTTCTTATTTTTTTTAAGAAGCATAATAAAGGAATTAGTCTGGAACGTTAATTGAAAAATATTTAATTTTATTTACTTTGCTTGCTAAGCAATTAGCTCATTAGTTCATTTTTATTATTATTTTTCTCCTCCCTTATTCTCTTGTAAAGTAATATGAAGTGTGTCGCTCGCTGGCCTTATGTCTCTGTTTGTTGAGACATCTTGGCGTCGCTGGTCATCCATCTCAGAAACAGACGCCTCACCCTGGGAACACTCTGATGACGTCATATCCAGCCTACGCGAAGGATTTAGGCCGCACCCGGTACCCTTTTGTCGCATAGTCCTTCCTTCCTTTCTCTTTCGCGTCAAGACTAGACTGCCGATTACCTGGGAGATCAGGGTTTGAATCGCCACCGGGTTATAATGAAACGCATATATTTTCTTTAAACGAACATCTATAAGCTTGTAAACGGGTGAGCTTGTGGTCTAGAGGTAAGGTGTTGATGGACTTCTGTGCTGGTTGGTCCGGGGTTCAATCCTCGATCCTGGCACAGATTTATATGATTGCCAAACCCTTCCTTCACCTCTGACAGGGCGTGTATTAATCACAATTTGTGAACGTGTGGAATGCCAGGCCTCCACCGTGGTTTGGATCCCACGTTAAACTGTAGGCCCTTCATTTCATCTCACAATCACCCTACCATTACACATTAGCGTAAGTGCGTACAACTCGAACGGGTAGTAAGACGCGGTGCTAATAATAATAATAAAAATATGTTGGCCTTTTTTTTTT
>CABFVZ010001195.1:151213-176730 GCA_902151445.1 Timema monikensis
GGGGGGGGGGGAGTGAAGGATGAAGGAGGTAGGTTTTCGAAGTAAGCCCTTTAGTTTACCAAGAGAAAGGTCGATCTATCGAATGACCTAATCATAAGATAGAAGAGAGCCTTCGTAATGAGAATATTAAATTGATATCGATTTGTTTAAGTACATGTATTGGGGTCGATTTTTTTTTTTTTTAAGTTTGAAACATTGATTCTAGTGTTTGCATTTTTCTTGTGTTCTGTTCATTTATTCTGTTTGTGTTTTTTTTTAAGTTGATGTTTTTAAAAAAGAAATATTTAATTTTAGACTGTGACGACTTAATTAATGCAAGTGACCTTTTTGAATATAATTTCTCTAATTAAATTGTCTTATAATAGGAATAAAAAAAGGAAATATTGACTTGTTAATAATTTACAGTACTTCAACATTTAGTACATGTATTGATTCAATTTGAATAAAAACTTAAAATAATCATAGAATAGTCTTTAAATTTAAAAATGACACTTGCACATCTAGAATCGAACCCGAGACCAATGCTTTACGCTAATGCTCTGAGCCAAAAGTCCCGGGTTTGATTTCCGTGTCCAGGTGTCATTTTTCGACATTTATAGAATATTATATTTAGGCACGGCTATAACAGAAATTATCAAATATAATAGCTTTGCTATTTAATCCATCAAAATCATAGAATTAAAGAAGATATTGAAAGTTTGAATTGCAAAAATTCAAATTTGGAATTAAAAAGAAAAAAGAAGCATGTTTCCTCTAAGTCTTTAACGCGTAATTTTTCTAAATACAATTTATATAAGAACACGACTTACAAACTAACATGAGCTTGGTCAACGTGCCTAACTGTACAAAGTCAGTTCTAGCAGTTAGAAAAGTAGTTTTACTTATTTTTGGATAGCAGAATAAACACGTAAGGAAATAATATGTATTTCCTTTAGCAGAAATTAGAATGGAACTGGGATCATTTGATTGGTCGTTGAATTTTCTAATCACAAATATGAGATTTACAAGGGGCCGTGGGGAAAGATTTGTGTGAGATATAAACAATTTAATACAAAATTACTCTTTCCCTGTATAGTGAAAAGTGCATGCAAATTATTCTTTCGGGACATTTCTACAAAGGAAAAAAAAAGTTAATTTTAGTAGTGAAATTTTGTTTAAATATTTTATTAGAATTTCTTTCAAACACTAGCTGGACTAATACAAATTACTATTCAATTGTTTTAAAGTTGAGTGGGCTTAATTTCATAAATTTGTGTCTATAGATAAAAAGGGAAACTTACTAACACTTTTCACCCCTCGGATAGTACCCGAGTTGAGCTCAGTAATCTTGGGGTAAAGTGCTCACATCAGAACCCAATGGTCGTGGGTTCAAAAACAACTGGGGTCGTTGGATTTATTTTGTCGGTAGCACAACTTCCTATGGAGGGGAAGTAAATATTCTATACTTAATACTTAGCACCGCGTCTTACTACCCGTTCGGGTTATACGCTTTAAGTACTAATTACGAAAATAGGTTATATATTGGGTAAGGTTGAATATAGAGGAAGTGAATCCACATTTGAGTTGAGGTACAGTGTAAAACCATTTAGGGAAAACAACCCCAAGTTCACCCAACCGAGTTTTGAACCTCGATCTCCCCGTTTTCGGCAGCTTAGCTCAACATGAAACTAGTGCGCCATCGAGGTGGCTGGGGAAGTGAAGACGTCGGTCCCATGTTGAGTATGGACATGTAAAAGAACCTTGGAAGGTATGTTAAAATAATCTTTCCGGCGAAATTGGTAGATCCCTTCTCTCTCGCTCACAGAAATTCACGTGTTCTGATATAATCAGTTGGTTCAGAAAGTGCACGTTAAATATCTAAAAAAATTTGAAATAAATGAAATGATAATACTACACGACTTAAGAAGGTAATACAACTCAAACCAAACGCCACATTGTGATTGATCTCACAATCACACTACCATTACACATTAGCGTAAGTGCGTATAGCCCGAATGGGTAGTAAGACGCGGTGCTAATAATAATAATAATAATAATAATAATAAATAATAATAATAATAATAATAATAATAATAATAATAATAATAATAACAACTAATAGTGCATTCCAAAATACTTTTGTAAATGGTGATTTTGAAAACACACCCCACACATTAAGATAATTTAAAACAAAGTTACACTTTCCGGGAATGTAAAATAACCCCAAGTTTAGTCATTAACGGATGTCGTGATAGAGTTAACCAATAACCTAACCAATTGAACCAACGCGACGGAAAGGTACAAGTTTTAATTTTGAAGAAGTATAAAGTGTTTTGAGCCATATCATTAAATATATATTAACGAAGATAAAAAAAAATTCTTACGTTTAACTTATTTCCATTCATACAATGGCATAAGATTTTATTTTAGTACTAAAATAAATTATCACCACGTCCTACTACCCATTCGGGGTGTACGCATGTGTTCTTACTAAACTATTCTGTTAGAGATGAGTAAAGTTGAATTTAGAGGAAATGTGCCCAAATTTGATTGGCGATAGAATATAAAACCACCTAGATATAACCACTAGTGGGGTGACCCTTCTATTAAATGTCATCTTATTTATAGATTTTTTTACTTTTTAAAATAAAACATGTCAATTTTTAAACTATATTTACAATTATATAGGGCCTACCTGTATAGAGTCATGGAAAAGAGTATTGTGTTAATTTTAGTAAATACCAAACTCGTGTGCTGGTAAAGATTTAGTCAATATCTAACCTAACAGCAACATCTGATTGGCAAGTTACCGGTTACCTAAGCGGCCCCTTTAAGTTGGGAATGTAGGGGACGCGAGAAAAGGTTAAGTGTGTTTTGTAGTTATTACATTGACACTTTTTTTGCCCAAAATAAATAAAATATTACTCCAGTAAAAACAGAGAGTTTGATTTATTTACACATGCTAATATCAATAGTTCTGGTTTACCTGCCCCATGGTATATCGGTCAACACACCTGGCTACCAGTTTGGGGGTCCCAAGCTCAATCCCAGGCTGGGGCCATGGGTATTTTTCCCGAAAGGAGGAACCACCCCAATGGTCGCCAGGGTTTCGTTAATAATTAGAGTTAGGTTAGGTTAGGATAGGTTAGGTTAGATGTACGATTAGGACAACGGTACATTTGTACTGGCTAACCTTTCCACTATTTGGCTACGATTGTTGTAGCCCAGACACGCGCATATATATAATACTACTATAAAGCCACACGGCTGACTCATTCACTGACATTAATGTTTTACCCATTTCCAGATGACCTAGAAACTTGAAATTTGGTAAATTTATAGCTTCTAGCCTGTAACCGACGGTAAAAATTCCAAAAAGATTAAAAAAAAAAATAACCCCCGAAAGAAATTGAAAATGTCGGAGCAAATTTAAAGTCGGTGCGGACCTACCTTTGAAGGCCTCTTGTGGCTAAACGATAATATCAAAAAACTGTTCTGGATTTACATTAGTTTACATCCACTTGCAACGATCAAAGCGAGTATATATATATTAATTTATTGTCATATGCAATATACCACTTGATGCAAGCCGTATTAAATGAAGAGAGATATTTCTCGTCAAATCCCAGAACACCTTTTACATATATTCAATTACTGTTGAGATTAATTTGTGAAGAAAATTAAACTTTTTGTTTGTACTGGAGAATTATTTGATTTATTTTGACAAAAAAAAACTTTTGATATTACATAAACTGCAAAAATATTAGCTTTAATCACGATCCTCTCGCTTCCAAATTTAAAACCAAACTTTCGAAAAGAATGTTATTCAAACATGTCCTTCCTATTTGTAATTCTGGACACACTGTATATAATAACAATCCAAATACGTACAAAACCAAACTCAAAATTAAACCAACGACGATAAAAATAATTAAAACTATTAGTTGATGATAAATAAATAAATAAATAAATAGTTAATGTAACTCTTTTAAAAAATTAGCTACAGTTTTAACCAAATAAGAATTTCTCTTTGTAAACCTTCTGAAGAACGTTAGTTTCTTCACTGTCCGCTAGAAGCTGAGGTTTTCCACTAAAGTATATTAATAAATTAATTAATCAAGCCTTGATGACGTATGTATGTGTTTGTCTTGCGACGTCTCGGATAGGGAAGAGTTCTGGCGCCAATTGAGGGTTCTTTCTCCAAGAGCAGTTGCGTGCTTCCATTGTCTCTGAATCTAAAGTCGTTCGACTTTTTACCATAGATCAGAAGCTCTATTCTAGAATTGGGTTCTAAAGAAAATTCATTTCTCATGATTCTATAAATAAAATTACATTGTTATCCACTCCAATGCACGCATGATCTAAGGCGTCACCCTCTCTATAGACTGGGACCACCGATGGTGGGGATATCGGTCGGTGTACTGAGGAAATGTTTTCATAAATAGTTTTCTACTCACTTTTCACGCAAATGTCGGTACACTCCCTCTAAATGAAACCTTCCTAATCCTTAATACGTTAGAGTAATTAGTATATATGTGTATAGCCCGAACAAGTAGTAAGAGACAGATTGCATGTCCACCCTAGCGGTTTTTAGGTAGGATGAAGGTAGAATTTAGTGGAAATGAACCCGCATTTGCGTGTAGAGAGAAAACAAATAAAAAATCTCAGTAAGCCCTTCTGGGATTAAAACGCTGACCTCCCATCAGATGTTAAACCAGACCAGGCAATCTTGACGAACAATGAAATGGGCACGAAGGGTATTTGAAAGGAAGTGTACCAGGATTTGCGAAGAATTTCATCCTCAGTGCACGCAGCCGAGAACTGAACCTTGGCTTTCTTATCTCTAGAAATCTGGTACATCAAGAAAATAACGTATTAGACCACGTGACCACAGTGTTGTGTACCATCTTTTTCGATGTAATGATAACATATGTAATCATTTATGTATCATATAACGCATATATATGATTACATGTAATACTAGATTCAATATATACTATGTGTATTATAATGTACGTACATGCATATGTTGCTACACATAATATAATAGTCTATTATTTGTTATATTATATATTTTATAATACTCAATACTCTTATATTATGTTATGTACAGTAGACCCATGGCTTCTTTGGTGCTGACTGACGGCTTTGAAAAGTTACCAGACCAAATTATGTATCCCTACGCTGAACCATATGATCTGCAAAAACATGTGTTTAGCAGCTGTCACTTATGACAGTCAAAATTTATGTATATACCTAAATGTTGACTGTCAGAAGTCAGCTGTGAGCTGTCAGTCAGCACCAAAGAAGCCACGGGGCTATTGTAGGTATATGGAGACATTAAGTATATAATGAAATAACAATCTTAGCTGAATAAACCCGTTTTGGGGCTTTACTATCGTATACATATATACTTATAAGATATAATGCACATAGCATACCTAACATATATATGATTATAATAATACTAGGTCTATAACCAATTATACAGGGTGGTTCACTCGTGACTTAAAACTTATTATGTGGAATATTAGATGCGTGTGGGTGGTTGGCACTCCCAGAATCTTCTAAGATGTTCCTACCCGTCAATCTGGGCCAAGGAATGTTTTACATTATTCAAATGTTACTTTATTATCTTGAGTTAATTAAAAAAAATAGGTGCTCAGTCCCAGGTGAATGGGTGTATTTTATCTAGAACTATGTATTATATAGATTATGTTTGTATAATAATACTGTATATGTATATCATGTGTTATATTTAATGTTAACACGATTATATATAGATATTATTTACAGAACATATATAGAGTTATATATGTTTATAATAATAAAGCCACAGGCATTGTTTATTCCGTTTAGAATGTTATTTCCCTACCAAACTACGACACACGTGTAAATTAATAATAACTATTGATTAAAAAAAAAAAAAAAGAAAGATAAAACAAGTTCTATGGAAGAAGAAATACAACAAAAAGTAAAATACACTTTGTATAACACTTGAATATTTTCGTCTCGTGATGTTTTGAAACTTTAGCTAGGTGGTGTGGGCTTAAAGGGGTTAAAGAGGGGTTGTTTGTGAAATATATATCGAAGCTATACTTATATGATTCTCCCTATCTTTTTTTTTTTTTTTTAAAGAATGAGGGGTTGGTTTATCAAGACAATAATTTCTTATTTGAGAGTGTATGTGTATCTGTTATATATTTTTTATATCAAAGGGATATCAAAGAGAAATTTTTCTCCCAATCTAGTGAGCGAATTATGGATATTTTCAAAACAGCTTGAATGTATAATGTGATCGATTTTTAAGTGCGGTATAGTAAAAAGAAAATTTAGAAATTTGTTGGATACTAATTTTTCTCAAATCCTGATATAATATATTCTATTTAATTTACAATTTAATTTAGAGTTTTTTAAATTTTCAAATATTAAACAATTTTTTAATGTGTTGAATCGTATTTTCATCTACTCTGATATTTTTTTATTTATAATCTCTAATACAAAAAGAGAAAATAATCGAAATTCATATAACAAATCTTAATAAATTTATGGAGACTCTTAGAATAATTGATTTCTTCGCTTTTGTGCAAAATTTATTACGTTATTAAAAGCAAAGAGTAAACTTTTTAAATAAATTAATTAATTGTTCTTATTAGAAATTTTAGCCCGAGATAGCTAAAATGTCGTACTTTCCCAATCATACAATTTCATATAATTGATTCTAAGAATTGAATAAAAGTATAGTTTCAAGTCATCGAATTTAAAATTTGATTTGATGATTTTTTTTTTGACGATTTTTAAAAAATATTGATCTTTCTCAACTCTGTGGGAATACGTGTAAAGTAAATTTTTAGTATAAATACACTTTTTATTAAAAAAAATAAAACATGTTGGTCAATAATAATAATAATATTTAGCACCGAGTCTTACTACCCGTTCGGTTTATACGCTTTAAGTACTAATTCCGCTAATGGATTTAGGAATTAGGAAGGTTGAATTAGAGGAAGCCAACCCTCATTTGCGTGGAGGGAGAGTGGAAAATCATTTAGGGAAAACCACCCCTAGTTCACCCGACCGAGATTCGAACCTCGATCTCCCCGTCCTCAGCAGTCGAGCTCAACACGACTAGCGCGTTAGCCAACTACGCCACCGAGGCGGGTATGTTGGTTGATAATTTTTTTTATATATTATTTTATATGTATTGATAAATATCTATCAATAGTCACAACTGTAAATCACATGACTTGACGTATGAATAGGTAAATTTAGATCTAGTTGCTTTTATTATTATTTTTGATCCCCCCCCCCTCCCCCCCAACCGTCAGACAAATGGATTATACTTCACCGCCTTGAAAATTATTCAGTATATTTAAAAAAACAACAACTAAAAGCTCCTATCTGTACATTAGAAAGTTCCAATTTTGTTATCACATTATTTGTGTCCTGTCATTATTGGTAATCGTCCTGGTGACAACTATAGTACAAGAGAAAGACAGAGAATTACGTTGTCTTTTTTGACCAGGCACCAACCTACCCACCCACCCACAAACTTACAAACCCCTCTTTTTTCTAGCTACCCTTGTTTGTCATTTTAATATTTTATTTGTTATTTTTTCCCGATGTTTAATCAAGACAGGCGTGGAGTCTCCGCTAGTATCGGTATTTTTCACCTCGTTAATGTTATTATTCCGTAGCGCTGTCTGTCTGTCTTGTCTCAAGATAATGTGTCTTTGCGTCATTTCAAGACGCGTACAAGAGTGGCCCATCTCCATTAATTCACTCAAATTATATTTCTTTACTCTAGGTGATTTTTCCCCCCAATATTAATCAATTAATTTGAGGTATTAAACGTGCACTTTCTGAAACGACTGATTATATCAGTTCACGAGAATTTCTATGAGCGAGAGTGAAAGGTCCTACCAATTTTGCTGGGAAAGGTATTTTCACATAATTTACAGGGTTCTTTTGGATGCCCACAATCGACATGGGACTGATGGCTTTACTTTCCCTCCGAAAGAAGTTGTGCAACGGATTTTTTTTCGATCAAGGAAGGTTCATCAACCCAAGCTGGGTTTGAACCAACGAACATCGGGTCATGAGGTGAGCATTTTACCCCAAGACCACCAAAAGTAAACTTTCCATTAAGGTTTACTCAATTACGTAAAAAGCTAAATTTCTACAGGAAATTTGTGTCCTGGAATTTAATGACAATTTTTTTCTCTTCATTTAAAATGTTTGTCATCTAAGGCCGCTATGCTCATGACAGATATTCAACAATTTGTTGATACCACCATGTGTAGAAAATTAAACTCTATGTTTGTACTGGAACAATATTTTATTTATTTTAGCCAAAATATATTTTTACATAAAAAAACTACAAAAAACACTGGTCTTTTCTCGCGTCCCCTTTTATCCCACCTTAAGAACTATTTAAAATGCTACTATACTTGGTTATCAATTAAAATACTTAATTTCGGGTGTAATTATGTACATAATTTAATAAATACTACTTCAAGTATTTCTCACCCATATAAATATCTGAGAGAATATAAATTTTTAATATTTTTTTAAAGTCATTAAATGCACAGTATATATATATATATATATATATATAGACCCCCTCAGGGGGGGGGGTGGTTANGGGGGGGGGTAGTCAAATTCCAGGGTGTGGGTCCATACCCTCTGACCCTCTCCCCATTCTACACCCTAGATTCACCCCAGTGGTTTCCAAACATTTTGAGGGTTTGACCCCCAATTTTTCCTTTTGAGACCGTTGCAACACCCTTGATAACCTACAAACGTCAAAATACAATATTATTTTGTTCACTGCTTCTTATGAATACCCGACCGGGTTATTCTAATCTAGTCACCCTAATAGAGTAAATAGATTTGCGAGGAAATATATCCTTATTTGCGTTGAGGGAGAGTAGGGTTAAAATTCACCCTTTAATCGTTTATGTTCAACAAACACGCAGATATCCCAAATTGAATCGCAAACTCTAGTCTGGAAAGCACTGGTTTACCTACTCTCCCTCAACGCAAATGTGGTTACACATACTTTGAATAAACCTTCCTCGTCCTTAGATGATTACTTATAAGCATGCAGCTATCCCAAATGATAGTAAGACGCGGCGCGTAAAGATAATAAATAAAGAGAGAAAGAGTCTAAACAATTTTTTGTTTAAATTAATAATTATAAAAATATTAATTACATTAATAATTATTATATCTGCTACGGTGTCCACGTGAGCTAGGCGCTACTATCGCAGTACACTAGACTTCCGACGATGGGGAGTTAGAAGTTCGAATCTCAGTCGGGGGTATTGAGGGAGGTTTTACCAAAATGGTTTTCCACTCTTTCACCATGCTAATGTGGGTACACTTTCTATAAATATAACCTTCCTAATCCCTAAAAATCATTAGCGTAATTAGTACATAAGTGTATATCCCAAACTGATAGTAAAACACGGCGCTAAAAAAATAAAAAATAAAGTGAATTCTATTATATTTAAGATTAAAATTCTTAGTGACGTTTAAATTTGTGTATGTATATTTTTAAAAAGAGATGGGGTTTTTTCGGCTATATCTACCCTGTTCCCGTTACCACATATGTGCCTATTCACCCCCGTCCCCCTCATTCACCTTAGTTGACGTTCGCACAATTGAGGAGATAAGCTGTTATTGTCCTGAATAGGTCAAGTGTACACAGAGTATGGAGGGTTGCATAAAACTAAGGAGGGAAGTAAAAAAAGGGTTAAAATTTGTGCGCCTGGAATGAGCGAAGAAGGAAACGAAGTAAAAAAAAAAGGGAAGAGGGGTGGGGGTAAAGGGTAAGGAAGGTTTCTTGAGGAGCTGCACACGGGGCAAGGGGGTTTACGTAGAACGGGCGAGGAGAGGGGGGGAAGGGTGAAGAAAAGAGAAAAAGACTTGAAGCTTAGAAGCGTCTTCTTAAATGGAAAAGATTATCCCAAGCCAGGACTTAGTGGAAGCGATCAATACACACGGTAATGGTGTGAGAAAGTGGCGGACTTCGTAACCAACCCCCTTCATACACCCACCACCCTTTCACCACCATGAACAACCCCTAAACCCGTCTCGCTGGTATTTTTTCTTATCCTTGCATACTGTGATATAATTATATTTCATGGCGTTCGTAAACTTTTTGACGTTTTTTCATTTTTTTTTTTGTAGAGCGCATGCGCTATAACAATTATGTAGAGCATTGAGGGCAAATTTTTATTTTTATTTTTAGCGTGTTGTAAAGGGCGGTAGTAGATTTGATACTTTTTATTTGAAAGATTGGTGGATTGGGCACTTCGTAGTGGAATATCAATTGTAAATTAATATAATAAATCGGCATCAGAGTTTAAGCCACCCAGCTATACGTTGGTTACTCCGTAAATTGTGTCCAAGGTGAAATTAATTCTTAAAAAGACGGGCACAAGGTTAGGTTAGGTTGGGTTGGGTTGGACTGGAGGAGGCTAAGTTAACATTGTCCAATGTATCTTGGGATCGTACTGCAAGGTAGCAGCGCCCAGTTTACCTTGGGGTGAAAGTAGAGGGGTAGATAGGAGGTCATATCGGGGGTGGATACGGGTCCAGTCCACCTACAACCACCGGTGGTGGATACGCGTTCGGTCCACCTACAACCACCGTACCCTGCACCATTGGTCACTTGGAGAAAGGTTCTAGATTCGATCATCAACAAGGTGAAAGAATTCATCTTTGGTAAAATGTGGCTCTCCCATTTCATAGTGAGGGATTAACGCTCAGAGGTCTGGATGTTGTGTCTGTTTTAGATTTAAGTTACCTTCTAAGACGTCTGCTGATACAATCCATCGGTTTAGAATAGGCAATTTAAATACCTAGAGATTTAAAAAAAAAAAAAGGTTGATTAGTAACATTATTATTATTATTATTATTATTATTATTATTATTATTATTATTATTATTAGCAGCATCACGTCTTACTACCCGTTCGGGTTATACTGATAGGGTGATTGTGAGATGAAATGGAGGACCTACAGTTTAACGTGGGATCCGAACCATGGTGGAGGCCTGGAATTCCACTTGTCAGAGGGGAAGGAAGGATTGATTAGTAACAACATCGATATAGAAACTGAAAAATTTGAATGTGGCTTTATAAATAGTTTTTAGAATCATAAATAGGTATACTAATCACATACCTAGCTCTATTATTTCAATGTGGGGCTTCATTGAACAGCCGTTCATTGACAATAATAGTTATGATGGTTTGATCCTGTTAAACACATTAAGTTGTCCTGTGGCCAACGTTGATAACATTTACATACTTACCTAATTACGCCGTCCCCTTACGGGTAGGCAATAAACTCTGCGCATATCTCAAAAAACAACTCCGTTTTTATATCCTCACTAACCTTCCCCACATATCCCTATCCTTGCATACTCCCTTCGCTTCAACAACATCCTTACACCGAGTCATACATGCTATATTATTCTTAAAACTCTTCATGTTTCTCTTTTTCACACATTCGTCTACAACATTTAACCACGTCTTACATGGCCTACCCCTTCTTTCTGATCCACGCACTCTACCTTCATATATTTATTTCGTCACTATATCCACACTCATCCTCTCAACATGCCCCAAACCAAGGTAAGACGCTTCATTAACGTTGACTTGTAGGACTACCTTTAAAACTGTACTCCTCCAACACCCATTAATTACCGACTGTGTCCATACGAGTTATTCCACATACATCTCTTTCCAGCCGCGTTCCCCTTGCTCTTGTGTTTCTCCTGACAGACCCACGCTTCACATCCATACAACAATGTTGGCGTTAATACACTTATATATACTGCCATCTTTGCCTCTTTCAATGCTTCATAGCATATATAACACAACATATATAACATTTTTACTATATTATTATTGATAGTAAGGTTATATCTTCTTGATTATTATTTTTATTTCCTTCTTTTTATTTTATATAGGTTTTAGTTTTTCTTCTATGATGACGTCATAACCCTGCTATCAATTATTATTACTTCTTACCAAGTAAATATGAACATTATTAGATATATTATTATTTTATGGATATTGAAAATATCTATCAAAAGTGACAGCTGTAGATCACATGACTTGACGTATGAATACGTGAGAGTAGTAACTTTCCTAGATGACAGTTAAGTTTCTTCCTATGAATATCGGACTTTACCTTCTCTGGTTCCCATAAAGTGATATTTTAGAACGATTTTCCTTCAAAAAATGCAAAGAAAAAAAATTGTAACTTTAATATAGATGTGAACATACTAGCATTTACTTAGAAGGAGAGTGAGGGGAGAGTTTAGTAAATTAAAAAAAAAATACACGCTTGGTAGACCCGACCGGGATTCGGACCTCGATCTCCTCCATCATGGACGATCCATTATTTCTCTAGAGTGTGAGTGTGTGAGTATACCACGCTACCACAGTGTTTGTTGTATTTCTCTAGAGTGTGAGTATACCACGCTACCACAGTGTTTGTTGTATTTCTCTAGAGTGTGAGTGTGTGAGTATACCACGCTACCACAGTGTTTGTTGTATTTCTCTAGAGTGTGAGTATACCACACTACCACAGTGTTTGTTGTATTTCTCTCGTCCTTTTGTTCCACAGGAATGTATGTGGCGAGTAAATAACTCAATCGACCTCAGAGTTGTCTTCAACTTCTTTTCACTCCCACAGACCTTTGTTTCTTCCATAGTGTTTCTCACCTGATTACGTATTTACAACAACTTATTTGGAAAATAGCCTCCTCAGATCAATGTTTGATGGCACAGGGTGGATAGGGGAGGGATGGGGGCGCGGCATCACCCAAAAGGAATTCTAAAGAGCTCCGAGGAGTGTCTCTCAAACTTTCGTCGAGACAAAGGGTCGATGTGCAAGAACGATGGTAAGGTGTAGTCCCGAGGCTACTCCACGCAAATGCGTGGTACATTTCCTACTGATTCTACCATCCTCCTCCCTAATACTATAGTATAAATATGTGGATAGACCCATCCTATGTTTTACTATCAATCTTGCACGGCGTTGTCTGTGAACACTTTCTAAAAACGTAATTCTAAACTAGATAAAAAGTATTTTCTTCAAAAATTTGTTAAAAATAGCCTAATTAAAAATTTAAAAATCCGGCTTTGAGGTGAATTCGTACCCCCTTCCGTCAACCTATTTTAAAAATTTCAGATCTCTGCGTGCCGTTGATTTAGCTGGGCATCGCACACAAACAAACAAACACTTCCTTTTATTATTATAAGATTTATTTAGTACCGCGTCTTACTACCCATTCGGATTATACGCTTATGTAATAATTACGTCAATGGTTTTTAGGGACTAGGAAGGTTTTATTGCAAGGAAGTGTAACCGCATTTTCATGGAGTGAAAGTGGAATACAATTTTGAAAAAAAACTTAGTACACTTGATTGAGACTCGAACCTAAATTTCCCCGCCATCAGCAGTCTAGTTTCTGGTGAGAGTCACGCCGTATACCATGTGACCCCCGAAGAGGGTTATTTCTTTTTAAAAAAATGTGTACTTCAGAAAACAATAATGACAACAAATTAGGTTTATTGATATTCAAATATTGTTCATAGCAAGAAACTTATATTCTGACAGCTAGAAAAGTTACTAGATTCAGTTTCACATATTCATACGTCAAGTCATGTGATCTGCATGTGTTTATTTTGATATATATATCAACACCTATAAAATAACCCTCATTGAGTAAAACGATATAAATGTTGGCCACAAGAAAAATATCTTTTTATTTTCAACAAAAATCCTATTATATCGCTAGAAACATGCAAGGGGTAAAAAAAATAAGAAAAAAGAGAGAGCTAGAGGTGAAAGGGAGGTTAATATTTTATATAGGTTAGAAGAAACAACAAAATAAGATCCGTTTTTATGGCATTTATTTTGGAGGTTGGTCGTATATATTTGAACTATATGGTCTCGAAAACAGTTTCTCTTTTTATTTTTTTTACAAGTCTAATAGCATGTCCATATCAAGTATCAAGCGGCTTAAAGAAATGAGGGCGGATGGATATAAAGGAACCATCGTAATATACTTATTACATTATTACACATCAGGCGAACAGGAAGTGGTCAAAGAATTTCGGGGAGAGAAAGCCCATTGAAACTTTTTTTTTTCCAACCGATTATATTATCCCAACTTTATTCAAGTTTTTTTTATCATTATTTTATTCTTTAGTTGCTACAGTTTACAACAGTTTGGGGTGGTTTGATATATTCCTCCCCCCTATTTTTTTTTTCTTTTACATCCCTTAGGTGTAATTTCAATAGAGTAAGATATTATATATAAAAAAAAAGGTGAAAAGAAAGGCAAAGAGACTGGTTTATCTTCCTCTATTTGTCGGATATCTTTTTTTTTTAAATATAAAATTATATTATAAGTAAGATCTTGCAGGAGACCTGGCGGTCTAGGAGTAAGGTGTCGGACTTCTATGCTGGCGGCCGGGATTCAATCCTCGGTCCCGGCAAAGATTTATCTGATTACCAAACCCTTCCTTCACCTCTGACAAGACATCTTGTGAATGTGGGGAATGCCAGGCCTCCACCGTGGTTCGGATCCCACGTTAAACTGTAGGTCCTCCATTTCATCTCACAATCACCCTAATATTACACTTTAGCGTAAGTGCGTATAACCCGAACGGGTAGTAAGACGCGGTGCTAATAATAATAATAATAATAATAATTTAATAAAGAAATTTGGTAGAAGTGGAAAAAAGTTGATAAAGGGGTGCAACATAAATAAAACCCAGATTTTTTTATATCAAGACCACGTTCATCCCTCAACGTTGATTGAAAGTCCCTAAAATTTTTCAACTTAGAAATATCTCTGATTTGATTTATTGATTATAAAGTTCATCTAAAAAAGTTACCAAAAGATTCCAAAAATACTTCCTTATTTTTTTTATCAGTACATCTTACAGCCCGTTCGGATGTACTGATGACGCTAATGGTTTTTAGGGATGAGGAAGGTTATATTCATAGGAAGTGTACATACATTTGCAGAAAGGGAGGGTGGAAAATAATTTTGGTAAAATACCTCCTTCAGAACATCCAACCAAGATTGGAACCTTGATCTTCCCGTCATAGGTATTCTAGTCTATCGTGAGAGTAGCGCCTTAGACTATGCGGCCACAGAAGTGGGTAATATTTCCGTATTGATTATTGTATAAGTTCTATTTATATCACTAATTGAAGGGACTTATAATGGAAACAAAATACATAATACTCACCCAATCAGTGTAAATATTGTATATAAATAGCACGGACGGGTAGTAAGACACCGATCCTAAAAGAAAAAGCAAAGTCAATATCTTCAAGTAACCTTCCTTCACAAAAGTAAATCGCTTTCTCTCTCTCTTTTTTTTAAGTTTACAAAAGCCATAAATGTGATTACGACTACTTGACTAATACTCAAGGTTGCTCAATATGAGCTAAGATATAACATACAGACCAATTTCCATGGAAAGGCACATATTTGACAGTAAAGTAACCAGATCTACTTTTACGTATCTATACGTCAAGTCATGTTAGATGAAGCTGTCTTTTTTTTTTTTTTTACTAANACGGAAAAAATTGCCCTGTTTTAATGGATTTAACTATTTTACTAAGCATCACTTTCCTACAAACTTCAATTAACTAGTTTTTAGTAGTTTTACTAATAAATGTTGCATTTTTAAATGCTGTTTTCAGCTTTTTCTCCAAACAATTGTCGCCGGCATAAATACGAAATCTCAAAAGAACTCTAAAGTTTCCCTTAATTCTTGTGTCATCAGTTTCTGTAAGCTCTCCGTCGCCACGATGACCTTTTACAGAAAAGTTATTTCGACCACACATTATAACTATCTTTACTATGGGTACTAAACGTGCTCGATTTTCTTCAATTTTTTTTTAACTACCACAATTTAATATGACCTCAAATGAATGCATCTTGTTCTCAAAAGTATTTTTTAATTCAGATCATCTTATGATTGAGGTGTTATGATACTTATTGGAAGCGTGGGCGTGAAGCACTTCTATTCCTTTTTTGTAATTTTGAAACGGAATTAGTAAAGAATTTCAGAGAGATATTCTACCTCCTTCCTTTGATCTTAAAAGTACACATAGGCCTACTTTGAAGTAAGCTCCGGCATTCTTGGCACAATACGTCAGCCAAACAATCTTGTCTAGACATGATATTTGAGAATACCTTGTACTTGCTGACTGAACAAAACTAGGGAACTCCTAAGCTAGTGGGGAGTCTACGGAACTACTAGCAGACGATATTTTAAATCATCAGATAGTTTCCTAATCAAAAAATATGCCACTATCAAATTTATCTAGAACAACGCTTTATATAGATATTTTAGGATTTGTACTGAATCCACTGGTTGGTGGTGATTCACAAATCAAGTCTACTAATGATTATTTTCCATTACATTCAGAATTTCATTTCCTGTTGAATCAATAATTTTTTTCTTGAAAAAAGAAAATAAGTCTTTCTATCCTTTTCGTTTTGACATTATAATGCCGTTTATGCTGATACTAGCGACCAATTCACATCAATAGCTAAAACAATAATTATTCACAATATGTAAGAGCTAGATGAAGTATCACAATTACTATCAACAGCATAAAGAAAATAAAAACATCATGATGTTAGTTTATTAAGAATAAAAAGAAAGTAAGAACCACATAGTTTATTAATGATAGGTACCGATAAAATGGACACACGCAGCACGATCCAAGCCAACCACCACTCGAAAGAGTCGTTCAGGTGTACTATAGGCTACTGTTTCCAACTACTACTGACGGTTTTGAAACAGATTAGAGTATTTTACACTGTACAGGACCCACTTCACTAAAGTCAAAGCTTGTATTATGAGACAGGTGTAACAGGTGAACATCCTGCTTGTATAAAAAAGGCAAGGTCTTACAAAACTGTATGATCTATCTGTGTTGTATTTTCTTTCTAAGAATTGAACGTGTATTTTAATTTTTGTATTATTTTTTAACTACCACGGGGGGGGGGGGGGGGGGTAAATTTCACAGCTTGGATTCCCAATGCATTGGAGAGCCACTTACAGAATATATTGTAATGGGGATGAGCAGGTTCAGGATCTTAAAGACCTAAAATGATCAAAAATTGACTTATAAAATTACCTAAAACATAATAAAAAATATGTCTTCAAATCTTAAAAAAAAAAAAAAAAATTACGAACAAAAACGACTAAATTAAATGCTCACCTTACAAACCATGGTAAGATGCAACGAAACGCCTTTTTAACAACTAAATTCTTGCATTCTGTTGAATATAATCTTGATTTACAAATAACTGCTTAAGGAGTAATAGCTACCCCTTCCCAACGCAACCCTCTTCAGCCTAGTTTTTAAAAATCGTTAGTAAATATATAACACCTGATTTAAGAACTAAAATAAAAATTTATTTTCAAGATATGAACAAGAAACAAACCGTTGTTTTCAAGTTTGAAATAAATCCATCAAACAATGTAGACTGCAGCTCAAGGTACAGACGCAGACTTTACATAGTAGTGAAAGCCCCCCCCTCCCCTTTTTTAGAGTTAAGGTACATATAAAACGTCAAAAATATATTATTATTATTATTATATCCATTTTTCACAAAAAAAAAAAAGTTACTGTCACTGTTATAAAGTAGAGAACTAATAAAATTTTTCTAATATATTCTGTACCAATGTGACTTCATTAATTTGTTTTCGTGAAATCACGTGTTCTTTCTTCACCCATATTTCTGTAAGAGAGGTATCTGGTCCCCTCCTCTCCTCCTGTCTACACACCAGTAGTCTTCCTCCCCCCTACCCTCCCCCCGAGGGCGGGGGGGTCAATCAACAATAGCCGTGACCAACCTCGACAAAAGAGTGAAATAGTTCACACGCTTTTATTACTAGGACGGGGTCACCTTACCCCCCTCTCCGCACTCTTACCCTCCCCCTCTCTGCACCCTTACCCTCCCCCCTCGTACCCTACCCCTTCCCCCTCTATCTTCTTCAGTCAGGACGGTTGACGTGTTTTGATGAATAGCCAAGTAATTTTTTTTGTTAAATATTTTATATATATTTTTTCCTTTAGATCCGCGTATTACTACCCATTCGGGTAATACTGATATGTAATAATTATGACAATGTGTTAGGGATGAGTACCGTTGAAATTTAGAAAAGAAGTGTCCACCCATTTGCGTGGAAGGATGTTGTGAAAAACATTTAGGGGGAAACCACCCTCCACTATCCCGACCGGGATTCGAACCCCGATCTCACAGTCTAACACATGAAAGTGACGCCTTAAGACCATTCGGCCAATGAAGCGAGTAAAAAAAGTGACTTTTACCAAATGTCGGGATTACAGTAAAATAATACTCAGCTACTAAATAATCTTTTCAATAGCTTATAAGTGTAAATTATAGTTTATAGATAGGCCTACATATATATATATATAAATGCACATAAAAGTTTTCTTATTCCATACTAATGCCATATGCCGGAGGATGTTTGTAATACAATGTTAATGACTCACACGTGCGAAAGAACTATTTGATTAGCTAGTTAATTATATGGTAAAATATTAACAACTAAAAACACTGTTAAAGGAAGAACACAAAGTGAAACCGAAACCATTAAACGATTAATAACTTATTTTTAGTTATTCTTCTTCTTCTTATTATTATTAGCACCGCGTCTTACTACCCGTTCGGGTTTACGCCCTTACGCTAATGTGTAATGGTAGGGTGATTGTGAAATGAAATGGAGGACCTACAGTTTAACGTGGAATCCGAACCACGGTGGAGGCCTGTCATTCCACACATTCACAAGATGTGATTAATACACGTCTTGTCAGAGGTGAAGGAAGTGTTTGGCATTCAGATAAATCTGTGCCGGGACCGAGGATTGAACCCCGGCCGCCAGCATAGAAGTCTGACACCTTACCCCTAGACCACCAGGTCACCATCAAAGCAATACATAAAACATTTTACTCACAGTTTTTATCTTCTTAAGGCACTAGAATAGTCGAGTAGAAATTCTAAACGTAAAAAAAAAAACAAGTGGGTTTATAACTTTACTAAGTGGAGCTGTCCAGCAGTAGGAGAACAAAGAGGGGAAGAGGAAAATTTAAAAGAAAATAAATTAGTATTGTGACTCCCCCCTATTTTTTTATTTAGCACCACGTCTTACTGCCCGTTCAGTTTATACACTTAAATACTAATTAAGCTAATAATAGGCTAAGAATTGTGAAAGTTGAATTTAGAGGAAGTGATACCGCATTTGTGTGGAGGGATAATGGAGAACCATTTAGAGAAAACCATCCCCAGTTCACCCGACCGAGATTCGAACCTCAATCTCCCTGTACTCGGCAGTCTAGCTCAACACGAAACTAGCGTGTTAACTAACTACGTCATCGAGGTGGGTGACTCTCCATATTAAATGACGTCATTCTATTCACAAAGATCCATTCCACGCTCCTATAACAGTTTACCTTTCGTTTACCGTGCGTTTATCTCTTAATGATCAACAGAAATATGTGGATTTTTGGACTTTACATAGAAAATGTCAACTTTGTTTACAAGTATATATATATATATATATATATATGTATAGGGTCATATAAAATAGTTTTGTGTCTATTACAGTAAACACTAAACTCGTGTACTATATATTTAACCTAAGCACAACATCTGATTGGCTGGCTATATCTCACTCAGCCTGGGCAGTCCCCTTGAAGACGAAAGATCAAAACTTGTTTCATCTACTTTACCCATATTTGACTAATAATCAAATTAATAGCTTATTACATACGTATTTCGACTGACGGAAACATGAGCTCTAATTATTATGATTTACGACTACCATTACGTCTTACGTCAGTGATTTACATAACAGAGCCTGGCTAATAAGACGTAAAAACTGTTGTGTAGACAATATCCATGATACAGATGTATATCTATATATCTCAATAAGTATAAAAGAACCACACAATAGTATATTAGACTCGTAGATGTGTACATATCTAATCATGTGTCTACGTACAGAAAAAAAAAGTTTTTTATTTTTACTTATTAAATTGTCGCCTCTGGGGCTTTTTTTTCCCCTTTACGGTTCTAAAATAAACTTTGAATAATAAAAAAAAGAACCGAAAAAAAAGAGTGGTGCGTGTCTTTAACCGTATGGTATAAAGAAGGCAGCTGGTGTCATTACCACATGCATATTGAGCTTATCCACCTATTCTTTCGAGTCTATTGCAAATTAAATGAAGTCTATCGTCAAACACGCATGAACACGTACAGTACAATTTTCATAAGAAGGGTTCTATCTAACAGATAAAAATATACTAGATATATTTAATAATAATAATAATCATTATTATTATACTTCTATAAACCCACATGGTTGACTCACTCGCTGACATTAATGTTTACCCACTTCCAGATGAGATAGAAACTTGAAATTTGGTAAAATTATAGCTTCTAGCCTGTAACGGACAGGAAAATTCCAAAAAGTTAAAAAATTTCATTATTAAACTCAGAAAAAAAATAAAAATTGTGGAGCAACTTTAAAGTCGGTGCGGACCTTTCTTTGGAAATCTCTTATGGCTAAATGGTAAGACCTATCAAAAAACGGCCCTGGAATTACATTAGTTTACATTCACTTGTAAACTAAACCCACCGGGGGTTTGGGGGCGGAGCCCCCAACGAGAAAAGCGAGTAACAATACACAATATACACCAAATTTCTTAAGAATGAACATTTGGAATAGGACCGACCTTTAAAAAAAATACAAACATAATTTTTACCGACAACATTGATAACAATTCACCATATTATTAGTGTTACTACCCGCTTCGGTGGCTAAACGGTCTAAGGCGTCCCTCTATAATAAAACCGGCCTGCTAATAACGGGTAGATCGGGGTTCGAATACCGCTCGGGTATATTGAGGATGGTTTTTACCTAAACGGTTTATCACTCTCCTTCCATGCAATTGCGGGTACATAATCTTTAAAATGCTTCCTTCTTCACCTTTACTTCATCAGAGTAATTATCACATAAGCAAACAACCTGAACAGGTAGTAAGATGCTGTGATAAAAATAAATTGTGTTATGTTAACGGTATTTATAATATCTATCAAAAGTGACCGATGCATTTCACATGACTTGACGTATGAATATGTTAAAGTAGATCTAGTATTTTTCTAGCCTTTTATTTAGCACCGCATCTTACTACCCATTCGGGTTATACGCTTATGTACTAATTAGTTAGTCCACGTTAATGGTTTTAGGAATGAGGAAAGCTATATGTAATAGGAAGTGTACCCATATTTGCGTGGATGGAGGGTTAAAAACCATCTTGTAAAAAACACCTTCAGTGAACCCAACCGAGACTCGAACTCGCCGTCATTGGCAGTCTAGTCCACTGCGAGATTCTAACTGTTAAATATGTCGGTTCGTGAGAAAATTGGGCTCTACTTTCACCTGTTCATACGTCAAGTCATGTGATCTGTAGATGTAATTTTTATAAATATCATCAATACCTATAATATGACAATAATAATATAGTGAAATGTTATCAAGGTCAAATACAATTTTCTTTTATTTTGTAAAAGGTTTGCCGAAGACAGTGGTTTGAACCCGGTCGGATTCACTGATGGCAGTTTTTTCCTAAATGTTTTTCCACTATCCCTCCAATAATATCCTGGTGCATTTCCTATGAATTAAGCCTTCCTAATCCCTAACTCATTAGTGTAATTAGTACACAGGCGTATAACCTGAACAGGTAGTAAGATGCAGTGCTAATAAATATTAAAGGTCCTTCCTACCAAAATTGGACTGTAGTTGTCCACATTTTTGTCCAATCGGACAGTTAATGAACTTTGAAAAATAAAACATGGGGGAAACAAGGATTGGTAAAGAGGTAAAGAGAAGAAAGAGGGAGGGCAGGCAAGGGGAACGCAAATCAGCACGGAAACTTGTTTAAAAGAGTTAAACCATAGGGTCAGTATGAAAACCCTGAGACATATTCAATTTTTGAACAGTTCCTACCGTCCATTTAACCCCCCCTTCGTCCCCTCCCCGTTTCAAAGTAATCATACATTCACTATGCTGGACGTGTGATTGTTAAATACGAGGGTGTATAGAGGGAAAAGGGGGGGGGGGGGGGAGTGGGGAGTTTACGGATGACATTCGTCCATTCTGAGTTGTGTCTGGGTGTTAATTAGTAATATTATCACTCTTGTGTTAAACGGTGACACGGTAGAATATTTCAGTAGTTGGCTACAAATGAGAGGGGAGGCTTTTCTTAAGGTTCGATTTAATCAGATCCTCTTGGAAAAAAGAGGTCGTCCTTAGATTACGTCAAGGTCAATATTTTCTTACTTTTCCTTACGTATTATTATAAGAATAATTCACCAAATCGTACAAAATTACGTAAGATAGAGGGGGGTGACGGAAAATCTTACGGTCCCCTTACGTTAGGGGGAGGGGTGGGTCAAAAATCCTGAAAAATAAAAAACTTGCGTAATTTAAGGACGGCCCCAAAACGTTAGATAAAGAACATTAATGAAAAAATGTAGGAAAATGATTATATAGAATATTATTGATCCGATTTTGTTGAATAAAAGCATTTTTAAACCTGAATTTTTATCCTATATGAGGAGGTTAGATGTTTTTTAAAATATATATTACACTCAGTTATGATCAAATGTTCTAAGGCGTCATTCTCGCAATAGACTGAACTAGTAATGATGGCTAAATCGGGGATCGAATCCCGGTCGGGAGTATTAAGGGTATTATTTTCTTTCTTTATGATTTTTCACTTTCCCTCCATGCATACGTGGGTACACTTCCTCTGAACTCAACCTTCCTCCTCACTACTAGCCCTCTACTGAAAACATGTATTGAATCATGTTCCAATAAAATTATAATAACTCCATTTGGGTGTACAGTACATTTGAATTAACTTTTTCTCTCAAAAATTGTTACGTATAAAAAATAAATATTATGTGGTTTTTAAGAGCATATTTAATTTTGATATTCCTGGTCACAGCTTTTTTCCAGATTGAGAAGAGTTTTTGAGAGTTGAATTAGGTTAAAAACGATTTCTATTCAATCTTCATGCAGGTATTATATATATCAGGGATGAGTTAAATTGAATTTAGAGAAAGTTTACCAACATTAGAGGATGGAGAGCAGGAAAAAAGTTTAAAAACACACACGCAGAGTCGAACCCTGATCTTCCCGTCATCGGCAGTTCCAGTGTATTGCGACAGTGACGCCATAGACCATTTGACCACAGAAGTGGGCTATAAACAAGTTACTATATAAATACTACAAGGTGATTCATTTGGGACTGAGCAACTAAACAAGCTTAGGGTAGGATGGATGTAGGTGACGCGAGAAAAGACAAGTTTTTTTTGCAGTTTTTATGGCAAAACTTTTTTTGGCCAAAGTAAATCAAATAGTGCTAAAATACAAACACCTATAGTTTAATTTTCTTCACGTGTTGATATCAACAGTTGTTAAATATCTGTCAAGGGTGTCCTGGAATTTAATGACAACCTTTTCTCTTAATTTAAAAAAGTTTCTCATCTAATGTCGCTATGCTCATAACAGATATTCAACAACTGTTGATATATCACCGTGTGAAGAAAATTAAATTCTTATGTTTCTACTGGAATAATATTTGATTTATTTTAGCCAACAAAAGTTTTGCCATAAAAACTGGTCTTTTCTCGCGTCCCCTACTATCCCACCATAACAGCATCAGGTAGATAAAGGTTGTATAATTCCTTTATAACCTACTTAATTAGGACTTTTACGAATCTGAGTATAATCTAAAACTCTAAGTCCTAATAAAGTTAAAAAATAATAGCAGCTCCAACCAAAATACATGTGCTTAGTCCTGAGTGGATCACCCTGTATTATATTATTTAAATGCCAATCAGTGATATGTTTGAGCGAATCTAAGTGAGCAGTACGAGAAGGATGAATTTAAAAATACAAGTGTATTTTTGAAAACACACTGGGACATCCGGTTCGAGGTCAAAGTTCAAGGTCACAGTCAGTATTTCTATCATTTGGTGGTTGAGGAGATTCGAGCTTCAACCTCTTTTTTTAGAAAACTCGACAACTAAACCTCGGAAATTTTATTTGCCGTTTCGTGAAAAGAAACAAATCTATGACATTTATATTTGGTTCTAGTTAAAATTGTAAGGTTACCGGAGATCCTCAGATCAATAGGTGAACATTTTAACGAAGAACTAGGGTGCTGGAACTACCTCTGAGACATAGAGGCAGTAAGGTGCTGGAACTATCTCTGAGACATAGAGGTAGTTGTGAGTTGCTTCGCAGCCTCCTTGTGCTGTGTGACGTCACGCCGGTATGGTGTGCCTTGTGAGTTGCTTCGCAGCCTCCTTGTGTCGTGTGACGTCACGCCAGTACGGGAGTCTTTCGTTCCGCCGTGAGTTGTCTTGCGTCCCGTGGATTAATTAGCTAATTCTTCCCCGAGTCCGCCATGGGGGTGAGATGGAGGTGGGGGTGGCGGGGGAGGACGGTATCAGGCGCGCACCGCGGAGACACTGCGTGCGTGCGTGTGTGTGAGAAAGGAAGATAAGGGTGGAAAGGGGGGAGAAGAGAAATGTACGAAATAAAGAAGACAAAGTAGACCTGAGAGATGATACAGGAGGTTTTACAACAAATACACCCAGGGCCGTTATTAATATCATTATATTTCTTATACCCACGTCTCACTGCCGGTATTTTAATAAGTTCGGTGGTCACGGGGTCTAAGGCGTCACTCTCACAGTAGATTATACTGCCAACGACTGGGGGATTGATGTTCGAATCTCAGTCAGATGCATTGAGGATGATTCTTCCAAAACTGTTTTCAACTCTCCCTCCACACAAATGTGGAGGGAAAGTTGAAAATATAACCTTCTATAAATATAACCTTCTAAATTTCTCAAAACCATTAGCGTAAAGCCCGAACGGGTAGTAGGACGCGGTGATAAAAAAAATTAAGTTCGTGTTTTAATAAAATAAAAACACTAAAAATAATAACATAATTGGTGACCTGGTGGTCTAGGGGTAAGGTGTCGGACTTCTGTGCTGGGGTCCGGGGTTCAATCCTCGGTCCCGGCACAGATTTATCTTCCTTCACCTCTGACAAGTCGTGTATTAATCACAACTTGTGAATGTGGGGAATGCCAGGCCTCCACCGTGGTTCGGATCCCACGTTAAACTGTAGGTCCTCCATTTCATCTCACAATCACCCTACACATCACATTATCGTAAATGCGTATAACCCGAACAGGTGGTAAGACACGGTGATGATAATAATAATAATAATAACCTAATTAAAATACATTGTTTGTTATGAAAGCTTTGAACGACCAAAAAGTGACGTCAACTCAATCATGGTCTTGTAGATCATTCTCGTGCGTGGCTATCGCTCATACACATTTCCACCGTGTTTAGACTCTTTGTTACATAT
>CABFVZ010001195.1:198842-216730 GCA_902151445.1 Timema monikensis
CGCACTTACGCTAATGTGTAATGGTAGGGTGATTGTGAGATGAAATGGAGGACCTACAGTTTAACGTGGAATCCGAACCATGGCGGAGGCCTGGCATTCCCCACATTCACAAGTTGTGATTAATACACGTCTTGTCAGAGGTGAAGGAAGAGTTTGGTAATCAGATAAATCTGTGTCGGGACCGAGGATTGAACCCCGGACCCCCAGCACAGAGGTCTGACACCTTACCCTTAAACCACTAGGTCGCCAACAATTACGCTAGTATTTTGAGGGATTAGAAAGGTTATATTTAAGGGAAATGTACTCGCATTTGGGTCGAGAGAGAGTGGTAAACCATTTTTGGAGAGAAAAAACCTCAGTACACCCGACCGAGATTCGATCTAGCTGTCAAATAAGGTCGACCCTTCTTAAGAAGATCAGACTGTACCAATACATCCGACACTTGCATCGTTAGTGATGCACTTACAAACCTATTAGAGTAATCACACGTTATCAAAAGGGCGGGGTGGGGGAGGGGGTCATTTGCGAGTTTCAGTTTAACAACAGTTTTTTTATGACAGGGGTGTAGGGGGGACTACGGGGTCAAAAGGGTAGATCATCTTCTTTTTTTTACATCTCTCTTCTCAAGTCATTATGATGTGTTTTTTGTGTGTGTGTTAGTTTATTTATAAATAACAATTTAACGAGTCTAAAGAGACCAGTTGATATGTTCTTGCTGTGTAAATATCGTTTACTGACGTTTATATATAGATATAAAAAAATCTTTGTGACGCGTCAGTGAAAATCTGTCCAATTAGACGGCTATTAGTTCAAAGTTAATAGCGCGCGCTCGGTGCGCAGCCAAGCGGAGGTATCGGAACCTCTGTATCTTGGTGGAATATAATATTATCAACTAGGGATTGGGCCTCACTTAGCCAGGTGCATGCCGGATCTAGCGTCAAGTCTTTTCACGGCTGTTTATTTACTTACTCGTGACCTCTCGGTTAAAGAAAGTATTGTGATCGTCAAGAAAAATAAACTCAAGATTTTGATGAATGTCAACGTTTCATAAACCCTTAATTCAATTTATTTTCGCTTTCTGAACTGACTGATTATATCAACACACGAGAATTTCTATGAGCGATAGCGAAAGGACCTACCAATTTTGACGGGAAAGATATTTCCACATACCTTCCAGGGTTATTTTACATGTCCACAATCGACATGGGACCGACGGCTTTACTTCACCCTCCGAAGAAAGTTGTGCAACGAATTTTTTATCGATTAAGAAAAATCTGTTGACTCCGGTTGGGTTTGAACCCACAAACATCGGGTCTTGAGGCGAGAAATTTACCTTAAGACTACCGAGATCAACAACTAAAGGTGAAAGGGTGTGAATGCAAGAAGAAAAGGTTTGGTAGATCGGGGGAGAAGGGGGTGTGGATAACTAAAAAACAGTTTTGTTCCACAGGCTCGCCTCCGAACCGCCAGAGTGGAACCACTCCCCCTCTGCCCCCCCCCCACCCTCATGTTCTCTGTTGCTCCACACAGGAACTCTAAAGGGTTGGGGGTAGTTCCGGACGCAGTCAGAGAAGAAAACCGCAACATTTAAACATTTAGCTTCAACAGCCACTTGTTTTAACCCCCTCCACCACCACATATACACACTCGGCGTGATTCTTGGTGAGCTAACTTAGGGTCCATCCCTAAGCTACGTAACGCTGTTGTCTTTCATCCCCCCCCCCCGCCCCCCTTGTAACTCCAAGTAGACATTAGATCCCCCCCTCTAAAATTTGTGGAGATATAATTATTATTATTAGCACCGCGTCTTACTACCCATTCGGGTTATACGCACGCTAATGTGTAATGGTAGGGTGATTGTGAGATGAAATGGAGGACCTAGAGTTTAACGTGGGATCCGAACCACGGTGGAGGCCTGGCATTCCACACATTCACAAGCTGTGATTAATCAAAGTCTTGTCAGAGGTGAAGGAAGGGTTTGGTAATCAGATAAATCTGTGCCGGGACCGAGGATTGAACCCCTAACCCCAGCACAGAAGTCTGACACCTTACCCCTAGACCACCACGTCACCCTAAGAGATACAATCAAAATTGGATAATTCCACATACGTAAATTACCCTCAAAGTCATTTTAATTTAACAATTGGATGCACTATAATTTTTTTAAATATCTAATAGTGACAAGATACGAATTTTAACCAAAAACGTGTTAAGATTTTGAGAAAATTGTTACTTTCTCTTTGCACCCTTCAGTAAACTACCCTTGATTTTTAAGATACATAGATAATTTCAAAAAACCTTTTGTAAAACCTTATCAAGACCTTAGATACCAAATTTTAACCATATCGATAAAATAGTTTTGGCTCTAGTGCCAGTAACAGAGAGAAAGTATTTTAAAAATACCCTATTTTTTGGGGGGGTTCAGTCAGTCTCAATGGTCTTGAGGGTAAAGTTCTCGTCTTAGGACCCGATGTTCGTGGGTGCGAGCCCTGCCGAGCTCGATGGAGCGATACATAATCCGTAGCACAACTTTCTTCGGAGGGGTCGTCAGTCCCATGTCGATTGTGACATGTGAAAGAACCCTGTAAGTTATGTGAAAATACATTATCTGGTAGTAAAATTGGTAGGCCCTTTCTCCCTCGCGCATAGAAATTCTCGTGTGCTGATATAATCAGTCAGTTTAGAAAGTGCACGTTAAATACCTCAAATAAATAAAATGTTGTTAAAAGGTGGCAGACTTCTAAGAGGTCGCTCGTTCAAACTCCTGATTTATACTTTTTTTAAATCTTTATTATTATAGAATTTAACGATGTACAAACACGAGTATGTAGACCAGGATTAAAACTTCGCATTCAGTCCACGAGTCTGAATCCCACCTACATAAAAAAAATACGGTCCAATAGATATCCTTGCGGTCAGCCAGGTTATTTTCTTTCCATCGTGAATAAATTACGGTTTGTTATGAACAGTTTAATGGTATTGTAAAGTTTCACTTGAATAATTTAAAAAAAATAAACCGTTTGTACTAATGATGTCCTGAATATGGTTGAAAAGACAACAGTCACCCGCTTCAGTCGTCGAATGATCTAGAGCAGGCGTGTCCAACATTTATCGGCACGCGTTCTTTTATAGCAAAGCATTTTTTTTTTAGCCAAACTAAATCAAATATTGCTCTAGCATAAACAAAGAGTTTAATTTTCTTCACAGGGTGATATCAACAGTTGTTGAATATCTGTTATGAGCATAACCCGCCTCGGTGGCGTAGTTGGCTAACGCGCTTGTCGTGTTGAGCTAGACTGCTGAGGACGGGGAGATCGAGGTTCGAATCTCGGTCGGGTGAACTGTGGGTGGTTTTCCTGAATGGTTTTCCACTCTCCCTCCACGCAAATGCGGGTTCACTTCCTCTAATTAAACCTTCCCAATTCCTATATCCATTAACGTAATTAGTACTTAAAGCATATAACCCGAACGGGTAGTAAGACGCGGTGCTAAATATTATTATTATTTGTTATGAGCATAGCAGTATTAAATGACAATTTTTTTAAATGAATATAAACAGTTGTCATTAAATTTCAGGACATCTTTTGACAGATATTCAAGAACTTATGAAGTCATCATGTGAAGAAAATTATATTCTATGTTTAGTACTGAAGAAATATTTTCTTTATTTTGGGCTAAAAAATGTTTGCCATGAAAACTGCAAAAACACTTTCTTTTCCTCACAACCTTTTCAGTCCACCTTAAGGTGCGGCCTAAGGGAGCCCAAGAATGTTTACAGTTTTTATAGAATTGCAATTTTTCGGCAAAAATAAGTCAAATATTTCTCCAGTAGCAACGTAGAGTTTAGTTTTCTACACATGTTAATATCAACAGATCTTGAATATCTGTCAAGGGTGTCTTGGAATTTTGTCAAAATTTTCTCTCTTTATTTAAAAGGTTTTGACAAAATTCGAGGACACCCTTGACGGATATTCAAGATCTGTTGATATTAACATGTGCAGAAAACTAAACTCTTTGTTGCTACTGGAGAAATATTTGACTTATTATAGCTAAAAAAACGTAATGCTATAAAAACTGTAAAATCACTCGCGCTCCCTTTTGCCGCACCTTAAGAGCGTGCATCACATGTCAATCAACTCTTTGATACAGTCGGCTAGAAATAATAAATTTACACCAACATTATTGCACTGGATCATTTCTGATTAAACATTATTGGAGATAATGAGTTAATAGATGTTACTAATGCTGAACATTGTTTAAATATTATATGATATTTGGATGAAAACTGAATTGTAAAGGTCGTTTATGACTATTTTAGAATGGCTTCAATCTTTATTCCGTCCTAATAGGGACATACTGTAGTAATTAACGAGAAACTTTGTCGCTTTGTCCCTCAGCGTCACCGCGGAAAATATCGAGTAATCGTTCAAATACGAACTCACTGCACACATTTCTGGAATTTTCTTTTCTCTTTTACTCCCAAACCTCACGCGAACCGGGAGTTGAATTAGGCCTACTATGATGAACGCTCTTAAATTATATAAAGGTTTTTTTTTTATAGGAGGAAAGGGGTCTCAGTAATTTCTTACGTTTTCTTACCAGGGGAATATGGGGCGGGGGGGGGGATCATAATTCATCTTACGTAAGGTATTTTATCAATGTTTATGGTGAGATAAAATCTAAAAACAAAAAATTATGTACGAAAGTAAATATACTAGTGTTACGATTATCCAGCCTAAAGAGGAAGAATTTCGTGCCGGATAATGGCAAAGCCGGATGGTATGGAATCCGAGTGTAAATAATTTCCAGTGTGGGTTTGCCTACTTTTTAAAATTAGCTTGAAACATTAATTTTGTTTTAACATAGTCTGCCAATTTTCTGATTCCTATGTAAAATTGGAATAAAGTAATTGAAGGGGGACAGTAAAAACTAAACAAGAAATGCATTTTTTAAATCTTTACTATACAGTACTTTATTTTGGAAATGGAACGTCGGCTACAAATCAAGAACAAGTGAAAATAGAGCGTCAAATGGAGTACATTATAGATTCAGTAAATGTTTTATAGTGGATATGTAACGGTTTGTTTATTTTAAAACGTGCTTGTTAAAAAAAAACTGAGAACCGGACCGAATAATATGGAGGGCCGGATAATCGAAGGTTGAATAATCACGATTCTAGTATATATCAACTATAAATTTTCACTTGATGTGTTACACCTAATTTCACTTCAATTAAAATACTCTGGAATTTCATATCACTCGCTTTGTTACCAATCCTTATGTATAAAAATAACTAAACAACTAAAATAATCTAATTTATCAAATAATAATAATAAAAATTAAAAAATGTCGTAAGAAAGGAAGGAAGGGAGTGATGATGGAAACTCTTACGATTCCTTACGTGGAGGGAGGGAGTTCAAAAACTATTTAAAAAAAAGAGTCACACGTAATTTAAGAACAGCCTCTAAGCACACACACTGTTCTGACATTCCACGCGTAGCTGTTTTTTGTTGTTCTGATAGTAGTAGGTGAGGGGGCGAGGGAAGAGGGGAGAGGTGAGAGAGGGGGAATCCCCGGAGAACACGTCATGTGGCACACTAATAAGTGTTAGAAGAGAGGGAATCCCCGTAGAACACGTCATGAGGCACACTAATAGGTGTTAGAAGAGAGGGAATCCCCGGAGAACACGTCATGAGGCACACTAATAGGTGTTAGGAGAGGGAATCCCCGGAGAACACGTCATGAGGCACACTAATAAGTGTTAGAAGAGAGGTAATCCCCAGAGAACACGTCATGAGGCACACTAATATGTGTTAGGAGAGGGGGAATCCCCAGAGAACACGCCACGAGGCACACTAATAGGTGTTAGAAGAGAGGGAATCCCCAAAAAATACGTCATGAGGCACACTAATATGTGTTAGAAGAGAGGGAATCCCCGGAGAACACGCCACGAGGCACACTAATATGTGTTAGAAGAGAGGGAATCCCCAGAAAACACGTCATTAGGCACACTAATATGTGTTAGAAGAGAGGGAATCCCCAGAGAACACGCCACGAGGCACACTAATAGGTGTTAGAAGAGAGGGAATCCCCAGAGAACACGTCATGAGGCACACTAATATGTGTTAGAAGAGAGGGAATCCCCAGAAAACACGTCATGAGGCACACTAATATGTGTTAGAAGAGAGGGAATCCCCAGAGAACACGTCATGAAGCACACCAATAGATGTTAGAAGAGAGGGAATCCCCGGAGAACACGTCATTAGGCACACCAATATATGTGTGTAATCTCGCGCAACACGGATCTTGTGTCCAGCAAGGTTATGACCTCTCTTCCCCCCTCCTCCTCCCTGTCCATACCAGGCCACTTTAAAAGACTACGTTCAGACGGGGCGGATTTGCCCACGCGGCTTGATCCGTACGGAAACTTGGTAGTTGTTCAGACGTCGCGGAATCCGTGCGGAGTATAAAAGAAAAGTTAAATAAAACATCGTTAATATTTACAAAACAAAAACCTTGACATTTATAGTACGGATAGTACAGAGGGCCGGATAGTACAAAGGGCCGGATAGTACAAAGGGCCGGATAGTACAGAGCGCTGGATAGTACAGAGGTACGGATAGTATAGAGGGCCGGATAGTCACAGACCTACTGTTCTTATATAATACAAATATCCGTGATAATAGCTAGTAAGAAATACCTGTAATAAAGATAAAACTACCTAGTACGTTCTTTTTTCCATTGAATCCCCAGCGTCGGCGAATAGTTCCACCAATTCCGTCCAGGCTAGTTTTTGGTTGGAATATTCTCCACCTTGTCAACAAAAAGTTATGTATCTAAACGCTCCATAATATCGAAATTGATAAAACTCGAGCCGCGCGGTATCGACTTTCTGGCGGTCGCGGTCAGCGGAGACCGCTTGGACGATTGGACCGCTCCGCCTCGTGTGGACGAATATAAGGAGCTCAAAATACAACTCGATACCGCGTGGACGGATGACCCTTTGTGGCTCCGAGTTGAGATTGAAAGGCTCGCGAGGGAATGCCGGTATGCATTTCGTTTCGTCAAAACAAATAAAACGTTAATCCGTTAGATACGTTTGTTCTGATTTTATTCATATGGTGTTATCAACACTTCTTGATATGAATGTCACAAATTTTGGACAAGACTCTTTTCTCTTCATCTAAAAACCCGCCTTGGTGGCGTAGTTGGCTAACGCGCTTGTCGTGTTGAGCTCGACTGCTGAGGACGGGGAGATCGAGGTTCGAATCTTGGTCGGGTGAACTGGGGGTGGTTTTTCCTAAATGGTTTTCCACTCTCCCTCCATACAAATGCGGGTTCACTTCCTCTAATACAACCTTCCCAATTCCTAAGTCAATTAACG
The DNA here is from genome assembly GCA_902151445.1 of Timema monikensis. Taxonomy (NCBI): domain Eukaryota; kingdom Metazoa; phylum Arthropoda; class Insecta; order Phasmatodea; family Timematidae; genus Timema; species Timema monikensis. Next base: position 206,227 of record CABFVZ010001195.1, read on the forward strand.
TAATTAGTACTTAAAGCGTATAACCCGAACGGGTAGTAAGACGCGGTGCTAAATATAATAATTATTATTATTATTCATCTTAAAAGCTGCCAACATGTTCGCGAGAAATATTCAAGAACTGTCGTGATTAACAGACTACCACGTGAAGAAAATTGGGCTTCACGTATCTACTAAAGTAAGCTTTCATTTATTTTGGCCAGAAAAAAAAATTTGATATAAAAATTGCAAAAATACTCAACTTTAGTAGACTTCGGTTAAACTTCACCTTAAACGAGTGGAGTTTACATATCTCTAATGCTGTGATATCGAAATAATAGTAGAGATACCGTACAAGTATTGGAAGAAAAGGATAGATTAAAATAGGTTCCGGTATCGAAAGATTAAATCACAAATTTCATCAGAATTTAATATTTCTAGTGTTTTTTATTAATGGAAATGTTGATGTATTTTCACCTATAACCTTAAAATATTTGTACTTATCTAGTAGCATTAAATTAAACTATATTATAAAATAATGTTTGCCATGATTTACATTGGGCCTAGTTGAGCCCCCAAACCAAAAGGTCCGAGGTTTGTGGCTTGTCTCCATGGGGGTCACAATCAAATGTTCAATATTTATAAGTCAATCAATATGTTATGAGAATATATAAGATGGCGTTTATAATAATAATAATTATTATTATTAACACCGCGTCTTACTACCCGTTCGGGTTATACGCACTTACGCTAATGTGTAATGGTAGGGTGATTGTGAGATGAAATGAAGGACCTACAGTTTAACGTGGAATCCGAACCACTGTGGCGGCCTGGCATTCCACACATTCATAAGATGTCTTGTCAGAGGTGAAGGAAGGGTTTGGTAATCAGATAAATCTTTGCCGGGACCGAGGATTGAACCCCGGACCCCAGCACAGAAGTCCGACACCTTACCTCTAGACCACCAGGTCACCGCGTTTATAATTCTTATATCGTTACTAAACATATTGATTGATTCTTAATTAATATATTATCTCTTCTTACTAGACACAATAGTTTGTTTAAAATATTTATTTACTGTTTACTGAACTAAGGATCGTGTAATCAATCACCGGAAAGGTCAGAAAACTTTTATTTTGTGTGATCAAGTGTTCCTCCTTCACACAGAACATGGAGAACCGAATGTTGTAAAATAGTACAGAGATTCTAGAAATGAGGAAGGCTATATGTAGAGGAAGTGTACCTGAATGTGCATGAAGTGACAAAGTAAAAATAATTTTAGAAAAACACCCTCAGTACAACCAACTGAGATTCGAACCTTGATCTTCCTGTCATCGGCAGTCTAGTCTACCGCCTTAGGCCATGCAGCCACCGAAGAGGGTTTGTATATAGTTAGTTTAGTCTGTAAGTCGTGCAGTGGTATATCGTCAGTGAGAGAGGACAAATAATTATTGTGAAACAACCAAGATATTTTTAAACATTGAATACAAACTTGTCAAAAGAATTTATGTCACGTGTCTTATTTCGAGTGCAACTAAAATTCCTGTAATCTGAGCCGAAATTTTAATTGATACAAAACTGTTTTTCGTGGATGTCTAATATAAAATAGCAACACTCTAATTGGAGCTTACCGTACTAATGAGTAAAGTGTTGAAATATATTTCCATGTATGTGTGTGCGTCTTAATGCGACGCCGGGTTGAAATTACGGCGATGTTTTTTTCCTTCTTGTCTTGCTCGACGCGCGCCTAGTAGCGTCGCCTTGAATCATAGTGACTCATTCATCTTTATCACCTCCAATTTACCCCTCGCGTCTTGGTCGTCTCGCATTATCCTGGGAGGGGAAAAAAAAAGAGTTGACAAAAAAAAAATCATAAATAAAAACATCGCCGAGTAATGCCACATCTTGATGTGTCACAACTGAAGAGAATAATGTACCGTGGGAATAATTAGCTTAAGACTCTCCAAGGGAGTTTTTGAATTATTTTTAACATTTCTATTTTATCTCGACTTCTTGAAGAGAGAAGTAATGTGGTCACACACAAAAAAAAATAGAGATTTTGATAAAATTCTATGTTTTACGGTCTCTGAAACCGAAAAAAAGAAAGTTTTCGCGATGCCGTCTGTCTGTACGTCAAGCTAGAGCCGGAACCACTTTGCCAATCGGGCTAAAGCTGGGCTCTAGGATATTCATACGGTTCCTCAAAGGAGTTTTTGGAATTAGATATTCAACCCTAAAATTAAGGGTGGTTCATTGAAGGACAAAAAGAGAGAGAAAAAAAACAATTTTCTCAAAATTCCAACACTTTTGATTAAATTTTATATCTAGACACTGTTTATTACTATAAACAGGATGCTTAATCTCATTTTATTATGAAAACTACTTTGAGGGTACCTTACATGAGGGATATTTTCCAATTTTCATCATTTCTCTGCAACTATTTGAGAAACGAACAAACTTATCACTGTAAAATTGTAGTACTATTAAATAAATACATATTTTATTTGAAATATATGCTTATAAAACAACAATTTCTAAGCTATAAGCAAGTATATATACTTTTTAATCCAGGTTTTTGAAAATGAATTTGATTCTTATGCTCTTTGGTGGACAAAGATGTTTCTCTTTTCTCAATTTTTCTGTAAGAGTGTTCCTAGTTCCTAATTCCATAGAGTAAGTAACAGTGTTCCTAGTTCCTAATACCATAGAGTAAGTAACAGTGTTCCTAGTTCCTAATGCCATAAAGTAAGTAACAGTGTTCCTAGTTATTTATGCCATAGAGTAAGTAACAATGTTCCTAGTTCCTAATGCCATAGAGTAAGTAACAGTGTTCCTAGTTCCTAATACCATAGAGTAAGTAACAGTGTTCCTAGTTCTTTATGCCATAGAGTAAGTAACAGTGTTTCTAGTTCCTAATGCCATAGAGTAAGTAACAGTGTTCCTAGTTCTTTATGCCATAGAGTAAGTAACAGTGTTTCTAGTTCCTAATGCCATAGAGTAAGTAACAGTGTATATTATTTAATTTATGATCTATGGTGTAATGTTTTTACAACAATGTGTAGACCTATTATTTGGTTTCACCAATCTTACGAGCTTTTAGTAAAATATATCTATTTTAAGATAAAAACGGGAAAAAGTTTGGAATTTGAGTTATAAAATTTGTTATCCTGAAAAATATGTGTCTAGTAAGACTTCCCCTCTTTTCCCTAGTATCTTTATTATAATAAAGTGCGTATGCTTGTATCGTATTTTATTTATATTTGTAAGAAATATATTCAGACAATAATCATAGAACTCAAAGTAGTTCCCTTCATTATTATAGTTTAAAAAAAAGTTGTTTCTTAGTAGCAAAGAAGTCTCAGTGATGAACGAATTATAACGATTGTAATTGAGCTCTGCCCATCAAAATCAGATCCACTTTTAGGAAAATTCTCGTGAGTAACATGGACGTAAGCCAATCTGGTTTGTGACAGCAGACAAATGATTGTGAACATGTTATATTTAAAGTAAATAAAAAACAAAACCTAACAACCTTGGCATCATGGTTCGTAGAATAGATTAATGCTTACTCGAACCCTCCGAAAAAAATGTTGAAGAAGAGAGATTTGAAGCACATGGGAAAGGCGGGTTCTTTTTATTTCTTAAATTAGTTTTCACACTTTCTGGAGGTATAGTAAGGTTCTTATAGGAAGAACAGTAAAGAGTAAAACACAAATACAGGAGGCTTTGGATGATTTCACATTGGTTAATTATAAAAATTGGATGGTTCAAACCCACCATTATTCCCCATGAAATTCTTATCCATATCAGTGATAAAAAAAAAATGTGATGTGGCTGTGTCATGGACACGGCCGTGTGTTGTACGTGAATACGTTTATGTATTTGACGACAGCTGACGATTAAAACTTAAACGAAACGTCGTAACTTCTCCGAGTCAAAAATTATACTAATTGCAAATCTCGATACGCAGCAAAATAACCTCAAAATGGCGGCGCTTCCCCCTCCACCGCGCGCGATGCGTCTGTGTTCTCGCGTATCGTAATGCATTCTTTGATCTTTTAGCTATCCAGTGGTATAATTTAATTTTGGATGTAGAGGATAGATTCAAAACTACAACGCCAAACTGTATCCCCCGATTTTGGTTATCATTAGGTTTTTTGGATTGCCCCCGTATGGTAGCAAATTTAAAGATGTATTCACGTCAAAATAACATTTGATTTAAAATTTTAGATATAAATATTCGAATATTTCGAAGCCTATATACATCGATAATTTCTTGAGTTTGTCCAAATTTCACAACTCCTAACTTAACGATATTTTTTTTTTTTTTTTAAATAATGTGGCAAGAATGTCAAATAAAGTTGCCTAATATAGGGGATGTTTTGGTTCAGCTTTCGTCACGTGTGTGTGAGATTATGTAATTACGTGACGTCCAGCATGGAAGGGGTAAACTTACATATTGCGCCTCCACAATAATTCAAATTTGAGATTTTTGTATGTTAATTTTTTCAAAATTTTTATATTTTATATCTAAATTTGTCTTGTTATTTCATGTATGAATATGTGTTTTATATGTTGCATATTTTGAGATTATCGATTTATTATGTAGCAGCTGCGTAAATATTCATAAAAATGGTAAATTCGAATTTAGGATATTTCGAAAGTTTTTAGATGTTCCTTGGACTTGTAATTAAAAAAGTTCTACCGTTTATATATATTTTTTGATAACCAACACTACCCGCTTCGGTGGCCGCATGATCTAAGGTGCTATTTTCACATTAGAACTAACCCCTGATGACGGGGATATCTCAGTCGGGTGTACTGAGGGTGATTTTACAAAATGGTTTTCTACTCTCCCTCCATATAAATGCGGGTACTCTTCCAATAAATATAGCCTGCCTTATCCCTGTAACCATTAACGTGATTATTACTTAAGCGTAAAACCCAAACGGGTAGTAAGACGCGGTGCTTAAGAAAAATATGAAATTATTGTAAAATCAAAAGTGACAGCTGAAGATCGATTGGCGTATGGATATCTTAAAGCAAGTAGTATTATTTACTTTTTATAGCCGTAAAATACTGACTGTCCTTCCTACTATAATTATACTATAAATGATGTTTAAAATAATAATAATAATAATTAGCACCGCGTCTTACTACCCGTTCGGGTTTTACGCTTTTAAGTACTAATTACGCTAATGAATTAGGAATTGGGAAGGTTGAATTAGAGGAAGTGAACCCGCATTTGCGTGGAGGGAGAGTGGAAAACCATTTAGGAAAAAACACCCCCAGTTCACCCGACCGAGATTCGAACCTCGATCTCCCCGTCTTCAGCAGTCGAGCTTAACACGACAAGACCGTTAGCCAACTACGCCACCGAGGCGGGTGATGTTTAAAAAAGTTCAGAGCTTTGGGGTATTGTAATACTAATTAAAAAGAGTAAAATCAAATGTTAGCTAACCGAGGTCCAGTCGCATTGCCCCCACCCCCTCGTCCCTCCCTCCCCCAACCCCTGACCTTTTTTTTTTTGTATGAAGATATTAACTTAAAGAGTTTATTGTATTCGTTTCCAACAAATGATTTATCAAACTTTTAACAGAGTCGAGAACGGTTGTCGGTCGGTTCGAATGAAACTAGGTTTGTTTCGAAGAGCCCGCAACAGTCCGATTGCAAGATGAGAGGTTTGTGTGGAAATAGGACAAATATAGAACTAGTGTGTGTGTGATATGGTAGTAAGGTAGGTGGTGCCACATAAACCCGAAAAACATCGCATTTTTATCATAATTTTTGTAATTACCAAAATACAAAATTGTCTGTATCATTTTTATGAGAACTACGAGATCCTTAAGCTCTGAACTCTCTCTCTCTCTTTCTCTCTATCTATCTATCTATCTATCTATCTATCTATCTATCTATATATATATATATATATATATATATATACAGTGACAGAGAAAGAAACATAAAGAGAGAGAGAGACAAAGAGCGAGCTAAAGCGAAAGACAGAGAGAGACAAAGAGTTAGCTAGAGTGAAAGACAGAGAGAGATATAAAGAGTGACCTATAGATAAAGAGAGAAAGACAAAGAGTGAGCTATTGAGAAAGAGAGAGAGACAAAGAGGGAGTTATAGAGAAAAATAGAGAGAAACAATTGGGAGTTATAGAGAAAGACAAAGACATAGAGATATAGAGAGGCATAGAGAGAGACATAGAGAGAGACAAAGAGACATAGAGAGAGACAAAGAGACATAGAGAGAGACAAAGAGACATAGAGAGAGACAAAGAGACACAGAGAGAGACAAAGAGACATAAAGAGAGACAAAAAGACAGAGAGAGACAAAGAGACATAGAGAGAGACAAAAAGACATAGAGAGAGACAAAGAGACACAGAGAGTGACAAAGAGACATAGAGAGAGACAAAAAGACAGAGAGAGACAAAGAGACATAGAGAGAGACAAAGAGACATAGAGAGAGACAAAGAGACATAGAGAGAGACAAAGAGACATAGAGAGAGACAAAGAGACATACAGAAAGACAAAGAGTGAGCTAGAGAGATCGAGAAAGAAATACAAATACATAGAGAGAGAGACAAAGAGTGAGCTATAGTGAATTATAGAAGAGACAAAGACATGAAGAGAGACAAAGAGGGAGCTAGAGACAAAGATAGAGATAGACAAGGAGTGAGCTATAGCGACAGACAGAGAGAACCAGAGAGAGACCATGTCGTGGTCTAGAGAACCTCCAAGATTGAGTATCACACAGCAGAAGATCGTGGAGTTCAATGGTTGGTACGCATGGCTGGTCAAGGACTTTAAGAGAGCATGTGTTCTTCGTACTGTATAACTCCAGGGAGATATTGTGTGTGTGATTTGTGGCTTTCACTCCCGGCTTCTATCTCTGTGCAGGTACAGACGGAACAACTGTTCAAACTGGTACAGTTCACTGGGATTAGCAGTTCATTAATATATAGTTAAACTAGCTTTGTGTAAACTAATGTAATTCCAGCGTTGTTTTGAACGTTGATTTATTTTTACAATTTTATGAGTCTAGCTGTCCCTTAAATGTGTCAACATTTTTTAAAAAATGTGCAAAATTTACCTAAACTCAAAAAAATCTAGCTCTGGTGCAATCCGTTTTTTGATAGGTCTTACCGTTTAGCCATTGGAGGCCTCCAAAAAAAGGTCCGCACTGACTTTAAAGTTGCTCCGTCATTTTTAATTATTTTTTTCGGGGATTAGAAATTAAATATTTTAACTTTTTATAATTTTACCGTCGGTTACAGGCTAGAAGCTATAAGTTTGCCAAATTTCAAGTTTCTAGCTCATCTGGAAGTGGGTAAACATTAATATCAGTCAGTGAGTGAGTCAGCCGTGTGGCTTTATAGTATAGTGAAGTGAGAGTCTAATGACTCGCGAGCAGTGGCGGCTCGTGTTTAGGCACTGCGGAACTGCAGCACCCCCTATTTCCACTTGATATTATCGATAACATTTAATAGAATGAGTCCTTTTTTCGTTAATTCTTTCTTTATTTTTGTAGTCCAATATATATTCCTTAAGCTTAATAATGTCAGTACTTCAGTAGCCATCCCTCAGTTTATGAAAAATATACAAAAATCTTTGTATGGAACTGTGCGCTTCACAGTGCCAACAACGTGGTGTTTGACTGTTGTGCGCATGCGCACATAGGAGGGGGTGGGGAGGAAGGCGGGACTGTCAGGTAGAGAAAGAGCACTGTTGCTCTCGCAGTGCCGGCTCTGGCATTATGGTGGAAGGAAGGTTTTTTTTACTCAACGTGTGTTGTGCTTAAAAACCGTGTACCATATTCTTGAATGTGATAAAGTGTAGAAGAGTATAGAATTAGATTATTATTCTGCTTCCAGCTATTCTATTTGTTCCATTTTTTTTCGGTTCTTTTATTTAACAGAAAGATTAAATGCGCTTTCAGTACTTTCAATGGAGAAAAATTTCCTCAATTGTCATCCAGAGATCAAGGAGAAAATTATGGAACTTTTTGCGCAAATTAAAACAAGAAAAATGGATTTCATTTTTAAAGTAATAGATCAAGCTTGAGCTGTAACAATTTAAGTTAAAGTAACTATAAAAAGTCTTTTTTTTGTTAAGATTTTATCAAGTTCTTGAATAAATTTTTTTTCATATCCCCCCCCCCCTTTTACACAATTTTAAAACAAAGGCTAAAAATTGTATGGAGCAGCACCCCCATTAATTTTAGCTACGAGCCGCCACTGCTCGCGAGCCCCAATCTGCAATTTAATCTCTTGCCCGTTGATGGCCTTGAACCAGGGTTGGTGCAAGGGATTTATGTTCCCTTGATGAAACCTAAAATGTGCACCTAAGTTGTATTTTTTATTTAGCAACGCATCTTACTACCCGTTTGGGTTACACGCTTAAGTACTAATTACACTAATGGACTAGGAATCTGAAAGGTCAAATTTAGAGGAAGTGAACCTGCATTTGCGAGGAGGGAGATTGGGGAAAAAAACATTTAGTAAAAACCACTCCCAGTTCACTCGACCGAGATTTGAACCTGAATCTCTCCGTCCTTGGCAGAGTAGCTCAACACGAAACCATCGGGTTAGACCAACTACGTCACCGAGACGGGTATCCTCCTAGAGCTACTTTATTCCTATTTTACATCGCAATCATAAAATGGGCATATTCTATTAAAACAAATTTAAAATGTTTTGTGAAAATTAAATAAGTATGCAAACTTATAGTGAAAATTATTTACACTCGTATTCCGTTTTATCCGGCTTGTCCATATTATCCGGTTCGGAATTCCGCCATTTTACGCCGTATAGTTGTACCTCTAGTGTATTCAGAAGGGGGTGACCTGGGGGTCTAGGGGTAAGGTGTCGGACTTCTGTGCTGGGGTCCGGGGTTCAATCCTCGGTCCCGGCACAAATTTATCTCTCTGCCAAACCCTTCCTCCACCTCTGACAAGACGTGTATTAATCACAACTTGTGGATGTGTGGAATACCAGGCCTCTACCGTGGTTCGGATTCCACGTTAAAATGTAGGTCCTCCATTTCATCTCACAATCACCCTACCATTACACATTAGCGTAAGTGCGTATAAACCCGAAAGGGTAGTAATACGCGGAGCAAGTAATAATAATATTCAAAAAGATGAAAAAAATACTCTTAACAAAGTGAATTATGTATTTTTAAAAGGCTGTGAAAGGCCCCAGTCAGTGGCTTGCGTTCCCTTCCTCAGTCGGAGTAACGGTCCATGTATTCTCATCGTGGGCGCCCCTAGAAGCAACAGGTGAACCTATAAATCCACGGCTTGGCCACAAGAATAAAATAGTTGGCGCCGTTGAACATCCACACACAGAGAGAAGGGGGGTTGCGAGCTGGTAGAGGGATGGAAACGAGAGGGTAGAAAAAAAACCACGAGCCTTTTTTTTTATATATATAGAGCTCTCTCGCAGTTGTCATGATACGGAGATAAACATCACTTTTTGGTCGGTTTAGGAAAAATTGCCTTTTCAACTCACGGAGGAGGTAGATTTCAAAATATGGGTGGTTTTGTTTTTTTAGGGTGGGAAGGTAGGGAGGGATAACAAATTTAGGGCTGTATATTTGAAGTTTTTATATCAAACTTTTATTTTGTCAAAATAAAAAAAATATTTCTCCGGTAGAAACATAAGAGTTTTTTTTTCTCGTGGTGATATCAACAGTTGTTGAATATCTGTCATGAGCATAGCATTATTATTATTATTATTGGCACCACGTCTTACTACCCGTTCGGGTTATACGCACTTACGCTAATATATAATGGTAGGGTGATTGTGAGATGAAATGGAGTACTTACAGTTTAACGTGGGATCCAAACCATGGTGGAGGCCTGGCTTTCCACCCATTCACAAGTTGTGATTAATACACGTCTTGTCAGAGGTGAAGGAAGGGTTTGGCAATCAGATAAATCTGTGCCGGGACCGAGGATTGAACCCCAGACCCCCAGCACAGAGGTCCGACACCTTACATCTAGACCACCAGGTCACCGCATAGCAGCATTAGATGACAAACTTTTTAACTGAAGATAAAAAGTTTTCATTAAATTCCAGGACACCCTTGGACAGATGTTCAACAACTAATGATATCACCACGTGAAGGATATTAAATTATTTGTTTGAACTAGAGAAATATTTGATTTATTTTGTTGAAAAATATTGTTTGCTATGTAAAAAATTTACCACATTTCTCTTATCCCTTTACAACCCACCTTAAGAAGATAATATTTTTGTATCATCTCATAAACTATCTACTATACAAAAGTGTTGTTGTATTGTTCATATATAGTTAATTCGTCCATTAAAAAATATTAATTTTCATTTCAACAATTCACAAATATGTTCTTATAGCCAGACTAATTATTAATCATATAATACAAGGACTATTCTAATAAATTTGAACAACGCTAGAGATCTTACGAAGTGGTAGTTATCTAATCAAGATATGTTGCACAGTTTATTAGAAAAAATGTTACGCGCTCAGTGCCCGCCCCCC
>CABFVZ010001196.1:0-25786 GCA_902151445.1 Timema monikensis
ATAAATCTGTGCCGGGACCGAGGATTGAACCCCGGCCGCCAGCACAGAAGTCTGACACCTTACCCCTAGACCACCAGGTCACCCACTGAGATATGATAAAACTAATTAAATAGCAAAATTTCTTGAAAGTCATCAATAACGTTTATGCACTAGAAAATTGAGGAATGTATTGAAGCTCAGTCAGAGAGAGAGAGAGCTTCAGCTTCCCTTCATACCCTAATATCTAAAAGTGTTTTTCAAAAGTGAGTGTTTTAAATATGTAAAGAAAGATATTAGAAATATTTTGAACACCAAAGGGTAGTCATTATTTTGATTAATATATGCAATACGTTATTACTTCAAGCAGACGTTCCATTACACGAATAAGAATCTTCTTGTTTTCATGATTATTTAAAATAAAATGGGGAACTATGGAAACGAAAAAGGGGCACAGTTGACGAAAAAATACGACCTGTTAATGGCATTTGAATTGCTTTATCTTCACATTATAGTTTAGAGACAAACGTACAAAAAATGACATATTACGACCTACAGTTACTTGTGGGATTTGATCGGCTCAGCTTTATTTTCTCAGCGATGTTTTTTAAAAAAAGGTTTGAAATTATGGCTAACAAAGAGGGACATAATTGAGATCAAATTATGATCTATAGTATCTTATGAGATTTAATCTTCTATCTCCTTCTAAATATATTGTCATTTATGGTAAAGTGGGGACAAATAAGCTTGTTAACAGTGGAAAAGTAAGAAAACTAAATTTTGTTCTTTAACTTTAACAAACAATATAAGAACACGCTTTGGTGACCGCGTGGTCTAACGCGTTACTCTTGCAGTAGACTAGACTGCCGATGACGGGGAGATCGAGATTCGAATCTCGGTCTAGTGTACTGAAGGTGGTTTTCCACTCTCCCTCCACGCAAATTTGGGTACATTTCACCTTAATATAACCTTCATATTTCCTTAAACCATTAGTGTTATTAGTACATAAGCGTAAGTTATAACCCGAACGGGACGTAAGACGCGGTGTTATAAAAATCTATAATAATGATATTTTTTTAAATATATTTTTTCTCTCTCCATATATCATAAAAGTAATATATTTCAATATATAATGTGATTTTATATTTGATTGTATGTCTCGTACCCTTTAAAATAATTCTGGATCCACAGTTGAAATAGTGTTTTTTGAAGAAACCAAAATTACATTTTGACGTTATTGTGTTATATTTGGGGTGTGACCTTCGGTCTCTTAATCCCTACCTTACCTCCTAAAAATGAAAGTAATTTAATCAAAATCATTAGAACCCAACCAATTTTTGGTTTAAGAGTTCAGGTAAGGAACTATTTTTTTTCGTTTGTTTCTGCGTAAATATTTAGCGTACAGAAGAAAAACGAGATTTGTTTTTACACATTTGTATTGGTTTTTTTTCACGTTGTGCATACCAGCCTATCGTACTTTCGTGCCACCACTTGGGCAGCCATTTTTGTGGTGATATCTCGTGCCTACACGTTGGTAGCCATATTTGTAATGATCTTGTTCACAGTTCATGGATCGCGGAGGGAGCTACATTTTGTAATGACAAGGCTCACTATTCACAATTAATGCGTTTTTATAGTACACTGATTAGGTTGATGGGATTTGTTTTGGGGATATAATTGAAATCACTTATAATTATTATTATTAGCACCGCGTCTTACTACCCATTCGGGTTATACGCACTTACGCTAATGTGTAATGGTAGGGTGATTGTGAGATGAAATGAAGGACCTACAGTTTAACGTGGAATCCGAACCACGGTGGAGGCCTGGCATTCCCCACATTCACAAGATGTCTTGTCAGAGGTGAAGGAAGGGTTTGGNAGGTGAAGGAAGGGTTTGGTAAACAGATAAATCTTTGCCGGGAACGAGGATTGAACCCCGGCCGCCAGCATAGAAGTCTGACACCTTACCCCTAGACCACCAGGTCACCCACTTATAATTAAGTGTTTATTCAGTGTAATTGCTGTACTGAACTAGTTGAACATGCGATCCGAAATAACAAATTCTACTGTTTCACTTCTTAAGGAACTGGGATGATTACAAAGGATTGGATTGAGATTGTTCCAATCTAGTGATTTACGCAGAATAATTACCGCCCCGACTTAGATTCGGTGATTAATAAAAAAAAAGTTTTCTCTCAACAAACGTAGTTCCTGACTGCTCAGTGACTACTACGCGAATGTCCTAATCTCCTTTTTCCGACAGGGTTATTTACGAATATTTTGCTTCTGGAACATTTGAGTAACGTAATGCAATTGTCCCACATCTCTCCCTCCTTTTCTTTCGAGAAGATCTTGCTTGGATGGCCGATAGAAAGAGGCAGAAGGATTTTACACCACGTAGATATTTACTGCGAAATATAATTAAAATTAAATAAATTTATAATATTATTAATTTGGAATATATCTGATTATCTCTATTAATTGATCAAAAGGAATGTGTAAGATTTAATCGTTACACAATACGTTTTACTACCCGTTCAGTTTATACGCTTATATGTACTAATTACGCTAATGGTTTTAGTGACTAGGGAGGTTATATTAATATGAAGTCCACCCGCATTCACGTGGAGGGGTATTGACAAACCACTTTGGAAGTATCACCCTGGATACACCCGATTGAGATTAGAACCTGAATCTCCACGTCTTTGGCAGTTTAGTCTACTGTGAGGGTAAAGAGAGAAATAATATTGAATATAAAATTTTAAATGTGGTATAAGACAACCATTTAGTCTCTAAAGTACAGTGGGCGGAACAGTTCAATGTTAGGAGCAGCTCAAAGTGATTCAGTTTCCTTCAAAGGAGAATTTCATCTATCTAGTTCAATAGTTCGTGAAATACATATTGTAGTTCAATAGTTCGCGACCGACTGCCCTACAGCTTGCAGTTAAGTCGTTCACTAATTTGCGAATCACCCCCACAGCTTTTGAGTGAACTATTCCTCTCACATCACAAAACGCGTAGTTGAAGATGGCAGGTGGAAGTTTTTAATGTTTATCTAAGTTACTTAGGTTAATATATTTACTATATTGGTAATAGCACAGTAAAACATATTTGAATTTGTTCCTAACGGGTTTTTTTTCCAATGCGTACAATTTTTGTGAAAATGTAAACGTATTATTTTCAAAATAATTATGACTAGTTCAAAATCAAAACAAAAAACACATTTAAAATAAAATAAAACATATTCTAATGGGCAAAAATAATAGTTTTATGTCAAACTATAATGGTTACAGCAGTCACGGTTGTTAGACTAATGACAAAATTAAAATATTTGAGTTTTGAAGGATGAAGGAAATTTATTCGCCTCTAGTAGCCTATATCGTAACGACCGTACATACCAATGATGCCATTATATATATTTGGACATTGACACTAATTGTTTGAAGCTGTAGCCTATAGGATAGTGGTGATGAAAAACTCTGCTGAACAAGGGAAATATCAATACAAACTTCTTGTCACATCGAACGAGATCTGCCGAAAAATCTCGATTGTCCTGTGACGCTTCATCTTGTTCTTCAATTTGAACTAGTTCACGTCGGGGAGGCCACCTAGTTTAACTAGTTCATCTGGAGGAACGGTTCCCTTTGAACTATTATTTCACAAACTACATACTCTCTACTCTATGGACGCGTACAACCATATTCATTCAAACAAATCACATTCCAAAAATCTTGTTCATCTTTTTGGAATCCTGGCCACATAAATGGTAAACTTTCGTCAACACTTCAAGTGTTTTATTATTAGCACAAGAAACGTATGCCTTCATTTATTAAATAAATAAGAAAATCATATACTTATTATTATTATTATTAGCACCGCGTCTTACTACCCGTTCGGGTTATACGCACTTACGCTCCTGTGTAATGGTAGGGTGATTGTGGGATGAAATGGAGGACCTACAGTTTAACGTGGAATCCGAACCACGGTGGAGGCCTGGCATTCCCCACATTCACAAGATGTATTGTCAGAGGTGAAGGAAGGGTTTGGTAATCAGATAAATCTGTGCCGGGACCGAGGATTGAACCCCGGACCCCAGCACAGAAGTCTGACACCTTACTCCTAGACCGCCAGGTCACCATATCATATACTTAATCATATTAAAAACAAGATTATTATCAACTTCTGTGGCCACATGGTCTAAGGCGTCACTCTTGTGTTAGACTGGACCCCTGATGACAGGGGGATCAGGGCTCAAATCCCGACCTGGTGTACTGAAAGTGGTTTACAACTCTCCCCCATGCAAATGTGAGTACACTTCCTATAAATTCAACCTTCCTCATCCCTAACTCATTAGCGTAATTAGTACATATGCGTATAACCTGAACAGGAAGAAGAGGCGGTAACTAAAAAAAACAAAAAAAAAACAGGATTATAGAACAAAAGTTAACAAAACCGGTATAATTTACAAACTGTTTAGCTATACTGACCTGGAACTATAATTTGTAGGTAACGAAGTCTATTCCTAAAAATTGAAGACATTATTAATGTTCATAATGACGCCATAATTGAATTTTTAAGAGTAAAATAAAGAATTATAGCATTTAGATGACGTAATGTATCTGGCTATTCCTGAACAAACCATTCTTTTTAATTGTCTTAATACGTGCTTGTTGTGGGTTGTTATGGACGTTTATAGTCAAAAATGTATTAAATGAGCACCAATCTATTTCTTTATATAAAAAATAGAGTTCTTAGATAATAATGATGGTAACAATAATTATATCAATAATAAATGGCAGGAGGAAGATTGAAATGGGTGACCTGGAGGTCTAGGGGTAAGGTGTCAGACTTCTATGCTGGTGGCCGGGGTTCAATCCTCGGTCCCGACAAAGATGTATCTGATTACCAAACCCTTCCTTCATCTCTGACAAGACATCTTGTGAATGTGGGGAATGCCAGGCCTCCACCGTGGTTCGGATTCCACGTTAAACTGTAGGTCCTTCATTTCATCTCACAATCACCCTACCATTACACATTAGCGTAAGTGCGTATAACCCGAACGGGTAGTAAGACGCGGTGCTAATAATAATAATAATAAAGATTGAAATGCAAAAAATAAAAAGTGAAAGGAATGAGAAAAGTGAAAGAAGAGCATATTGGTGTGAAAGAGACGAGACGAGACGAGACGAGACGAGACGAGACGAGTGACAAGTTATACAAGCACGCATATTCTTGTCTGCATCCATACTAGCAATGACGCTAACATTGTTCATCGACACGTTCTGCCAGACCACCGCAGTGTTTTTTTCCCCCCATGGCAATGACCTAGACAAGATGACGTAACCAGCCATGTGTTGTGTCGACTGTTTTGGCGTGCTAGTTCTGGCGGCGATAGGAACTAGGGCGTTCTGTCGCCCACTTCCATCTCTGAAGGACATACGAGATAATGAATATAATTGGGTAAGCCCACTGTAGCTTGACCGGGTGACCAAGAGGCTTTGAAGGCCAACTAAACATTTAGGAGCCCTCTGGTTAAATCCTATGCAGATATTCTGCCTTAGTAGCCATATATTAAATTCTCAATAATATGTATTTTTTTTTAGCAACGCGTCCTACCACCCGTTCGGGTTATACGCTTATGTACTAATTACGCTGATGTTTTAAGGGATGAGGAAAGTTATATTTTGAGGATTTATACCAGCATTTTCGTGGAGAGATAGAGAGTGGAAAACCGTTTTGGAAAAACCGCCCTAAATATACACCCGACCGAGATTTGAACCTCTATCGCCCCATCATCGGCAGTCTAGTCTACTGCGAGATTAGTGACTTAGACCATGCGGTCACCAAAGCAGGTAATGGTAGATTTGGGGGATTAGTTTTAGCTGCACTGTCATGGGTTAGGAGCTGCGTCTCACCCTACGGGTATCACGTATCTTAGGTGGATAATACAATTTGAGCCAGGCGTCAAGTTTTAGTGTGGTTTTCTGTAGTCTAATTAAAAAAAACACAGCGAATAGGAGACCAATGAAATTGTTTTACCACACAAAAAACTCTATGGTATGAGCCAGCAAGCCAGCTATACCGATCAAGCGGCCGCCACCGTTAACGTTGACAGTGCCAGTATTTCCGGATATAGGGTGTCATGTGGTCAGCACAACGAGCCCTCCAGTCACTGACCTCAGTTTTATAAATCAGAACTGTTAATTATTTAAATAAATAGCTCCTCATATGCACTCACGAGCCTGAATTTTACCCCATTTCAGACCCACTGCTTCATTGATACATTTTGGATGCGTCGGGGATTGAATCCGAGACCTCTGAATCTGTAGCCAGTAATACTGACTACAAGACCACATGGGTGATCCTGTCTTACTATATTTTAATAAATACAAATATTACATTGAAAAATAGTTATATTAACATTAAAAACTAATAAATGATCTTAATCGCGCTGTTGTCAAATGTAGAATGCATAAAACTGCATTTTGATATGTTTACTGTTTCATATGTAATCTTTTGTCTAATTTCCCGCCTAATCTTCCGCTAAATATTTAGAACAGGGGTTCTAAACCTTTTTCAGCTGATGCCTCTTTTCGTAGATAGTCAACTCATCCTCCTCTTCTATTTATTTCTATATATTTATATAAAAAATGTAAATGCTTTAGTCACTGCATTATCTTACACAATAATCAATGTAACATTGGTAGGATAGTGGCAGAAAAAATGTCTGAGGGTTATCGAGATGATTCGCACGCACTCTTTGGTTTGAATAATTTCTTGAATATTGGGTTTAATGTTTGACAGAGTACACCACAAATCACTTTCCACAAGTCGACAAAGCTGTTTAGTTTTTATGAGAGTCACAGTTGAATATTCGGTGGTGTTAAATGTGACCACAAAGGTTTTACAAATGAGCTCTGACAGTTATCTCCAGCTTTATGAGGCAATTTTAGAATATTATTTATTTGTTTTTTACACTATAAAATAGCATAAGTAATTAGGATTGCCAAATCTGTTCAACTCTGATTAAAGGACATTTGCCTAAGGTGCGGACAGATTAAGTGAGAGTTTCCGTTTTTTGTATACTTTTCTTCTTGTAAACTGTCATTATTGTTCATAATATTAGTGTAGTAAACTCTATGAGGGCTCCAGCATGTATTTTTTTCTTGTGCAGGGGTTTCTTTGGTTTAAAATGTTAGGGAGCCTTTTGCCTAGGGGGAGGGTAGAGAGAAGATTTGGGGGGAGAATCCTATAACAAGAAAATTTAAATAGTAAATTGTGTTGATTTAAAACGTAATCTTTTAAAATATTAATGCCAGCATTAAAATTAGAAAAAAAATATATTAGACCAGTAAGGTTCACTCGAAACTCACTATAACTCATTCTTAATATTTTAAATAGTTTAGTAACGTCAAACGTTCTTGAATTTCTTCCATGAGTATAATGCCATTTGATGATAAACTTTTTTAATTGAATAAAAAAGTTATAATTCCAGGATGCCCATGATCAATATTCAAGAATTGTTGGGGTTATTTATAGTAGAATATATATAAAGATAGATAACTACATGGCATCAGCTCACAAAAGAGCCTATCCAAACGAGAAGCCACCGTCCATTGGCAAATGTAGTACCAAATTTCGTGGATCGAGAGTGTCATGTGGGCAGCAGGACAAATCCACTGGACGTTTATCTCGGTTGTTTAGAGTAAAGCCGCTACATTTTAATTCAAGTATCTCCTCATTTGTCCTACCGATGCAGAGTTGACTCCGTTCCAAACTCACTGCTTCACAGAAAATCTGGAATCGCCGGGGATCGAACCCAGAACCCTTCGATGTGTAGCTAGGAACGCTGACCACTAGACCACAGAAGAGTTCATACACATGTGTATATATATATATATATATATATATATAGAGAGAGAGAGAGAGAGAGAGAGAGTGGAAAAACGTATGTAAAAAAATACTGGCCTTAGCTCGTGGTCCCTTCCATCCCACCTTAAGCAGTAGAAGCATTATTGTCTTGCAACAATAATTCTTGACTTTGGTTTTTGCAATTATATTTGGAACGCTGTTGAATACAACAAAATAAATCACATCCATGAGGGAAAAGTTTTATGTAAATATGTTTAACAAGATCATACAATAACGATAAGGCGTGAGTGTAGTGACTTTCGTTTGGGTAAGTTTTTATTTTCTCATAGAGACATCGTTGTAATTGTGAACATTTTCAAACTCCCGTTTATCATGAATTTTAAAGTTGTATGTGGCCCCGTACAAACGCCTGGGTGCAAAAATCCACAGATTGATATAGGCATACTCTCCCACCGGTGGACACGTGGACCAAGTTGGTATGCAAGAACAATCCTGAGTAGATTCTCAGTAGCCCTTTAGTGTAAGCAGAGTGTTAGTAGTCTATGAGTAAACGCCGAGTATCCGTAAAGTTAGCTCGAGACTAGACTAACGCTTTACTGTGGAAACCAACCATCTCAAATCAGTGCGCAGCATTTGACAACGCATGCACTCTACAGCCAGAAGCAAGCAGACAGCTTCGTTGGCCGTTATGAGGAGATTTGAAATAACCCGTTATTGTAAAGCGTGTTTATTGACGTATTGGATTGTGCCACGCCACAGTGTTATAATTTGAAAATATCCACCAGAAGAATATCTAAAAGATATGTTTATCCACTAGAAATAAACTATATCGGTAAATAATCATTTGTTTTAAGTTAGTGTTGCAATGCATCATGGGTCAACATACATCGTATGAATTACTAGGCCACTGAAGCAGATTCTGCTTTCTATTTTCAGCGAACGTGTGAATCAAGCTTTACTCACGTTACGACGTCATTTTTTTGGAAAAAACATCTGCGCAACTTGTTTTAGCAACTAAATCAATGTCTCTAGCAGCGAGCATACATTTAGCACTATACTGAGCATCTATATCCAATTAACGGTGGTAATTGACGGCTAGTAAAGTTACTAGATCTACTCTCTCCAAACCATATGATCTGCTAGATCACATGTTGATTTGGTGTCACTTTTGCCAGTCAAAACTTTCACAACAAACAATTTGGTATTAATTATGTTTTCCTTTTAACTATTTTGTACGTCTGCTAGCTGTCAGTTACCACCATTACTATGCAGGCCTGAATTAACAATTTTGGGGCCTTGTGCCAAGAAGAATTTAGGGCCCTTAGAAATTAGTTCCCCAACGAATGATAATGAATCTTACACACACATCATCGATGAATAATTTTATTCAGAGACAAACTTTTTTGCAAATTTAAGCAATCATGGTGAGTACCGTGAGTTGTGTTACTAACATATTAATTATTCATACAATAGTAACTACTAAATTATACAGTCTGTTATATACTGGGTGGATTATAGTACTGTAAATTAATAGTTAACGCGATAATAATACTGGGCATTGTATAATTATATACTATTACAGTGTAATTAAGTTTATATAGTCCTCCATCCACAGATAAAATAGTAATAGTAAAGTAAAAAGTATTTAGATATTTAAAACATTTTTTGCTTTTTTATCACGTCGAAATTAGTTAATTCTTCAATTTTATTAATGTTATTATTTTACCTAAGAAATTATTGGTTTTCTCAAAAAGTTCTTACGAATTATTCCCCTTAACTCGCTCTCCCTACAATCCCACCTTAAACCTAAAGCGCGTGCTGTGACTTCAGTCTCCCCAAAAGAGATGAAACTTTGAGATGGCTCCCTGAGCCAGGAGAACCTGAGCTTCAGCTCACACGCAGATGAATAATTCATCTGTGCAACTGCAGCTATTGACGTGATCGCTCCCACTCTGCCCATGAGTAAGGGTTTAAACCAGTTTGGATCGATTGTCAAATTAAAAACTCAATGAAAGCTAAAAAAATATAATTGATCACAGCCATTTGCCTCATTTATTAATGAGGAGAACAGTTTTTATGGAAAAAAATATCTAATTGCTCATCAAGAAACAAATTTGTAATCAAAATAAATTCAACAATATTAAATTTAATTCAGCAAATTACTATCTTGTATTTGATATGTAATTAAATAAATATGATAGAAATATATAAAAGTGAAGCACAAATAAACGTTAAAACACTAGCACATACTTACAAACATTTAATTATTTCGGTGTCACGTGGCATTTACCTCATATTATTTAATTACATATGATAACATGCTTATTGTATTTTAATTAATAAATTGTGTAGTTTGTATTAGATATAACTTTGATACTTTTTAATTCAAGAAGTTTAAGAAACAAATTATTTCAAATTCACGTGTGGTATATTTTATTTTTGAATAGGTAATCTTATACACAGCTTACCCCTACCTTAACATTCCGTCTGTTTGTAAGTGTTTAATGTAGGCCTATATGTATCGATAAGGGACAATTTGACTTCTCACAAAAGAAAATGTACCTTAAATGGAGAAACATATCTATTATTGAAATGTTTTTGTTATGATAATTGTAAATGACTTCAATGTAAGAAATTTATAAATTAAAAGATACAGCAATAAGATATACAGGATGAATCAAAAGTCTGGAAGCATAAGGAGTAAAATGTCTGTAAACTTATTATGTTTTCTTGCAGGTTTGGGTGACATGTAATGACATTGTCAAAGGAAGAGTTAATTGGCATCATTTTAAATGCTGGTAAAGTAAGTTTCCAACACCTTTCAGAGGACTTCAACCACCAATATCTCTCACGGGCACCTATCACGCAAAGTGCATTATATTTATGTTTCTAGATGCTCGTGAAGAGTATCAGTGGTTAAATTTCCTTTGCAATTTTCGGAAATGGCTGCTAGCAGCATTTAAGAAAGTGTAAATGTGCTCTACCTGTAACAATGTCATTACATATCACTCAAACCTTCAATAAATAATAATACGTTTACAGACATTTTAATCCCTCCCCATGTTTCCAGACTTTTTTAATTCATAAGTTTTTTTCGTCATGTACTAATATCCTTAAGGGATGTACGTAATTTTATTAAGGCTAATAAGGCAGGAATGAGTAAAATACGATTTATAAGTAATTAACTAGTATTTTCGTTGAGAGAGAGAGATATTGGAAAATCCTTTAGGAAAAGACACCTTCAATACACCCGGTGGGATTTGAACTCTGACCTCCCTGTTGCCAGCAAACCAGACTCGATGGCCTCTAAATTTCGTTCGCGAGACCACTGATGTGGGTAAATAAGCTATAATAAGTGGTTAGTTTAAAGGCTTAGTATAATGGTTTAAGATAAGAAGGGTGGTTCAGTTTTCCGTGGCTACTCAGAGCTATGTTGCTATGGCAAGCTCTCTTTCTCTTTCTAGCACAGTATCTCTGTTAAAGGGTTCAACTGGAGGCACTTTAAATTAAAATCATCATTTTTCAACAGGGTTACCAAATAAGATATTTTCAAACTTGGCTCTTTTCATGTGGAACCCAACCTCAGATTTACGCCACACTATATTGAATGATTTGGGTGTTTTGTTGTCAAAGGGGATTTTTTAAAGAACGCGGTCGTATCCGTCCCGTCATCCTAATTTCGGATCCTGAATGTGCTCCAATCTGTTTGAAGGTATGATTGCGAGTGTTTCTCCAGTGGCCACAGTGAGGTCTTCCTACACCTTTACCCCAAACCAAGGGAGCATCCACTTTCCTTGGGTGATCTACCTTGTCAGAAAGAAATTGGCCAAAGTCGCTTTCACTCATTTAACCGGACCGTCACGAGCACGACAAATCGATAGTACTATACTCTATCGGAATATATCTGTCCCTAGCAGCCTGTGCACACCGTTAAAAACAGCAGCTCGGGTCAAGGAGATCTTTTACAATTTGTCTTGTTCTTTACTGCTAGATTTTACGGATCGTAAATACTAAAAATCACAATATATATTGTGTATCTTTATTTTAGAATGTGAGAACAAGCGTCGCTTTATCATGTCCTTCACTGAAACGCATATATCCTACTAAGGTAAACATGGAATATATGTTATGCTTCAATTTCCCTTTCTAATTGATTCTTCAGACTCCAGTTTCCTTTCCAAATGGGTATGTTAATCGATGTGTAGGGCCTACTAAATTATCCTTATGTTTTCATTAATATTAAACCTCAATTTTATTTGATAGCTCAGCTCATCTTTCTACTCATCCAAGGTAAATTAAATATACTATGATGAGAGGTTAAGGATGAGGAATGTAGAATATTTAGAGGATATATAGGCCTAATTGTACTTACATGGAGGGATATTGGAAAACTATAAAGGAAAAATCAGCCTCAGTGTACGCATGGGTGGGATCCGAAACCGAGTTTCCCAGTCACGAAATGAAATGAGATGAAATATAGTTATTTTGATGAACTCAATTTAACACAATTAAATTATGAATTGAGCTTCTTGTATAAGCTTTCATAATATAAGATTAGCATAAAACTTATTTATTATTTAATATGATATAATAATAACTATAGTATTAAAGGGTTCAATAAAAACATCGGAGTAATGTATTACTGTTGAGAGTTGTCCTGTAATATAAGGGTATTTAACCCTGTATAACACAAATGATTTGTACGAAAGTCAGCATAAATGCTGACTCCATGTACCGGTAGTTGTGTTTGGATGGTAGCTCAAGTAGTAGATAAAACCACATGTCCATCGTAGACGTGCATAATAACATTAATAACATTGAATAGCTCAGTAATAGAGTAGCGGCACGTTGATCTTAAATTCACAGCATCAATTCTTAAATCCAGGAGTCGTTTTAAAACATTATTTAGTTCAATTAAAGTTTGAAGTACAAGTATATATTTGTACCAAAGCTAATTTCGAACAACTGCATACAAAGTTTGTCTAACAAATAGTACGTGTAACCACCGATGCGGGTTTATAAATAATAAATTATGTTAATAATGATTTTATTTGTTTGCACCACGTCTTACTATCCCCTCGGAATGTACATATGTTAAAAATACTTTTTTTATGTTGGAAATAATATTTTAAGAATAACGTTAGATAGTTTTTTACTTTCATTGTATACAAAAAAGTATTATTATTAGCACCGCGTCTTACTACCCGTTCGGGTTATACGCACTTACGCTAATGTGTAATGGTAGGGTGATTGTGAGATGAAATGAAGGACCTACAGTTTAACGTGGAATCCGAACCACGGTGGTGGCCTGGCATTCCTCACATTCACAAGATGTCTTGTCAGAGGTGAAGGAAGGGTTTGGAAATCAGACTACAAAAAAGTAAAATAAAATACAAATAAATTATATTATTATTATTAATAGCACTGCGTCTTACTACCCGTTCGGGTTGTACGTACTTACGCTAATGTGTAATGGTAGGGTGATTGTGAAATGAAATTGAGGGCCTAACATGGAATCCGAACCACGGCGGGGACCTGGCATTCCCCACATTCACAAGTTGTGATTAATATTATTATTATTAGCACCGCGTCTTACTACCCATTCGGGTTATACGCACTTACGCTAATGTGTAATGGAAGGGTGATTGTGAGATGAAATGAAGGACCTACAGTTTAACGTGGAATCCGAACCACGGTGGTGGCCTGGCATTCCCCACATTCACAAGAAGTCTTGTCAGAGGTGAAGGAAGGGTTTGGTAATCAGATAAATCTTTGCCGGGTTGTGATTAATACACGTCTTGTCAGAGGTGAAGGAAGGGTTTGAAAATCGGATAAATCTGTGCCGGAGTTTGAACCCCGGACCTCCAGAACAGAGGTCTGATACCTTACCCCTGGACCGCCAGGTCACCTGGATAGATTATACAATAAACAACTTAAAAGAATGTGAGACATTTATTAACTATGGTAATGTGGAAGCTATAATTATTATAATTATTCTATTATTATTATTATTATTATTATTATTATTATTATTATTATTAGTAGTAGTAGTAGTAGTAGTAGTAGTATTAGTAGTTTTTATTGTAACTGGAGTACATATTTTTAATCATTAAACATGGTCCAGCTAAACACAATATGCTTGTCAACTGTTGCCTCACCATAAAGGTCATACATACATCTAATAGTGTAAATATAAAATAAATACATTTCATTCCTTTAAGGCGGGGTGCTAGTGAACTCAAGTTTAGTGCATTTATTTTGCAGTTTTTATCGCACAAACACTTTTTGGCCAAAATAAATCAAATATTTCTTCTATAGAAACATAGAGTTTTGTTTTCTGCACATGCTTATCTCAACAGTTGTTGAATATCTGTCATGATCATGGCAGCATTTGGTGACAAACTTTTTAAATAAAGAGAAAAGTTTGTCACCAAATGCTGCCATGCTCATGACAGATATTCAACAACTTTTGATATTAGCATGCGCATAAAACAAAACTCTATGTTTCTATAGAAGAAATATTTGATTTATTTTGGCCAAAAAGTGTTTGTGCGATAAAAACTGTAAAAATACTGCCCTAAACTCACGCTCACTAGCACTCCACCTTAAGTCTATTCTTACAACTAACATAATTCTAACACTTAATCTAGTTCCTTAAATCTATTATATTTTATAGTTTATTTAATCTTCAAAAACCAGTCTCGAGTCAATTTAATAGCTTATTTGAGTCGAGTAGTTCCAAAACGTGTCTCCTCCATTTTTAAAATTCTTTCAGAAATCAGGAAAAACTGTTTTCATGTGTCTTATTTTATACTGAGAAGTGGATTTAATTTTACATTGTAGTTCTTATATTAAATATGTCATATATATATATAAGCTCATTGAGTTACGCTGAACAATAAAGCATTTATTTTAACTTTAAACTCGGAGAAGACAAGTTTTGGAACTATACTAGGGAGGAGGCAAGTTTTGGAAACACCCAAGGAAGATACGGTGTCTTTTGGAACAATACAAAAAACTTGTGTTTTAGTGACAATTTTTATTCCAAGACTAAAAATATCCATACACAATGCTAAAAAAGTAATTTAATGTCATTTACTATTAAAACAAGTTGAATGTTCAATATTTAAAAAACAAAAATAGAAAAAAAGAGTCTCTTTAGCAATAAAAACAAATAGAAAAATATTCTCAGATACATTGCAAGGAGTTGATAGGAGGTTGTCAAGATCCTTTAATTTATCTATTTTAACGGTGATCCCTTTAGCCCACCCATTTATTCTCTGCTGATGTTAAAAACAGTATCTAATCTCTAGTTTAAGAACTATAAACATAAAATAGTGCATTTGTGTTGTTTTGGATGCAACGTTTATGGATAATACTTGGTTTAGAACAACTTCATAACAATAACTGTCATGGAAGCATTGGAGAAGACTTATTTTGGAACCATAATAAAAAGGCAAGTTATGGATCTAGCATTTGGTGGATAAGACACATTTTGGAACAACAGCCATATTCCTTCTATTAATTTAACAATAAGAAGCATTTTTTGGAACAAATTACTTATGAAAAGAGATGCGTAATTGATCATAGATTGGAGTGGTGTAGCTATCTCAATTTTCGATTTTTTGGAGAAGACACGTTTTGGAACTACTCGACACATTTGTCACATTAGTCACTCTAGTGTTATTATTTCATCAAATCTGTAGTAGTAGTAGTAGTAGTAGTAGTTATAGTAGTATTAGTAGTCATTTGACTGCTGTCCAGCGCTGTTGTAAAGGAAATTGAAATTATTATTTTCTACGGGACTTCTTTTGCTCTCCTTCTCTGCTATACGGAATTAAAAAATAGTGTCTAGAATCATATAAAATTAGGAATATTTTTTTAAGAAACCCGCAGACTTCTTAGGCAATCATATTCAGTTAAATATCATGCATTTATAATATAATTCAATCACTTTCAATAAGAACATGCAAGGCGTTACTCTCACAATATATTGGACTGCTGATGACGGGGTGGCGTGGCTCAAATTCTGGTCGGGTCTACTGAGGGTGGTTTTCCTAAATGGTTTTCCACTCTCTCTTCGCACAAATTCGGGTACATTTTCTCTAAAATTCAACCTTTCTCATCCCTAACATAAGTATGAGCGTAATTAATAGGCCCTACATAGTAATTTGGCTCAAACGGGTTCTTAAACGTGGTGATAAAAAATTAGTATATACGTGTAAAGGAAATCTTTCGTATTTAAATATAATAGTATTCATTTAAGAAACACAATATCAAATAAAAGATCATTTTCTTCAGCAAATATTTCCATACCTAATGAAGAAATAACTATTTTAAGAATACTTTATTAACATTTGACCTTCTCTAAAATGTTGCAGGATTAACTAAACTTAACAACAATTTTAAGCATATATGAAACTTCCAAATTTTGGATATTCATCCAAATCTAAATAATATCTGTGTTTGCTTCAAAATCCCGAATATTAATATTTGAAAGAATAAAACCGGTTTAGAAATTTTAAAACCCAAATAGATCTCAGATTTGGATTATTTCAATTCAAAATTCAAATCTTAAAATAATGCTTTTGAAATTTTTCTAAAATAATAACTAACATCTATCTGATATTTAAATAAATTAATAATTGTATCATAAGAAAATATTAACGGTATCATGAGAATATGCTTACATTTTATTTTAACATAGGCCCTAATGACCTCGATGTGTCGATGGGCCTTCAAACCACAATAATAATACTAATATTTTAAAATTTCATTTGACTTGAACATGAAATTTATAATTTTCATTATATTAAAAATCGATTAATTTTTTCAAACATGATTATTTCATTGAATAGTTTTTATTTGAACAGGCTTCATAAATTGGAAAGTGTATTCACTAATGTGATAATAGTTTACATGTGTAATGTAAATGATTCAATTTTTCGTGCTCACCGGATATTATTTCTTGGAGATATTATCTTGAAGCTTTCAAACACAAACACTTTAGCCTTTTAGAAACTTTTCTCGCATTTCAAATGCCCCGAAATTTGATGAGTGAGGGAAGAATATAGCTTTCTAGAAAACCTTCTCAGGGCTTAGGTTTCCAAAAAAAAATATGGTAAGGGTTGTCAGATTCGATTTGACTGGATAGTACGGACCACATTACTCATCATCACGGTGTAAAATTAATTAGATTTTGTCCCCTTCTTAAACCCCTAAGCTAAAAGGAACAGGGATTCTGGAAGTCTTTTCTAGAAATGTATTATTATTATTATTATTTTAGAGAACTCTAGAAATGTATTTAAACATTAGATGTTCTAATTAAAGTTTGTTCTGTGTAATGTAATTAATACTTAGCACCGTGTATTAATAACCGTTCAAGTTATACGCTTAAGTACTAATTACTCTAATAGATTAGGAACTAGAAAGGTTGAATATAGAGGAAGTGAACCCGCATTTGAGTGGAGGGAGAATGCAAAACAATTTAGGGAAAACCACCTCCAGTTAACCCAAGCGAGATTCGAACCTTAATCTCCCCGTCCTCGGCAGTCTAGTTCAACACAAAACTAGCGCGTTAGCAAACTACGTCACCTAGGTGGGCTGTGAATTGTGATTAACTCACCCCTAAAAATGTAGAGCTAATTGTAAGGAATCTGTCAAGGTTTTGTTACAAAATAATACATTATTCTTATAGTATAAAATTTATATACAATTTGATTAAAGGGTAAAATAATAAATTTCAATCTTTAAAACAAGTCAGTTTTATTAGCACTGTACTACTATAAACAAATACGGGACAAAATATGCCCCTAAATAAACATCTTTGGGACTCGGGACAAGAATTCATATATTATGGAACTGGACAGTAAAATTGGTGATGTCAAACAGTCCTAAAGTGCCAGGATTTGTATTAATTGAACCTATTATATATATTTTTTTTATCGCCGATTCTTAATGCCTCTTCAGGTTATACGTCCATGTACTATTTATATTAATCAGTTAAGAATTGTGAAGGCTTAATTTAGAGGAAGTGCACCTGAATTTTCGTGGAGGGAGAGTGAATTTTAAAGGAAAACCACCCTCAGAGCACCCGACCAGGATCGAACCCCGCTCTCCCCATCTAGTCAGTCTAGTCCAACATGAGACTTGCACGTTAGACGACGCGGCCACCAAAGAGGGTGAGTTCATTGTTGTT
Organism: Timema monikensis; assembly: GCA_902151445.1. Lineage (NCBI taxonomy): Eukaryota > Metazoa > Arthropoda > Insecta > Phasmatodea > Timematidae > Timema > Timema monikensis. Next base: position 18,049 of record CABFVZ010001196.1, read on the forward strand.
TTATCTTTATCTGATGGTATTATGTGATCGCCTGAGGACTTCAATGACGTATCAAATGGCGATGAAGAAACAATGACGTTTGGTTGACATCCATGGCAGATTGACGACACTAAAGCTTGAGATCCATAACAAGAACAAAACAGTCCAGCTAAAGCAGACACACCCTTTGCGAAGAACAGGGATTCCCAAAGTTTTTGAATGAATGATCAATTTCAAATCCAAACATAGTTGGTGGACGACATTACACATACACATTTTTGGGTTTAAGTAAATTTATTGAGACTATTTCTTTTTTTCAGGAAACTATAATAGTTATATGAGCTTTAAATAATATTCATTAAAAAAATATAAGTATATACAATCATTTAACGTTAGTTATGACAACATTCCCACTATAACATTGAATAATAATTGTAATTTTTTAAATTACTGAAACAAAGTACACTAGATTATTATTATTAATAAAAATTACTTATAGTATGCGAGAGATTATAAAAATGTTTAAGTTATGTCTAAGCTACGTCCTACTTCTAAACAAGGTCGTAATTATGGCGGTATTTTGGTGATACAAACGCCCCACAGAGCTATCAATAGTCATGTATATCTGTATTTCTCAACAATGTCTAGGTTATTAGTTTAGTGGAATTCTCTATTTCTTAAAACCTACAGTCCCGATTGAGTTTTAAAATATGCTTAGATTACTTCAAGAGGAATTTAATGTTAAACAAATACTTTCACTTTCAGCTTAATTTTGTTGTTGTTGTTGTTGAGTGTATGGCATTACTGACTTGGAGGGACATGACAACCAGGTTCGGTCGCACTGTCTGTTGACTATTCGCCGCTCTGGTGGCACAGAGCGTTGCACAGGGTTCACCTCTAAAGGTTGTCTACACGTACCATCAATGAGATAGTGTGACGATAGTGAATATAGAGGTGTGGAGCTAGTTGAAGTCTTAAATCTAACTTAACTCTAATCTACCAACCCCTTGAGAACTTGGGATAATTGCCCTTAAGAGAAAAATACTCAAGAAACCAGCCGGGAATCAAACCAGGGCCCTAGATTCGTAGCCAGGTACACTGACAATTACAACCTGTTATCACTCACTACCTCCCACCCTAAAATATATCTGGGTATGGCCATTCGTGATTTTTATTTTACCACCTGTTACCCGCCTTGGTGGGTAGTTAGCTAACGTGCTACTCTTTCAGAAGAGCTAGACTGCCGAGGAAGGGGGGATCTAGGTTTGAATCTTGGTCGGGTGAATTGGGGGTAGTTTTTCCTAAATGTTTTTACACTCGCCCTCCCCACAAATGTGGGTTTCAATCTTCCCAATTCCTAGCCCATTAGCGTAATTAGTACGGGAAGTAAAACGTAGTACTATAATTTAATTTTACTGGTTCAGGTTATACGCACATGTACTAACAACGCTAATGTGTTAGGGTGGATAAAGGTTGAATTTAGAGGAAATATACCCGTATTTGCTAGGAGGGAGAGTAATAAAATCATTTAGGAAAAATCAACCTCTGTACATCTGATCGAGATTCTAACCCTGATCGCCCTGTCATCGATAGTCTGGTCCAGCACGAGAGTGACGCCTTGGGCCATGCGGCCATAAAAGTGGGCCCTTCGTGGTTTAAAGAGCAGTTCTTATAACATTTTACCTATAGGTACAAAATAGTATGATTCTTGGGCGTATTTCAATTACCAAACTTTTACAAAACAAAGAGAGATGAAAATTTTCCGCAGTGGCGGCTTGTGGGTTCATAGTAGGTGAAAGGGCGGGGTTAGATGAGGTGGTACCTTGAGCCTATTACACACACATACACACACACACACACACACATACATATATATATATAGGAGGCATAGGAGTGATGATAGCTGACAGCTAGTAAAAGTTACTAGATCTTCTCTCATGTATATATAGGCCAAACCATATTATGATCTGAAAAACCATAATATATTGATGTGGTGTCACTCTTGGCAGTAAAAACTTTCACAACAAACAATTTGGTATTAATTATGTTTTTCTTTTAACTATTTTGTACATCTGCTAGCTGTCAGTTACCACCATTACTATGGAGAATGGACTATGCATAAAACCATCAATTATTTTGATTGATGACAAGTGGTGGTTTGGTCTATGTGGAGAGGGGATTTGAGACAGCGAATACTAAATCCAAACCCAATGTTAGTGAAACATTCAACCACCAAGCGCTGTAGTCAATACCTGAATGTGGGAAGAGAATTCGAATCACTGTAGTCGCTTTAGTTTAAATAATTTAATATTGTTTATGGTGCTAATGTCCTTATGACCTGCTTCGGTGGCCGCATGGTCTAAGGCGTTACTCTCGCAATAGACTAGACTACCGTTAAAGGGGAAATCGAGGTTCAAATCTTGGTCGGGCTTACTGAGGGTGATTTTTCCAAAATGGTTTTCCACTTTATTTCCATGCAAATACAGGTATATTTCCTCTAAATTCAACACTCCTAATCCTTAACACACTAACCTAATTAGAGGCCTACATATTTTAATGAATAATTAGTACAGATAACGTTCCTAATTCCTAGAACCATATTAACCCGAACGAATGATATGACGTGGTGCGAAAATAAAAGTTCTTATGAGAAATTAAATTTCGGCTATCTCGATTTCATTTGTTTTATTTAAATAACTGAAGCTTTTACCGGAAAAATATATTTGACAATTTTCCAAGACGTAAAATATACCATCTGACATCTCTAATAACAATACAGTCTTACTATCCGTTCGGGTTATACGCTAAGTACTAATTACGCTAAAGGGTTAGGATTTTGGAAGGTTGAATATAGAGGAAATGAACCCGTGAACACTAAACCAGCGTGTTAGATAACTACACCAGCAAGGCGTACTTTTCTCAGTTAAATATGTTATAAAACATATAAATACTTTAGAGGAACGCTTACAATGGTGGGCGTGTGATCTAAATGACAGCTTCATCTAGTCTTGTTTGACAATAATGAAAAAATTGGGGTTCGAATCCCGACCAGATATATTGTTGATGTTTTTTTTCCTAAATGGCTTCCCACGCTACCTCTACGCAGATGCGTGTAATTAATGTATTGAAATGAATACAGCCAAGAAAAGTTGTAAGACGTTATATATGGGGATAAAAAAAGTGTAGCGGGCAAAACAAGAAGTGTTGAAGATGGCCCACAGGTTGAACTTTTGGCACCCCTTACGTAGGAACAAAAAGTTCAAGTAGGCTATTGCATCATGCAATATTTATCTTCGGTGTAATGGTGAGCTTCAGTATGTGAGTCAGTGATATGCAAGTTAATATGTAGTATTAACAATTCAAAACAGTCTTATGTGTTACACTTATGTAACATGTTGCATTTAAGTAATAAACAGATACGGTACATCCACGGTAGCTTTGTTCTTTATATGATGGTTAGTAAAAATAATTCCATATTCATCCTTTTTCCTAAAAATTTAATATCTTAATTTTTGGACAATGATGCAAGTAATTTTCATCCCTTGTCAAAGGAGTAAAATATTTTTTGTGAGCTGGATGAGCTAACAATAGTTTTGAGTATTTTTTAATTTGTCTGAAGAGTTCAAAGCTACGATGAACCAAGAGTAACTAACTGTAAAACTCTGTTAAATTAACCATTGAAATTAGTATAACCTGAACAGGCAATGAAAAAAAAAACACTCGCACAAATTTTCTCATATGGTGTATTATAGCATCGAAGAAAATGTTCAAATATAGGTTTTTAGTAAATTACCCTTTCGTAAATTTCATCATGAAAAAAGATCAGCTTGTTATTAAATAAACACTCTTTACATATACACATACTAGCTAAATATATTTATTCACAAATTTAAATGTTAAAAATAAGTTATTTGTAAACTACCCTAAAATTAACTGTAATTTGTAAAAATAAAAACTTTAATCTTACTTATCATGAAAAAATATTCCCAGATAGCAAATTGAACTCAATCTTCAAGGCCAATTTCGAAAAATTTCGAATTTCTATAATATTTCCTAAGTAAATTAACCTTAAATTAATTTATTTTACAAAAATTATGATGCCTTATTATTTATCATATAAATAATCTCCAGATTCCAACTTTGAACAATTCGTTAGAATTTTCTTCAAATAAATTCAAAGTTTTTAAAAAATCAGTCATCAGCCTACTACTATAAAATTATTTTTTCTAAACATTTATATAATTATTTATAATGTCAAAAACTTATCAGATAGGCTGTCAATTTTGAACCGAATCACTACAGCCATTTATAAAATTTTAAAAATTTTAAAACAGCAGTCATCAGTAAAGCAATCTTATACATATTTTTACCCCAAAAACTAGTATATGGTGTTAGTTGTCATGTAAAACATGTTCAAGATACCCATTTTGAACTAAATAGTCTAAGCCACTTTTAAAATATTAAAAATATTGGAGTAAACCAGTATTTTGTAAATTACCCTTCAATGAAATTTTCTAATTTTTTTTTATATTGTTACTTCAATGCAATTTGTCACGTAAAACACCTCAAAGAAACCCATTTGAAACCAAATCATTAGAGCTAATTTGGAATATTTTAAGTTTTTGAAAGATTGGTCTTCGATAAACTACCCATAAACGAGCTTTACCTCAAAAAATTAGTATACAGTTTTATTTGACACGTCAAACAATCCTCAGATATAATCTGTATTTTAAAGAAAATCATTGAAGCCATTTTCCAAATATTTCGATTATTTTTACTATTATAATACTTTATCTTTTTATGAGAAAGTAAAAAATTAAAATGCAACAAAATATAAAGGGCATGCTTGACCGAATGTAATTATGTTATTATTATTATTACTATTATTATTATTATAATTATTATTATAATTATTATTATTATTATTATTACTATTATTATTATAGTGTTTTACTAACTTCAGTGGTCCAAGCTCTAAGGCATCAATCTCGCAATAGACTGGACTGTCGGTGACAGGGAGATTGGTGTTCGAATACCAGTCGAGTGTTTTCTGCTAATTCTTTCCCCACTCTCTTTCCACACAAATGCTGATACATTTCCTCTGAATTATATTTTATTTAACCATATTACAATAGTAAGTTTCAATGCATAATAGTCGAACGGGTAATAAAACTAACTTCACGTGCGCACGCGCGCGCACACGCACACACACAATGTATATTTAAAACTATTGTGTGCACATTTAATTATTCTCAATATAATACACATCAGATATCTGTGCAATACATGATCTTATTTTAACTAATCGACTTCATGGTATATTAGTCAGAGCACATGGATGCTCACAGAAAGGTCTCAGGTTTGATTCCAAGCTGGTATCGCAGGGTTTCTCTCGAAAGGGGAATAAATCCCACGGTCCCCAGTGTTTGTTTAATTAGGCTTATGTTAGGGCTAAGAGTTTCCACTGGTTCTACACATTCAAACTCACTATCACCATCACCTCATCACATCGGGACATGGAAAGTCTCCACGGACCGGATGTACGATTTGTACATTCGGGGCTCCCCTGGTTAACAATACATTAGTAATCATTCCACAAACTGGGTTACGAATGATGTATCCCAGATACGCCGCTATTATTATTTTTATCAATTTTTGTATATTAACATTTTATGTAGTCGATTCATAGCAACTTTAAATAGTTGGAAATCTACTAAAAGACACTCCCATATCTATCCAACTTAGAATTTTGTTTTGTCATTCTAAAATCACGTAAACTGACAACAAATTTTCGAAGCGACAAATTATATTTGTGAGACGGATGAATATGAAACAAGTTTTAATAATTTTACTACTATTATAAGAGGCTAAATTTTAGGGGTGTACGAGGCTTCGAAACTTTGACTTGGCTTCAAAACAAATATCAGCTTCAATTTCGCTTTGGAAAATATTCCAGCATCCACAATCACGAAGCTTTACCAATACAGATATAGACAGCTAAATTACTCAATTTATAAACAATTATTGCCATTTTTATCTGTCAAAATATTAATATGCATTTGAAAGTTCTGAAGTAATTTAATTCTAACATGTGGTATTAACTGTATTTATCAAAATAAAACAAAATTGTGACATAAAACATTTTCCAAGTAATTTTAGATCATAAAGATATGTATATATAAACAATATATATATATATATATAATATTTTTAAATGATAAAACAGATAATAAAAAATATTCGAACTTCAATTTGGCTTTGAGAATATTTCACATGTTCGATTCGAACTACAAAATTGGACTTCACACACCCCTACTAAATTTACGGTGAACGAATTTTATCTAGTGAGTCCTGATTGTATTTACTGTACGTGCACCATGCTTCCCTAACCGTTCAGGGTATAGTAATACTTGAGAGTAAGGAGGAGGAAGGTAGGGATTTAGATTAAATGTACCCACATCTTCGTGTAAGAAGAGTGTGAATTTTTTTTTAAACACCCTCTATGAACCCAATCGAGATTCAAACCCCGATATCCTTATCACCAGTGATACAGTCTAACACGAGAGTAACGTATTAGACATTGCGACCACCGATTCAGGTTTTGTTGATCTTAATTATATTAAATTCAAGGCGTAGACTTAATTTTTGGCTTCTGGACAGGAGGACAACATTGAATGCTGATTGTCACAGGCTTAGAGGAAAGACATAATAAAATAGTTCATACCTATACTGAGAAATAGGCCTGTTTGAATTAAGTTTAATAAAATACTATTGTATTTTATATTTTGTTTTCAATTTTACAAAATCTAGGTGATTAAAACTATTTATAATAAATTGCAATATAAATACTTTAGAATTGATTTAACAGCAAAACCAAATAGTACAACACAATCGTACAAGCTTACTCATATATTGCAATATGAAATATGAAACAAAATTATCAAAAATACGTTTCAGTGAGCTACCTTCATGTAAGTTTTCCTCAGAAACAAACCAATTATCTTGTTAATCACAATAAACACGTTTAATATATAGTAAATGTAATACAACATTTTTCAACTAATTATTTTATGTATATATACATTTAATTTCCATTAATACAATAAATTCTCTTTATATAAGAAACTAAAAATATTACTGGTGTAATGGATTGTGGTTGTCTCCTAAATGCCATAATCATGAGCATTTCAATGCTATGTTCTGCCGTTCTACCGTTAGAGCTCACACACGTCCGTCATTCTGCCATTGGAAACTCATGAGTTATCTCCAACATCAACTGTTTATAATGATAGCCTCGTGTGTGAGCTACTACACAGCTACGATGACCAATCTGCCCATGTATTATCATTATATCAAAATTAAAAATTTCTGTGGGAAAAGAAGTTACAATAATATATCTCTAGGATCAAAAGGATTAAATATAAATTATATATTTTGGCTTGAAATGTATTATTATTACTATTATTATCACTATAAATATTATTAGTAACATATTTCTAACTAACTGACTTCATATAAATAAAATAACATATAAACCTTATGCCTTTATTTACTCATAGATTTTACTTATCTATACTTATAAAATAACATGTCCTGACTGACTGACTGACTGATTCATCATCGCCGAGCGCAAACTATCAAGGCTACAAGCATGAAATTCGGACTGTATATTCATTTTGTTATGTAGGCACCCACTAAGAAAGGATTTTAGAAAATTCCACCCCAAAGGGGTCAAAATAGGGGATGATAATATGTATGA
>CABFVZ010001196.1:28411-69222 GCA_902151445.1 Timema monikensis
ATAAAAAATTAAAATAAAGTTTTATTATTTGGTTTTTTTTTTTAGGGGGGGGGGGGGAGATTTGGCTATGGTTAGTTTACTGATGACTGTTTTTCTTATTTGAATATTTTTGAAGATGGCTTTAGTGAATTTGTTCAAAATTGGTACCAGGAGACTATTTTATATATCAATAGTATTGTATCTTATTTATCTAAAATAAATTAAATTAAGGGCAGTTTACTACCAATAAATTATAAAAAAATTGAATGTTTTGGAAATTTACCTTGAAGATTAAATTCGAAATGGGAATCTGTGTATAGTTTTTCTTAATAAACAATACTACGTTTTTATTTTTACAGTTAACAAATTATATTAGGATAGTTAACAAATAATTTAATTTTGAAAGTTTGAATTTTATTAAATATATTTGAACAATTTTGTTTAGAATCTATACATAAAACGTGATTATTGTATTTAACAAGGTGATGTGTTTGTCTTTATGAGTAAAACTTATTTAGGGCCTAAGGGTAGTTTACTAAAAACCTATTTTTTTTAATTTTCTTTGAAGTTATAATACACAATATGAGAAATTTTGTGTGAATGTGTTGGACCATTTGTTCTGGTATTATTTAATTATTGTGCATACAAGAGCGTGTCACAGTCTCCGTGATGCTGGTGATGATAAGAAAAATAATATATTTATTTTTCATTGCCTCCCAAGTTCGCTCCAACACCAAAGCTTGCAAGTTCACATTTTTGGCAATGGTTAACCTGTCTGCCATAATGCAAAATACGTTTTTTCACTTTGATATTATTTGAAAATAACACATTACTCTAAATCTAAAATTACTACTACTAATCAGAAAATATTACTGAAGTTGTTGTAACATAATAACACTCTTAAACAATTATTTAACACCTACAATTACTCAACTGAACACGAGTCATATACACATAAGCCAACCTAGTCCACCGTCTTTCTACCATCTGATCACTGCAATTAAATAGTAGCCAGTCCAGTATAAATTAGACCGTGGTCTTCCTTCCGTGTTAATCTCTAATATTCTTACAACTTTACGGTTTGACACTCCCATGAAAAGGAAATGTCGCGAAGAAATAAATTGACATTACAAACATCTTATATTAAAGAACAGTATGGTTTTTATTAATATTTTATGATTATTATGATAAGTGACTATTAAAAATAGTTAAAATAACGCTGAAAGTAGTATAAACAATTTAAAATGCATGAGCGTTTATAGGTTACAGCCATTTGATAACAGCTTAAAATGACTAGTGAAAGTCCTTGTCGCTAAGTTGAAGAACTGGTCGCTAACGGACTTCCATCCGTCTTGGTACAACCCACAACAGTGGTCAAACAGTCTAAGATGCCAAGCTCAAAATGGGCTGAATAGACGAAGATGATGAAGTCAAGTTTCGAATATCATCCGGGCTTACAAGAGGAGTGAATTATCGCTGTTGTTTTTCCATTCCCTTTCCTCTTCACAGATGAAGGTAATTTCTTGTAACCCTCTCTCCCAACGCCTCTTAAAAGATAAGAAGTTTATGATAAACTTGGTGTCAAATGTAGGGATGAACATTTTCTAATAAATTTTCCGCTATCATTCGCTGTAGGCAATATGTTAATGTGAGAAGACAAATTAAATTGTTGTTGTTGCATTATTGTTTTTATTTAGATATTTCTGCTGGCCCAGGACCATTAAATAAATAATTAAAAACGGCTTTGCATATGATCATAGAGTTGATTACAAGTGTAGCCACTCACCTCGGTGGCATAGTTGGCTAACTTGCTAGTTTCGTGTTTAACTCAACTGCTGAGGACGGGGAGATCGAGGTTCGAATTTCGGCTGGGTGAACTGGGAGTGGTTTTTCCTAAATGGTTTTCCACTCTCCCTCCACTTAAATGTTGGTTTACTTCCTCTAAATTCAACCTTCCCAATTCCTAACCCATTAGAGTACTTAGTACTTAGGAGTATAACCCGAACTGGTAGTAAGACGTGGTGCTAAATAAATAAATAAATAAATAAATAATCACAGGTGTTGTTTTGGTACAATTTTCCACATGAATACACCAACAAATACATAATTAAATAAATTTAACAAACACGGATTTGATGTGTAAAACTTTAGTGTGACTGTCCCAATAATGTATGACCCATGAATGAGCCAAAGTAAGCCTTAACGTGAATTATTTAGAATCAAAATTGATATACAGTATAAGTAAATAATAATATTTTTATGTGCTTTCCTAAAATACTCGTATTTTTACAACCAAGAATATTCTTTTCGGACCACCATTAACGAGGTCACAGTCCAGTGCCGGTCTGCAAACTATCGGCTAGGAAACAATAATCTAAAACTGAGTACACACACTAGTGAACCGAATGCCGTTACGAACTTTATCTCTTGTTCGTGGCGGAGTTCACCAAAATGTTTGCTCAGGCTGTCGAGCCGCGTCACAAACCCGTCACGTCACCAAATTTCAAACGTCCCACTGTGTTCGATCCTCTCTACACAGCTGGTTTTCTCTATGGGTCCCGAAGAAGGCTATTTTGATAATAATTCTCGATAAATTGCAGGACATCTTCTTAACCAGCCAATTAGGTCATGTTGATCACTGTGATAGTAACTACGTACCTTATCGATTAGGAGAGAATACATGATAATTAAATTAAAGAAGATGCCTGGAATGCCGTTGGAAACATTTAAAATATCGAGGTCATGAGGTAAAGAAGACAATAGAAACATTTCTAGCATCCTACCGAATAGAACGACAAAAAAGCATGCTACTAAACTCTTGCAGTGGGGCATATATCTTTTATTGGATAAGTGTAAACCATATGGGAAGGCATTATAACTGGGCATTCGTTGGCAAGGTCTAAACCTGCGTTCATGACAAGCATTCGCCCTCATTTTCTCGCATTCGCTGTTCTAAGACTAGCTCTTTTGGTGTAAATTAGCTATTTAACTTTGCTCCGAACATTACTTCTGATGCGTGGCTCAAAACCGACTCCGGGTGGATCGAAGCAAGTCGCGAATATCAAATAAAATTGTGTTCGCAGCGACGTTGGTGGTCTCCTCCACACAGGCAAACATGTTATGCATCGGGTGATGCGAAGACGTTCGGTTCGCTAGTGTGTACTTAGCTCAAATATTTCATTGAGGTTCGGATGAAGTAGGCTATATTGCTTTCTCATGGGTTTATCTTGAAGTAAAGAGTTGTTTTGTCTATTACATTATCAAAGACTATTTGCCTACAATTCTGGCAGGATTATGTTATTATTATTATTATTAGCACCGCGTCTTACTACCCGTTCGGGTTATACGCACTTACGCTAATGTGTAATGGTAGGGTGATTGTGAGATGAAATGAAGGACCTACAGTTTAACGTGGAATCCGAACCACGGTGGAGGCCTGGCATTCCCCACATTCACAAGATGTCTTGTCAGAGGTGAAGGAAGGGTTTGGTAATTAGATAAATCTTTGCTGGGACCGAGGATTGAACCCCGGCCGCCAGCATAGAAGTCTGACACCTTACCACTAGACCACCTGGTCACCCAGGATTATGTCGATGCACCAAATTATAGTAGGATGTTTTTATGAAGGAACTTTTTTTTAAATAGTGTTTATTTAGCGGTCAGAATTGATAACATTTTTTTATAATTTATATTATTTAACATATATTGTACTATCTATTAAAAGGGACTGTTACAGATCACATGACTAAATTTATACATATTTTAAAATTGTTTAAGTAATTGTGAAACTTAAAAATGTAGAGGAGTTAAGGTCAAATCTCCTTAACTTCGACTTCGACACCCACAGTAACCCACATCTTCGAAACATTTCGAAGGAAGGGAAAAACTTGGATATATTATAAACAGATTTGGAATATCTCCCTAAATATGACTTATGTTACCATATTATAATCATTTTTAAACAGCTACTAAACTGTATTATTACACTGACTATTGATGAGATGACATCAATAACTTAAGTATTGATAAATTAAGATATATCAGCATTTAATAATCTAGTGTTCTTTGTTTTCCACTAAATATTTCTCTTAAATAAACTAAATAAATAATTTAAAAATTAAAACTGGTGTTAAGCGACAACAACAAAAATCTGATACTTGTCTTGGACTTCAATTTTGATTGGCATATTTCAGGCTTCACTTTACTTGACTTCACTATATAAATTAGGCTTCTAATGCTACTAATAACTTTATTAACTGTTAAAAAATGTTACTTTCTATTTAAATTGGATAAATACCATGTCTGAGTTACATTGTAAATTCAATTAGCAGTTTTACCAAGGTGACCATACTAGAAATATTTCCCACATGTCCGTTAGAGCTTTGTTTATTTCTTTAGTATTTTTGCATTAAAAATGGTTCCCTAATTTCCATGGTGGTTTTCATTTGGTTTCGTGTAGTTCCATTTTACATTTAAATAAAGGCCCCCACACAATTAAAAATGTTTCGATACCAAGTTTTCACTTGATTTCATGACCTTAATTCAAAGCATTGCTTCGACAGACACAAATTGTAATTTTTGCAATTATCAGAAATAACTCGTTAATTTGGATTATTATATCATTTTCTGGTGAAATTTGAGTGAACGTGTTTTAGTTTTAACAAAGAAACAGGTGACCTGACGGTCTAGGGGTAAGGTGTCAGACTTCTGTCCTGGCGGCCGGGGTTCAATCCTCGGTCCCGGCACAGATTTATCTGATTACCAAACCCTTCCTTCACCTCTGACAATACATCTTGTGAATGTGGGGGATGCCAGGCCTCCACCGTGGTTCGGATTACACGTTAAACTGTAGGTCCTTCATTTCATCTCACAATCACTCTACCATTACACATTAGCGTAAGTGCGTATAACCCGTACGGGTAGTAAGACGTGGTGCTAATAATAATATAACAGCAAACGTGCTGTCTTGATCCAATTAATATTTTTTTAAATTCCCTGTCAAAAACCAAAGGACACACAGACAACCAGTCTAAAAATAGATTGTTTGGTGTTCTACAGTAATCATTTATACTACCCGGAAAAAGGAAGAAAGGAAAACCCCACAAAAATTCGAATGCGGAGAAAACCCAAGCTGGTGTCCCCGTTCTTCACATGGGGGAATAAATATAAAGTAATTTTGTTATTTTATATTATATACAATTAATCACTGGGCAAAGTAATCAATTCTTAAATTATGTATAAATATTAATTTTTATTGTATCAAATTGTGACACAAAATGTGTGCTGAAAGCTGAAATTTATTTTGAAGATTAAGTTATAACGTCTTTATGAAAAATATTTGCACTATCAATTATTGGGGCTAGTTAAAAAAAGAGTAACATAATATAATTATATCTATCAACCTTTAAAAGTTGATCCAATGAAAATACAATTATCATAATATAAAAAAAGGCCAAAAAGAAGTGTTTTTATAGCCACTATCTTGAAACCAAATGGCGGATGCTATTTGTAATTAGTCTATATGCTAACCGGACGTCCAAGTTATATCAATACGTAATTTCAGCAGAACCTTAGGTACAATGGAGTGAGCGTGTTTAATTAACAATCAAACAAACAAAAGACAGACATTTCATTTGTAATTAGTAGGGTGGAAGTAGAAAAAACAAGGTTTGTATAGGCTAGTTTCCCTAAATAATAATTTTAAAAAAACTTATATTTCCATGGTCCTTCTTTTATCATCCTTCAGAATCAGCAATCAAGCAGTTTAATACTTAGGCTCGCAATATATTGTGTAGTAACAAAAATTTATATTTTCCAAGAAAATGTGGTTATTACCAAGTTTTAATTTTCTATCGTTCATGATTCTTTAGCTACTTGAATAGTTGGTCACAATGTCTAATGTCTAGGCTCACTGTGGATGTAAAAAGAGAGGCGAAGGTAATTCAAAGTTTAAACTTAGTTGGTTAATTGAGTTTAAAGATGCACTTCCCTTTTGACACACAGTCTAAGTCATTAGGCTCGACATATTTGATTTTTAAAATACACCCACCACCGGCAGTAGCTGTGTTTAAGGCATCAAGATCTCAACATACAGGAAACTCCACCTACGGGCCAAGATATTTGGTTCCCAAAGTGAACCATTCACTAAAACCGAAATGTGTTTCCATTTAACCGTAAGTGAGAGGGGTAGTGACAAACAAAATATCACAATTATAATAAGTTTATTGAAATATATTACACAATATTTTAATAGTCGGCTAAGTTATATGCTGTTGCTGGCTGTATATAATTTTAATTAACATTTACTGCCTTTTAAGGGGACAATTAATCCAGTTGTCTGAATATGTATCCAGGTAAATGTAAAATCAAATCACATAAGGATGTTGAACGTTACCTAGGTGTAAGTTTTATTTGTTAAAGAATAATGATTTGCCCATTAATGTGAATATAAAACAACCACTACAAAATAAAGTTTATCAATTGATTGAAATATATTCTGTAATTACTATTTGGATTGCAGTTGATTTACATTCATGGTTTGTTGATATTTCCAAAATCTTTGCTGCCAAGGAGACTTTCGAAGAAGATTTATTAATTAAAAGTTAATATATTTGAATTGTTACAAATTTAAAACGCAAATGTAACCATACTAACAGTCGGTTTTTTCGACACTGCTTCGATCGCTGATAAGATAGCATGATGGTATATAGTTCACACTTTATTCTTACATATAAGGAGGTAAACAGAAGAAGTACCATCTCGATCCGATGAGCACTTTTTGAGTTTACTGGGAACAAACAAACAGATGAATTGAAACGTACAAAAAAATTTACAGTTTTACTATATGTATAGATACTATATTATTGACTTTTTATTATTACTTAGTAGTTTGTAGGCCTACCGTAAAATAAATGCAAATAAGACTTAATGTGATACATTCTGCACATAAAACTTGAAATTCATTTACATCCCATCCAACCCCTTACCCCACCCTACTTAATGGATAAATGAAGAAAGGTATATATATATATATATATATATATATATATATATATTTAGCACCGCGTCTTACTACCCGTTCGGGTTATACGCTTTAAGTAATAATCACGCTAATGGATTAGGAATTGGGAAGGTTGAATTAGAGGAAGTGAACCCACATTTGCGTGGAGGGAGAGTGGAAAACCATTTAGGAAAAGCCACCCCCAGTTCAAGCGACCGAGATTCGAGCCTCGATCTCCCCGTCCTGAGCAGTCGAGCTCAACACAAGCGCGTTAGCCAACTACGCCACCGAGGCGGGTAAAGAAAGGTAAAGATGATCTAAGGAAATATACCTATCATTTTAGATAAAGTTGAGCAAGTAGATCATATAGGCCTATAAAGAGAATTTAAACTAGTTAGTTTTAAAAACTAAAATGTTGGTGATTGAACTTAAGCTAGATCACTATATTTAGTAGTTTCCTATCAACGGATATTTGTATCAAAGTAATTATGAGTTTAGTAACTCAGTCTATTTTTTATTTTTTCGTTGGCCAAACAGAAGAAAGTATTTTTGCCGTGGTTGTTTATGAGCTCAGCTGTTCTGATACAAAGTAATCCCTCAACCATCGTTGTTTATGTGTTATTTACAGTTAGTGGGTGAAGCCTATTTATGTTTTACACTTACATATTATTTAGTATATTTAAACATCATGATTTTGTAATACCTTATTCAATAAAATTGAAATTCACTTCGGTGGATTAGTGGTCTAACGCGCTACTCTCACAGTAGAATAGACTGCCAATGACCGTAAGATCAAGGTTCGAATCTGGGTTGAGTGTAATGAAGGTGGTATTTCCCTAATTGCTTTACACTCTTCTTCTAAGCAGATGCTGGTAAACTTCCTATAAATACAGCTTTCATCATCCCTAAAAACCATTAGCGTAAACAGTGCATAAGCGTATAACTCGAGCAAGTTCTAAAGATAAATAAATGAGATCGCTGTTTCAATTTGGTAAGTGAATGTCGACAGCTTCTTTATTGAATTAAGTATTTACCAATATCTTTATTCTTTGTTGGGACATTAATTTTCTTTGGTTGTGAGAACTTTAGTCATAGACAAATAGTACATGATTACTATATAACAATGCTCCATTTGTTTTTACAGGGGTGAAATAAGACGGTGGTTGGATGTGGTGGTTTTTTTTGCTATTATATATTTACTTTTTTTTTCCAATAAGTAACTTTAGAGGCACTTTAAATATATTTAACAAGGCACTTCTTTCAAATGTTAAGTCGTAAGCCTTGTATTCAAATTCATCCCATACATTCGATACACCTTCAGTGCCCTACATTATAGTTGTACTTCGTCAGTTTAAAGCCTTAATTAAAATTACTGGTGAGCTTACCTGCAGCGCTAGGCACGTGGACAAAATGTCAAGCTCATCTAGTTTCGTTTTACAATGACGGGGACGTCGAGACTAGAATAACAGCCACGTCTAGTGAGCAATTTTACTAAAGTATTTCCCACTCTCCCTTCAGGCAAACGCGTGTACATGTCCTCTAAATTCTACATTCTTCATCCATACTTTACTGGTGTAATTAAATGAATATAACTCAGACGGGTAGTAAGAAATTGTTCAAACAAGGCGATAGGAGGGTGGGTGGAATGTGTGTCCTCCTCTGTGGGTGTCACTGTGTGAGCAAATTTGTTTAGACCCGCTTTGGTGGCTACATGGTCTAAGACATCACTCTACTTTTAGACTAGACTGCCGATGACAGGGAGGTAGTAGTTTGAATCCCGATCGGTTGTACTGATGGTGGTTTTACCAAAATGGTTTTCCACTCTCCCTCAACGCAAATGAGAGTACACTTCCTCTAAATTAAACCTTCCTCATCCCTAACTCATTAGCGTTATTAGTACATATGCGTATAACCTGAACGGATATTAAGACGTGGTGCTAAAAAAAGTTTTTTAGGTAAAGGCCAATTTTAAAAAATATATGTAGGCTAAGCTCCTTAAACTCATGAAATCCTATATCGACGTAAAATGTAAGGATAAAAGAAAGTAAACAAATTTCTATACAAATTGTTTAAATGTCTGCTGCATTACGATTTCATTGGCCTACATTGTTTAACTCGGTCAGTGTTAAGATTTATTAAATTAATTTTTTGACGTATGCTTAGGGTCTATATAACGTGCACTTTCTGAACAAAGTGATTATATCGACACACAATTTATAAACTGACTTAAATCTAAATATAGAACAGACACAACACCCATTCCCCCAACCTGTGTAAGGGAAAAACTTCAATTTTACTAATTATATATTTTTCAGCTATGCCGGGAATCGAATGAGAGACTCCTAGCTCAGTAGGCAGACACGTTACCGACTGAAACAATAACATATTTTTTTATTACAACGTATTCCTACTATTTTGGGCTATAAGCATATTAAGTGACTAAGCTAATGTTCTTGGGATAATAAGTTTGAATTTAGAGGAAGTGTATTTGCATTTGGGCGAAGAAAGAGAGTGTAACAGAATTTAATAAAAGCTACCCTAGGTACACAAAACCAGTAATAAACCCCGATCAACCTATCAAAGGCAGTCCAATCTATTGCAAGAGTGACGCCTTAGAGCAAAGTTGACAAAACATTTTTGAGCAGTGTGCCACCTAGGGGCTAGCTGAATTTTAAACTTGTCTAGTGTACCACCTCTTATGCACATGTTTTAATAAATATTTAAAAATCAAAACTTGTTCAATATTATGAAATGTAATGTATTACTCAAATCAAATTGTAGGCCCATAGATTTTAAATTTTAATCATGCCCAACAAATTGGGTGTCTTAGACAATATTAATTTCAATAACTTGAAGTAAAAATATTTAAGGTAACACCTCCAGTGAAAACATTATATATATATATATATATATATATATATATAATGCTAAAATCAAAAACTTAGCCTATATAATATTTTCCATGTTAGTTTTAGACATGTTATATTTTGCTAGCCAAGATATTTATGTTCGGTTCATAACTTGTCTTAAACAGAACACAAGATGCACTTAAGTACGAGCCAAGACGATTTCTAACCGTTGACTTCACAAAGTTCATTGTGACATATGAATGACATGTCTGTCAAAGTATTATTGTTTTCAAAAAATTATACCACGTTGAGAAAAGTTTTATTTAATGTCTATTTTTTTCATATCGACGTGACACTCAAATCCTGTTCACGTGCCATATATTTGTTATTTCTGCCTTAGAGCATTCAACCACCGAGGTGGATAAGACCAAGAGAGCGTGTCAATGAGAGAGGAACCTAAAGAGTTTTATGATCAATGATTTTACTGAATAGTAAATGGTGTCAGACATTTACTTTCACTTTGTTGTTGTGTGTCGAGTATTCATTTCTTTGTTCTTGTTTGAGTGAAAAGCGAATTCATTTATCAATCAAATTAGATCCCATTGTCTTTCCAATTGATGATACCTTAAAAATCTATATCGTTCAATTTTCAACCCGATAACAATGGGCTTTATTTGTTAAAGAACTTAAGACTCGAAACAGTTTTGTTGTGAATGTTTGATCTACTTAAGTTTGTGGATATACATACAGTATACCCGTATTTGTATATGAAGGAAAATGGGAAATAGTGTAGTAATATTCACCTTCAGTACACCCGGCTGGGATTCGAACCCTGACCCAGAATATAGAATATTAACTTTGTATTTAGACCACGTGCCCACCAATAAGAGCAAAAAAATTGTAAGGTTTCTTAAATAGTTTTTTGTTTTGATTTGTGCGTTCCACACAAGAGCTATCAAAGCGTTAAGACTAAACGATAGCTTGGAAAAAGATTGAGAAATCCACAGTAAATATAAAATGTTGAAAAAATACAGAGTATATCCTGGATTTGAACCATGGACTCTCATTAAAAAGCAACAGAGTGCAAGGTAAATACAACCTATTCTGGTTATCTATAACCCGCTTCAGTGACCGAATGGTCTAGGGCAGAGATGGATAAATTACGGCCCGCCGGTGTATTTAATCCGGCCCGGCCCGCGGGATGAATAATTAAAATGCGTGATGCTATGAAGCAGACTTTTTTTTAAACACAACAAAACTGGATTTTTATAAAATCATGCCAAAAGCAAGATTTCCAAACTTGTTAAATCATACCCAAAGATATGTGGTAATGTTTGGATCCTCAATTTCATGCGAACATGTGTTTTCGACATTTAAATTTAGGAATGATCTAGAAACCGACATATCTCTTGAAAATCACCTCCTCACAGTTTCACTCATTTCAAACCCCATTATATAAATTTTCTGAGTGAACTTAAAAACATACTAAATACTATGTCACTAAGGTGTTTATGATTGTTTGCATTATTAATATATTTAAAATTATTCATATCAATCTATTATTGATTAAAGTATTTACCACGCCAATTTTTTAATCTTCATTTGGACTTCCTGTAAGTAAGTTTGCACATCCTCGGTCTATGGCATCACTCTCATGTTAGGCTAGCCTTCTAAATACGGGGAGATCAGAGCTCGAATCTCAGTTGGGTCTACTAATAGTGGTTTTTGTAAAATGGTTTCCCATTCTGCTTCTACTCAAATGCAGATGGATTACCACAAAAATGCTTTCTTCCTCATCCCTGCCACGTTAGAATAATTACATATGCATATAACCTGAACAGATAGTAAGACGCGGTGACTAATGAATGCTGATAATTTTAATGTAAATTTAAACTCATCCTGTGTACCTAGTTTAGCAGGTATAAGTATTGGAAAACTGGAAGATTAATATAATGATAATGAATAAAATACTTTTAAGAGGTTTTAAATCATGTTTATTACAAAAATGTAAAATAATATATATATATAAGTAAGAACTTTAGATAACTTATATTCAAATTAAGTTACATTTAAACTTTATAGCATATCAATTTAAATGTTGATACAAATCTATTATTTCATATGTAACAAATAGAAGAAAGTAGCGTAATATGGGTATATCCTGATAAGCTATATGTCAAGTGCTGCAACTGATAATACCAAAACCTTATGAAATATATAATTGTTAGCAATACTTGTCTTTGACCACATTCAGTAACTTAAGTTTGTAAAGAAATGTCAGAAAAGTTTATGGGAGGTTGAAATATTTGTGTTTTATTTTATTTTGAACATGTATAGGTTCAAAACCAAATGAAAAGTAGAAAAGAAACACTTCAGCCAACAAACTGCTTTCAAGGTTTATATTAATACAAACATTTTTTTACACCATGTCTTATTACGTTTACAAGCTATACGCAAAAGCACTAATTATCTATTAAGTTAGGGATGAAGGAGGCTGAATTGAGAGGAAGTGTACCCTCATTTGCTTGGGGGAGTTTATAAAACCATTTTGGAAAACCTTCCTCAGTACGCCGTACCTGAATTTGAACACCAATCTCCCTGTTAACAGCAGTCTAGTATATTGCGAGAGTGACGCCTTATACCAAATATAAACTAAACCTATTTTTAAATACACAGATATATATTTTTATAGACATTGAAAATTTTAGTTATTTTAAAATAACCGGTTACAAACGTGTTTGGTATTTTATAGATAATAACCCATAAGATATTCATTTGATAAAGCAATTGTTAATTACATTTTAATATTGTATTATACTTGGTTTTCATTTGGACTTTTTTTTTAAGAAAACCAGAATGTTTTCAGTAAATAAACTAAACACGCTTTGTTCCTCATGATTTTGCCACCCATGTCAATGGAAATTCACACCTGGATGATATCTAATCTACACCATCACCTGAGATTCCTCATCAAAGGAATCTACTGTCAAACGTTTTGTCTACACAAGAAAATAATTCATAAAGATCCAAGATTAAACTTACTCCTTTACAATTAAGTTTTTTCTTAATTTGACAGTTCTTCACAACCCGTTCACCCAGTCAAGCTAAATACAATCTCGTCAGTTAGGACAAGTAGAGATAAAATTCCTGTCCCAACAGCAAGGAATGATACAAAAGCAATATCAATTAGTTTGCCGTACAAAACGGAATTTGCTTTATCAAAAACAAAGCAAAAACAATAAAATATATAACAATAATAAGGGTCATAATTAAACCGGACAGCCAATAACTCCAATTTGGCCGAAATGTGATCATTGTTGATAAACACATTGGTTGAAGAGGAACTCAAAAGATTTGAATGTTGAATTTTTTTTCTAAGTCCTATTTTTAGAAGATACTGAAGGTCAAGAGTGGATCCGTGACGTAATTTGTCTGAAATGGGTTCACACTGAATATACAGGTTCTGATCCTAGAAAAACTTTGTTTGCGATATCTATAAATATCCTCCTATAGTTATTCTCAACGTTAGGGACTAAACACTTACAAGTTATTTTTAAATATGAAACCATGGTAATTATAAATTAAAATTCCGGTTAAGTCTACTAAGAGTGGCTTTTCCTAAAATGTTTTCTTATACTCCTTCCACGAAAATGCGGGTAGACTACTTTCATAATGATTCCTTTCACATCCCTACCCCATTAGAATAATTATAGTATATGACCCACGTCGGTGGCATAGTTGACTAACACGCGCATTTCGTGTTGAGCTTGACTGCCGAGGATGGGGAGATTGAGGTTCGAATTTCGGTCGGGTAAACTGGGGTTAGTTTTTCCTAAATGATTTTCCCCTCTCCTTCCCCGAAAATGCGGGTTAACTTCCTCTAAATTCAACCTTCCCACTTCCTAATCCACTAGCGTAATTATTACTTAATCGTATTACCCGATCGAGTAGTAAGACCCGGTGATAAATAAATAATAATAGAAATATAACATATGCGTAGGTCTACACACTAAACTGGTAGTAAGACGGAGTGATAAATATCTATATACATATATATATTAATGTCAAAATAATTGATTATTCTTAATAAAGAGCCAATTTTTTTGGCAATTATTCCCATTATGTAACTTATATAGCACATCTTTGCCTGGCATTCCCTGCGCTTTAACCGAATACAATCTTTTTTTATATATAGTACTTAAAACACCTTTGGTCATGTACTGTACGTACTGTACCTGACTTTTCAATTTTGGGTAGAACAATAATCATTATTAATTTGATCCTCACTAATCATAGCATATATAACATGAATTAATACTAATTTGATATTAAGATTAGCTTCATATTCTTAATATTCTGTTTTAACTGAAAATTAATATACATTCAAAATGTTCATTACACCCCAGATCCAAATAGGTCATTCTCAAGTTTGTTTCAGGTGAGATAGGAAACATATTTCCACCTCATATCGCAAAATTACGCTTAATGCGCTACTGCCCGCATAAATAAAGCAAGATCAATCCGTTTGATAAGGGTATACAATGCTTGTGTGAAGTAACTGAAATTAATAAACAACTTAAACAAACCAGTAAATTTCAGTTTATGTTGAAAGGAGCTTCCTCTTAAAGAAAAATATAAGGGGGGAAGTGTCCCCCTCGTCACTCCCGCCAGGCACGCCCATGATCTTACTTATAAAAAAATCCCTTACTTCTAAACATATTATTTCATCTAGGTACAAGGTGATGGATCGAATTCCAAGTTTTATTGTAATTGGCTGTGTCTTGTGTCCTATTTATTACTCCCTTTCTCTAACAAGTTTTTATCTTAGCATAGGGCCTTTATCTAAGAAAAAACTATAAAATAACGTAAAACAACTTAACGACACTATAAGTGTAATTAACATTTAAATAGTTTCTCTAAAATCTTTTAAAAAGAATACATGATCATACAAAATAAATCATAATTTGTAAAAGTGATATCCCGTAATCCACAAAGGTATTGTTTTGTAAATAATAATTCAACTGTCACATACTTGGGGCTTTTCTAATACTCATTTTACATCTCGAGAGCAATTTATTTTAATTATTTTGACCAGAAAAAAGTATTTTTTTAACTATTCGTATACTTGAAAATTGACACCTTCACAGGGGAATATAACCCAGGACCCTTGGCCTAAAGAGCCATTGCTCTACCAATTAGCAAAATTAGCTATCCAGGAATCGTACCGTTGCATCTTCTGAGCTCTGATAGGTATGTACCATTAAAATAGATTTACAAGCGTTTGATAACCTCCATTTTGATCCATGACGATATAATATGATTTATTACAGACTTGGCAACAGTGTATTTTCAAATTATTATGTTGGCTGTCTTATGGAATATTTTTGAGATGAAACATATTTTAATAAAATTTATACATTTAAATTTGAGTCAATTCAAAATTCCTGTTAAATGAAGGTCTTCTAATAGTCAAAGTGTTTATTTGTGACATTTTAAAGCAAATTAAATATTGATTTTTTGAGAAAGATTTATTATTCAATTCAACTTAATAAATGATTATATTAGTACATAAAATGACGAGAAAATCCATATAATTTCTAAG
Source organism: Timema monikensis (assembly GCA_902151445.1). Lineage (NCBI taxonomy): Eukaryota > Metazoa > Arthropoda > Insecta > Phasmatodea > Timematidae > Timema > Timema monikensis. Next base: position 43,842 of record CABFVZ010001196.1, read on the forward strand.
AAAATCAAAACCATCTTATTTATTTAATAGCGTTGTAGTAGTATTATGGTTATATCGTCTTTTATTTTTGATCTAGGTGTTCTTATAGATGCGGTAATTTTGTAAGGATGGGAAAGGTTTAATTTAGAGTAAGAGTACCCACATTTGTATTGAGGAATGGAGGGAAAGGGGAAAATTATTTTATAAGAACCACCCTCAGAACACCGGACCGGCGTTTGAACCCCGCCCTCCCTATCATAGGTAGTCTAGTATCTTGCGAGAGTGATGGTTTTGACCATTCAACCACCGAAGCGAGTCACTTACATATTTTTATTATTATTATTATTATTATTATTATTATTATTATTATTATTTAGCACCGCGTCTCACTACCCGTTCGGGTTATACGCTTTAAGTACTAATTCCGCTAATGGATTAGGAATTGGGAAGGTTTAATTAGAGGAAATGAACCCACATTTGCGTGGAGGGAGAGTGGAAAACCATTTAGGAAACCCCCCCCCCAGTTCACCCAACCGAGATTTGAAACTCGATCTCCCCGTCCTCAGCAGTCGAGTTCAACACGACTAGCGCGTTAGCCAACTACGCCACCGAGGCGGGTACTTACATATTACTTTTGTAATTTCTCTCGCATTGAAATTACTAGGACAACAAAATTATTATAATTTCTTTCACTAATTTAAACTGCATTTTAACACGGTATTTGTGGAAATCTCAGTTGGACACTAAGGCATGTAACGATAAATATTATATATTATATATATATTTATATATTTATGTATGTATATATAATATTTGTCTATAACTCATATATAAATTATATATAATATGTATATAAATACATTTATATTTAGTACAATGCCTTACTACACAATCAGGCTATACGCTTATGTATTAATTACGCAAATGGTCTTATGCAGGGTTCAGCAAATTACGGCCCGTGAGTCAAATCTGGCCCGCTGCCTCTTTATTTACGGCCCGCGAGCTAAGAATGAATTTTACATTTTAAAATTCTTTAAAATTTCAAAGTACGCGCTATAACGAAACGGCCGACTGCCGAGTTTAAGCGTTGCGAGAAAGACCATATAGGGCACTCCCACTCGCATTAACACATTGCCACGTGTATCGCTGCTCTGCGACATTTTGTTTTTGTTCTCATTTTATTACCTGCCCATGCATATCTATCATGTCACTGTCAAAACCAGACAAGAAGAGAAAAGTGGACTTTAATTGTCGTACTTTTAAGGCATAGCTGAGTGTGAATTATTTTGTAACCGAATTAGATGACAAATAAATACAGGTCACCATTAAAAGATTAACATATTCAAACATTTTTGATGATAGGGAGTACTAACGTTGAACCCCAATTTAGTGAAATGTTATCTCTAAAAAAGCAATTCCATTCTTCTCATTAGTAGAGCCGTATTTCAAACAATTGTTAGCTAATTATTATTATTACATTTTGTTCAGCAAATGTGTGAAAGCTTGTCTTTTTCCTTATTATTTAGGTAGGCCTAACTACATACATAAAAATGATTGAGTTTGCCTTCAGGCCTGCAGAGTTTACATTATTCATTATTTGTCCCTTAAAAAAATATTTTGTTGACCCCTGGTCTTAGGGATAAGTAAGGTTATATTTATAGGAGTACCCATATTTGCGTGGAGTGGGAGTGGAAAGCTATTTTCTTTAAACCACCCTCAGTATACCTGACCGAGATTTGAACCTCGATCCCTTCACTAACGGCAGTCTAGACTTCTGTGAGAGTAGCGCGTTATACCATGCGGCCAACGAAGAAGGTAAACACAATATAGATCACTAGATTATTTATACTATGCTTCGTTTCAAGCTTGAATTTGCAAGTGTTATTTGAAATTCCATCCCTTTATCTGAACCTCAGATTGGAAAGTGTTGATCGTAAATGTGTTACCATGTGTTATGGCAGATAATTTATGTGCATTTACTATTGTTATAATACAATTCGTAATATTAGGGTTCTGAAACTAACGTCAACCCCAAATATTTTGTGAAGGCCTTTCCTATTTTTAACGTAAGCAATAAATAACATAATTTTTCATCCTTCTCTTAACCATTTTAAGTATTTAAGTTTTATTTATTTATACATAGAGTAATACCCCACCCCCTCCACCTCTCTCCCATCAAAAAAGTTCTAGTAACCCTGCTACTAGTTCACTATTTTCATGTTAATGACCAATTATCATGGTGATTGTTATAAAGAAAAACAAGTAGCAATTAAAAACTTGTGTGTAATTTGGAGATAGCGTGGGTCATAGCTTTCCGCGATGTTCCCGTACGGACGCATGCAAGAAGGACATACTATTTTTCTTACATTACTACATCGAACAAAGAATCAACTGTTTAAAAATAAATAGACCCTATTCATTTGAAAAAGGAGTCTCCGGGAAGTGGTTTTATCAAATGTGTTTGATTTATGTATCCATATTTGTTTTTAAATATGTCACACTGTTTTAGACAAACATTACACTTTTTATTTATACATACCCTAAGCATTTTAAGAGTAGTTTTTTTATTTGTTGGTAGCATTTATTGTTCCTAAAACTAAGATGACAATAATATGACTGTGTAAATGCTCGTCGTATTATTCGTGGTAGCTATTTCTCAGTTTATTACGAGATATTATTTCAGTGCAAGCTACTCTATTGAATTAAGTACAACAATATCACCTGTGTGTATGCATTGCAAAACGTTGCTATGAAGTGAAATATCCTCATTTGATACCGGTACTGACTTTCTTATGAAAGTGACAGTTTAGAAGCTTCAAGAATACTGATAAAAATGTATATTATTCTTAAAATTTCTGTTGTGACCTTATTAAAAGTTGACCTTAATTTATTATTATTTTTTTCTTTGAGCTCATGACCGTGAAATTTGGTTGAAAACAAGCTAATTTTACTTTCCCGTGTTTTTGTTTTTTTAATTTAGATAACTTAAGATTTTAACTATATAGGGAACTGTTGACCGGGCTACCTTTCAACTTTGTTTTTATGTTAATTATAATTTGAAATAAAAAAAACCACCTATTAGTTCTAAGTAAAAATAATCTCAGTAAATATATTTATTTAATTCACATTTTAACATATTTAAACATTTAGCCTAATCATTTATGCAACATTTACCATTGCTATTATTACTATAGGTATTAAACATGCACTTTCTGAACCGACTGATTATCAGTCCACTTATAAACTAGCTTAAATCTAGAACCGACACAACATCCCAGCCCCCATCACTGTGAAAGAGGAAATTCTTCGGGCATGCCAGGGGTCGAGCTCGGAATCCTTAGCTTAGCAGGCAGACATTCAACCGAGTTATGATGTCTGACAGCAGTTAATAAAAAGTAGTAAATACCGTACGTCAGATTCTGCGTGGGCTCCCAATGACTGCTAGTACCAATATTAGGCACTAGGACTGGCATGACCGAAAGGGAAAGTGGAGGAATTCAGTCGCAGCTGGAATGGCAGGCAATAACCTAAGAGTCCATCAGGCTGAGCCATCTTGATACGCCGTGAGGCTGTTGCCCGACTCAGAATATCCAAATTGACAGAAGCGCCAATCTAGTTCATCTGAGAAAGGGTTGATTTATTGTTTGAGTACCGAGTCACTGTCGTGACTCTTAACCCCATGAATGAAATTATATACCTGATGAAGTGAAACAAGTGAAATGAAGCTGTAAGAGAATTACAACAGTATTAGTATACATTACACTATGAGATCACAATTGGTGATCGTGAGTGTTAACGTTGGGTCTCGGGTATAGGAAGGATATTTTTCCCCTTGAGATAGGGGAAAGTGTGTTTAAGGTATGATGGTGATTGTGGGTGAACTATGAAGGTCGTTGTTAGGTCAAGTCCGGGAGTGGGATTGGGGTTGATCTTGGGATTTGGTCTGGAAGTGATACATTTCCATTCCCCATCTGGGGCCGACCCCGCTGCCGGTATTACCAGCTTGATACGCTCATGCTAACATAATATATAGGATTGCTGGGGAATTTGAAAGAGAAAGGGGAAGGAATACACCCAATCAGAGCTCGAAATTACTAATCAAGTCCCTCAGGCCAATCCATGTACCGCAAATAGAAACACATGTTAAAGTGAAAGTATCTCCTTATCTTGGTTTAATAATAACCAAAACCTGCTTCGGTGGCCCCATGGTCTACGGTGTCACTTTCGTGTTAGACTGACCCGCTTAAGACCGTGAGATTGAGACTCGAATCCCGGTCAGGTGTTCTATGGGTGTTTTTTCTAGAAGGTTTTCCGTTCTCCTTTCACCCAAGTGCGGGTACACTTCCTCTAAATTCACTCTTACTCATACCTAGCTCATTAGCGTGAATAGTATTTAGGCCTATGCGTACAACCTGAACAAGTAATAAGATGTTAAAAAAAATATGAAGTTAAGAGCCAAAGTCCAAAATCCTTGTGTTGGTGCAGTTAATAGCTTCAGTCTTACAAATTTGCAAACAAACAAAAAATGTGTCTGGGGAGGTCGTGGTTCTGTTATCGGTAGAGTGTCACAAGGTGATGTTTTCATAAATGGTTTCCCACTCTCCTTCCTTGCAGATGCGGGTACCTAAATCTAAATATTGCTTTCCTCATTAGTGTAATCATCCGTGTAGTCTAGGCGAGTATTAAGATGCGGTGAACACAAACAATTAAAAATGTATTTACAGTTAGCCTATCACGTTTAATATCTCTGTTCATAAATCAACTAACACTTGATCTAGTGGTCAACATTCCTAGATACTAATTTAGAGGTCCCGGGTCCAATTCCAGGTGGTATTATATGTATTTTCATCGAAGGTAAATTGTTACTATGGTTGCCAAGATATGGTTTAACACGCTTAAGTTAGGTTTAAGACCTCTACTGGTGCCCAATAATTATCATCACTATCATCACAATCGTCTCATTGGGACGAAGTAACCGCACCTACTTAGTGTCCCAACCTCAGAAGACAGTTTTATATTTGCCAGTGTAAGACTAAGAATGTTTAGCCTTGGTGGTAAACGCTATAATAAATTAAGACATGTTTGATTTGAGAAAATCAATTTGTTTAAGGATGTTCAAGCACGCTTCAAAATATTTTTAGCGTTTCATTTTTATCTTGAGAAATTATTTTTTCATTGTTGATGAACAAAATTTGCTGTAAAATAAATATTGTTGGGGACTTTCACTAATAGTTTCATTACTTTATAAAAACAATACGATTTTTATTCAAGTTTTACTGATTTGCGTCTAAACTCTAAATAAACTGAGCTCCAATAAGCACGTTTAGTATATTTATTTTTATAGTGTTACAAATGTCAGGGAAAGTTCCCAACATTGTTAATTTTTGGAACAAAAGTTTGTTTGGTCAAGAAATAAATAATGATTTTTAAATATAGGCATACATATATATAAATCAATTCAAAACCTCTTGAAAACGCTCGAGAAGAATAAATGTTGCTAAAATAAAACGTTAAATTTTTGATATTAGCCCTTCTTAATAACAAATAATAAAAGTCTTAACAGGAAAAAACAGGAGCAATTGAGTGCCTAAAAATACTACTGAGAATGACGTGGCACATTTGTATTTCCTCGATGACCTTAAGGGTGCTACATGAGGTGAGCATTGAGACGCGTTGTAGACGTTTAGAAATCCCGCTTTATTTAAGAAGTGGTTGGATATTTTTAAATATGGTTTTCAACAAAATGTCGGTGAACGTTATCAACAGGTCTCTAGACAGTTTTAAAAATTAAATTTTAAGTTTAGATATATTTTTTTAAGAATTTCTACGACACTTTATGAAAAAAGTTGTACTTCTGAGATAAAAGTAATAGGCTAGTAACCTAGATCTTGTGTTCCTATATCAAATAAAGTCATATTTTGATAGGGTCACAGCAGTAAATTTTAAGAAAATGCGGGATCATTTTATTGGGTTTTATTACTAATCTATCAATAACATTATTTTTCACCTTGAAGTAAGTAGCCAGCTTGACTCTCCCCTCGGTAGGTAGGGAGGAAAAGGAAATAGATAATCTTTATCACCCTCTTTTAACAACATACACTTTTTTAGTTTGTTGTTTTCACAAAAATAAGTTGAGGCTGACAATAAACAGTAGCTGCTGAAAGTGTATTTATTTGTGTCATTGTAAAATCACACAGGTGTTTAGAATATTAACATCCATCCAAATAATGTATTGTCGTGTGTGTATGTGTTCATTATTAGTTTTATTACTATAATTATTAGTGAAACAACACAATATTTTGTATTCAACTAGTCTATCGATTTATCACCCGATAATGAAATGTTTTGAACATTGTAATTTTGCGCGTGAAAATATATGAACCTTTAAGTAAAGAAGAAAAGAGAATAGGTAAAAAAGCAAAATTGTGGCTAAGTACTCGCCACAAAATTAAAAAAAAAAAAATAGTACGGATCTTCGAACGGACTTTCTCGCTCTAATTTTTAAATTGGAGATATTTACTCAAAATTCATAATATATGTGAAACGAACTCATATAAACTAGTAAACCTGAGCACAAATAGTTGCGTTATACTTTTACGTTAAACATTTTTTTTCTCCCGGATTTAAATTTTATGATTTTATTCTTAAGGAATTAAAGTCCTCACTGGTATATTTGTACCAAAAATAAAATATCTAGGTTGGGTCCACAAGGGTCAACACTTCGTATTAAAATTTCGACTTCCGATTAAAATTTTCAACATTTTATTAGGGGTTGTACAACTTATGGTTATTGCATTTTTATTAAATTCCTCATTTAGAAATTAGATCAATAAAAGAGGTAAATATTGACTATTGAGTCTAAAATGTTCAAATATTTTACAAATGTTGTACAAATATTTTCCCTAAGAGGTTTAAGAAATAAGAACATACACATTTTGAGAGCCCTACATATCTACTTACTCTATGGAATTAGAAAAATATTTCGTTAAAACATAATATGTAGTGTCTGTACAAATAAAGCTTACAAAAGTATATTAATATATTTGCCAATATTTTCGAAACCATTAGTTTTATAAAGTTATATTTCAAATACAAGGTTTTTATTTTAATAGTACTACAATATTGCAATGATAAATTATTTAGTATCTCCAATAGTTGTGGATGTAAGGAAATTTCCGGTCCTGTAAAGTACCCTGAAAGTCATTTTCATGGGAACATGAAAATATACATTTGGTTTATAATCTTAATCAACGCCTAGATACGAATCTTTATCAAAATCGTTAAAGCCGATTTTGAGAAAAAAGATTTTTTCTCTTTTTACCCTTTATTAAACTACTCTTAATCTCAAGGTTAAACACACACACACATTATTATTATTATTATTTATTTATTATTTAGCACCACGTCTTACTACCCGTTCGGGTTATACGCTTTAAGTACTAATTACGGTAATGGATTAGGAATAGGGAAGGTTGAATTAGAGGAAGTGAGCCCGCATTTACGTGGAAGGAGAGTGGAAAACCATTTAGGAAAAACCACCCCCAGTTCACCCGACCGAGATTCGAACCTCGATATTCCCGTCCTCAGCATTCGAGCTCATCTTGACAAGCGCGTTAGCCAACTACGCCACCGAGGCGGGTAACAGACACACAGACAGACGGCATTGCAAAAACAACTTTTTAGGGTTCGAGGGGTCATGAAACGTTGACATCCATCAACATCTCGGGTTAGCTTTTCTTTGATGGTCGCAATATTTTAACGGTGACCTGGCGGTCTAGGGGTAAGGTGTCGGACTTCTGTGCTGGGGGTCCTGGGTTCAATCCTCGGTCCTGGCACAGATTTATCTGATTACCAAACCCTTCCTTCACCTCTGACAAGACAGTGGGGAATGCCAGACCTCCACCGTGGTTCGGATTCCACGTTAAACTGTAGGTCCTCCATTTAATCTCACAATCACCCTACCATTACATATTAGCATAAGTGCGTACATACCCGAACGGGCAGTAAGACGCGGTGCTAATAATAATAATAATAATAGAAATAATAGTAATAAGAATAATAAGAACATGTTGCCGACAAAATTTATAATTCAAAAATAAATTTGGTTAAAAATTGTTTTGCGCTTAAAATAAGTGTTAATTAAATTATTTGAAATTAAAAGCACCAGACATGGTTTGCCTTTTCTTACTGTCACTCATATAAATTATCTAACAACTTTGTGTCATTGACCATCAATCTTTCTATACCGCTGATTTCTTTATATAATCCCTTTCATCTTTTCTTTCATCTTCTTATCCTCCCACCATTTTTTTCCAAGAACGTACATCGAACCTTTCATAACTTCCGTGCAACGTCTTTCTCTTTGTGTAGAGAAAAGTTCCAGCTCCAGCAAGCTAGTAAATGCAAGCCAGCCTCCAATTTCTTTGCATGTCCAGAAACTAGTCTCCCTTGCAGCTGTTGTATAGACTCGCTGGACAAACTCGACCCATTTCTTTTCCAGGGGACCGTTTTCCCACGTCCTTTCGCGACCACGTGTCGTATACAGGGCCCATTAAAGACGCGATTCTGCTTTAATATCCTACTCACACTTAAGCCTTGCAAATTTTCTCATGCCATTTGTTTGCCGTTTTGAAATCCCAACTTGGATTTCTACAGAGCTTAGTTCTTTTATTGGTCTCACTCGATGAGCGAAACTAGATTCTATAGGTATTATATATATATTTTTTTTTTAATGCGCTCTACGTCTTTCAGTCCGCTTGGGCTATTTGCAAATTTGCTTAATATAAAAATAAAAAAGTTCGGAGTATTTAACTTAGCCATTTTGAACCTACTGATTATATCAGCACACAGTTTATCAACTATCTTAATTCCAGAACAGACACAACACGCATTCCCCCGGTCATTAATTCCTCTTTGTAAAAGATGAAGATCCAATTCTATTAACAATAAATATTACGTCCATGACGGAAATTGAGCTTGGAGCTCTCATTTTAACAGGCATACGTGCTACCTACCCACTGAGCTAGTTGAGTTGAATTCAAGAACAGAGGATGAGGAGGTCATATTTTAAGGAAATACTCCAGAAATAAATTGAAGAGAGGATTAGGAATTAGGATTATAATTCAAACTGACTCCCATTCTTCCATATAAGTGTTGATAAAATAAAACCAGCTATTCATATTCCAGATTGCACAGCTATCCTGGGATATGCTTTAGGTGGCCGCATGATCTAAAGCGTCACTCCTATACGAGACTAGACTTCCAATGACAGAGATATGGTGGTTCGAATCCCGATCGAGTGTAATGATGTGATTTTTTTCCAAAAGAGCTTTCCACTATATCTCTCCAAGCAAATGTGGGTACATTTCCCCTACAATTCAACCTTCCTTATCCCTAATACCTCAAAATATTTAGTACATATGTGTAAAACTTGAACAGTTAGTAGGCCGCAGTGCTAAAAAAAAAAGTTAATCTTGATGAAGCGTATGTTTTATATTATTTATTTTCATTTTTTTGAGATGTTTTACGTGCACTTTCTGAACCTGCTTATTATATCAGCACTCGAACTATAAATCTATCTAGTAGACCTACTTATATCTAGAACAGTCACAACACCCAGGTCCCGGTCATAGCCATTAGTGTAAATAAATACGTATAGGTCAGACATGCTTCAAAACGTGGTGCAAAAAATGTGCAATGATACCCTTTTTGGTGGGCCCGCGGACTAAACTTCAAGCTCTTATGATCTGGTTTACCGGTGACAGGGAGTTATAGGCCCAAATATCAGCCGGGTATATTGAGGTAGGTTTTACTAAATTGTTTCTTGAATGGCCTCTACGCAAATGCGGTTACTTTTCATCAAAGTTTTATCATACTCGTCCCTTCCCTCTTTTTTTCGATTTGCGTCTCACTACTCTTCAAAGCTATACGTATTTAATTATATATATATATATATATATTTAGCACCGCGTCTTACTACCCGTTCTGGTTATAGGCTTTAAGTACTAATTACTCTAATGGATTAGGAATTGGGAAGGTTGAATTAGAGGAAGTGAACCCGCATTTCCGTGGAGGGAGAGTGGAAAACCAATTAGGAAAAACCACCCCCAGTTCACCCGACCGAGATTTGAACCTCGATCTCCCCGTCCTCAGCAGTCGAGTTCAACACGACAAGCGCGTTAGCCAACTACGCCACCGAGGCGGGTACGTATTTAATTAAACTAATCGAAAAGGAATATCCTCAAAACAAACGACTGAGATCCGAACACCAACTTCCGTGTCTTCGGCAAACCAGATTAAATGAGTTTGACATCTAGTCCACGTGAACAATGGGGTGAATATTATTTGTCTAGTAACTAGACTCTAGTTAAATGTGGATGGCCCAAACAGGTAGTAAAATGTGTTGCAAAAAAAAAACGACAAAAAAAACTAGGTCTACATGGAAGAAGAAAGACTACCAGTTTTTCTGGACAGGATTCAATGACGGTTTCTACAGTATGTACAGTAGGCCTACACTACGTAAGCATTCTACATGTAAAAAACTGCAATATTTTTGTGTATGATTTGTTTATTAACATAATAGAGCATTATCAAAATCCATTACTGACATCCCGTTAGTTAAATTGTTTTAAAACCATTTCTTAACATGTTTACTTTTGATTTTATTATACAATCTTCGGGTGACTTTACGTTAAAAACTCTATTATGTACGACCAATCATTTCAAACACATATTTATTTTATTTCGACTTTTTTTGATTGATCAGTTCATGAAATAAAATTAAAATTCTCCCCAAGCTAGAAATTCTTTTATTACAGTTTCGAGGTGATTGACTTATACTTTTTTCCCTTCAAAATTAATTTTAATTTTTTTTCCCATCCGGATCTCAAACACATTTTCATTTCTTGTCTAAATTCTACTTATAAATAGTTTAGCTTCAAAATAGCCTTTTGAATAAATAGGTCTATACCTATTATATATAAAAGAGTTTTTTAAAAATCATAGTTATATACAAGATAAAAGCAATAAAAGAGTTTTCACCTTTGTTTTTGCAAAGTATTTATGCATAACTTTTTTTTACGAAATTCCTTTTGTTTTTTTTATTTTGTAAATTTGATCTCTGTTGGTTTAGTTTACTACTGGTTTCTATACAAAAGGAACGAGATTAAAAAAAAGAATTATGAATAAAGAGCGTAAGCGTCCCCTCCTTTCTCTTTTCATAACATACATACACACACACACGCAAATATTCAGCACAATCAATGAACTTCGTCATCGTTCCCCGGATAACCACAATAACAGGAGAAGTTGAGGAGAGTACAGACATATTGGGAGTTTAGTATAGATCTACAGCTTAAGGCCTTTGTTTCATTATTAGAAGTCCGACACTCTAAATCAGTCTGTAGCATGCTTGTCGACTTTGTTAAGGGCCCAAGTTTCAATTACCAGCATTTCCAAAAAAAAAATCGATCTTTTGTGAATTGTGGAGCTCCTCTTTCACAGTGATGAATCAATGGCCGGGAGCTGGATATTTTATATATAAGTTAGTTTTTAAGTCATGTGCAGATGTGGTCAGTTGACGTAGGTACATTGATGGGACCATTAACAAAAATCGAGCTAGAGATTTTGACGGATGTCAAAGTTTCATGTTCCACTGAAACCCGAAAAAGGGATTTTTGCAATGCCACCTGATTGACTTTCATTCTGCCTGTTTGTTACTGGGACTAGAGATGAAACCATTTTACTCAAAGAGTTTAAACCTGGTATCTAGGGCTTTCATAAGATTGCTCAGAGGGCTTTTAGGAACTAGCCATACAACCGTAACACTATAGATAGTTTACTTAAGGCCGAAAAGAGTAAAAATTCCATTTTATCCCAATTTGCTCTAATGATGTTGATTAAAACTTTAATCTTGGCACTGTTTAACACCAAAAAATAAAATTATGCATCTCATGAAAATTATTTTTAGAGTTCCTTAAATTAACGTAAGCTTCCAGTTTTGATCATTTTTCCGTAACTATTCAATCTACGAAATAAATTATCATTACTATTAAATATAAAATATTTTATTTTAAAACCTATTTTTATAAAACCAATAGTTTCGGAGCTATTGGCAAATATATAATTCAACTCAAAATCGGGCGGATGCTATACCCTTTGGTGAACAGTGATGTTACTTTTCCACTTTTTTTTTAATTGAACATAATATTATTTCTTTTTCGTTCTTTGATTTATGTAACATTGTATCTTTCATTAAACTTACTAGTTTTAAGTAAATGTATCAATTTTTAGGTAAAGGCGCGAGAGAGTCTGTGAGGTGCACCGATCCATTTATTTTTAAGGTATCGAGAACACAGTCATAATATTGTCCATACATTCGCCGATTGCGCTAAATTATAAGTATTGTAGATTGATTCTGGTCAGCGTTGATGGGGAAATTGGGGCTAGAATCCTGGTCAAGTGTATTTAGAGTGTCTTTCCATTATGGCTTATCACTCTCCCTCAACGCAAATTAAGGCACATTTCCTCTAGATTCTTCCTTCGTTTGTGACCCCCTTGTTATATAAAAAAAATTATGTTATTACAGTAGTTTGCACCAATATAGCAATTTCCAACTGTAAAAGGTATTAGGAAATTCCCTAAAAGGTAAATACATGTAGGTCAAGTAATTAATGCTAGAAGTCGCGTATTTACACATATAAGGGTTGATTTCTCCTCATCCCTTAATTCTATTTTCTTTCCTAACGAACTTGAGTTGTATAAAGGTACAAAGGACAACTGCGTTAAGTTTGAATTAAATTCTTTAATGCGTTCGAAATTTTTGTGAGGCATATTCACCATAGACAGACTGACAAACGCAAATCAGTGGAGTTAATACGAAGAACCCGTTTCACTCGTTCAGTAAATATAAGACTAAGACTATGGTTTTATTTGATTTTACACTATAATAATATTTGCAAGATCACCTTTACAAGGAGACTACTATACAATCACGCAAGCAAAAATTTACCTCCCCAAATGGTTTTTCCTTCTGTCACGAAAGCAAGTGCGGGGCTCCCCCAAATCGCGGGGACCTGTGCCACCACACCATTTGCACACTTCTAAGTGGGACCCTGAGTAAACCAAAACCAGGTACCCATTTGCAGGCCCACCACGGGTCCAGCCGGGCCCAGTACCAGGGGCAAAGTGAGGGCGTCCCTCTCTTTGAACTACTCAACTTTATCGGGGGTGAAACCTTATTAGTCTAGGGAACAGTTAGAAAAAAATGTTTCTTTAGGGGTTTTTGACCTCCGATCTAAAGTGGGACCTGGGGATTCTACCCCGGCAAATGTTTAAAAATGGTATGCCCCTAAATAATATTTGGAACGGTTCTCTTTCAAAAAAACTTTTGAAGTTCGTATATATATCTAAAATCTTCTTAACCCGAAATTTTTTGGAAAATTAGATGACTATTAGAGAATCAATTTGAAGTGGTCTTCCCTCACCAAATTTTTTAAAATTGAGTGCCTCTAAAAACTATTTGGAGTTTTATACAAGGCCATTTTTCAGTTTAATACTTGAGAATGCCAGAGGAGAGTAAAATCAATCTATAGGGGGCAGGGGAGGGGGAACAATATTCCAGTAGATGAGGATTATTTCCAGCGGGGGGNGGGGACGCCCCGCTACCATCCTGTTCCTCTCCCACTACGCTACCTAGGTTAGTAAAATTTTTTTTCACTTTTACCATCAAAACAAATCAACATAGGGCCCACACAAATGAATATGTAACTGAACACTGAAATGTTAAACACATGAGGACATAAATACGATTAAATTAAATTTGATTACTTGCCCAACTTTCTTCACACACCACATTTGAATTCAACAGAAAAATAACTATACTCCGATACAATTTGCAAACACTTCGAAATGGAGTAAAAGATTGGACCGAACCATTGATGTAGGTTAGTTGTGAAAAATGCCTTGAGTTCCTCCGGAGTAAATAACAGCTCATGGGCTGGGCATGCACTGTTCCTTAGTATGGATGGACATTTTATTGTTTAACATTCATATGTTTTTTTCTTTTATATACTACAATTTGTTCTTGTACAAAGCAAAATTAAACCACAATAGGAGGTCCAAAAGAATAACATCAAAGAAGGGCAGAAAAAAGGGCAATAAGAATGAGTAGCTTGAGTTCTTGTTTTGAATGTCTGAGTATAAACATTCGAAACTCAGAGCCCGCAACTCACACCGGTTGTGGGAATGATATGGTGACGGTCGTCCTCAAAGAAAATTATATATATGTATATATGTACCCATAAAGAAAAAGATAAGAAAACACACATATGACCAAACATTAAAGAAAACTTGAAGTTGCATTGTTGGTATTTATTCATAAATAACATAATTAAATCTATAAGTATAAGAATATGAATAAGTTTGAACAATATATAGAAATATTAATAAATCATAATGATAGTCGAGTTGGCAAACAAATAGTATTCTTTAAGATTTAGAATGATTGATGTAAGAAAAAAAATATCAAAGTTAAATGTAGATTTACACTCAAAACAGCTGCATCAGAAAAGAACAATAATAATTAAATCATTTCTTTCCGCACGGAACAAACTAGTAAAGTTACATGACCCTCGTAAAACAAATATCAATTACAAAATCTATCTTCATTATTTACAAAGATGAGTTCTCAAACTTCCCTCATCATATATAAATCCTCTATACACATTCCCGTTATACACAAAACCATAACTAAACTACACAATCATAATAACGTCAATAGATATTCTCAAGAATAAATTTTAAACTACAAGTGGAACCTGTTTTGTTATATTTATAGCCGACAAAACCAAGATTGGCTGCAAAATATCAATATTATTCCTCATTATAAAGTTTCTTCCATCTCACAATCAGATCAGAAGTTATATCTTCAAACTAATCGATCTCCGCAAAAATAACCTAATCCAAATCTTCAATAGTAAAGTAAGTATTGATACCCATAAAAATAGATCAAGTATCGATATCCATGTAATTATAGACTTTTTTATACGTGACAAAATTCAACATCGATCTAAGATCTACATGCATTATAAATTTCCCATTGCAAAATTAATAATATATTGCCGAAACAAGAATTTTGAAAAGTTAAATATATAAATAATTAATGGTGATGAAGTAATACTAAGCCGAAAAAAAAACTGTTCTTAAATTTTAACTATCTGAAGCCTTAGCATCTTATTCCTCCATTCAAGCTAAGTCCAAGAGTGCAGACAAGCTTCCCGACCGGCACTATATATACAAGAAAACCCAGAGACCATTGAAGAACAAGATACATGGTGGGGGAATACATATGGATCACGAAGGGGGTGGGGGTTGGGGGGGAGGGGAATGCGCGTGACAACAATAACTTCTACTCTACACTCCAAACAACTGGAACCTTCTAGATTATAGTAGAACAACCTCTCTTCACAGCTCAAGCTCTTTGGAACGCTTTTGGTTGTGTGGCGCATTCTAGTGGGCACCGTTTGAACCTTGATGGCAGTGGATAGTCTATCTAGCGGCGCGGCTATGCTCGGTTGTGTTGATTTTCTCTCCGACTTGTAGTCCAAGACGCAGGGACGGTGAAACGGGGTAAGTTTTATATTTTCCTGATTCGACTCTCCTATGCTTGTAGCCAAATGCTACAAACTTGTTACTCTGGATTTTGGTCCCGTACCCTGTACCATGTTACTAATGAGTCCCCCTTTCTTCGGGGTAAGTCTGCCCATTTGTCATCAAGCAAAAAATAACCACGTCAAAAATTGATTATTCAGTAAATATTTTTAACAAATTTGGTTTTCCTTAACAAAAACAATAATTTTAAACTTAAAAAAGGTATATTTTCTTACCATTTGTGTGTCAAACAAATAGGCCTACTTAATACCACATTTTATTTCGTATCACTCTTGTTTGAATAATAATGAAGATTTATTAATTTTATTTGAGCACATTAGCTTGTATACATTTATAAATTTACTCATAACAACTAGTTTGTTATATCAGGAAATTACTTTTAAAAATTTGATATTTTACATGTAAATATTTAGTATATAGGTAATTTAATAATTATTTTAATAGTTCTCGCCAATATATTTGCAAAATAATATTTTGTTGCTATCCCCACTCTAGTCAGGATAGGCTTAGTGGTTTGGCTTAGGGGTTGTCAAATAATTGTGTGGGTTATTTACAGTTGTTTATTGAGTAGGGACTAAATGGGATATACAGTGTGATGTAGTTGAACAAGTTAGGTTGTAGTAAATTAGATAAGCTCTCCGCTACTGTGAGAGTCTTTACATGACAACATTCCACTTCCTGATTATGGTGAAGGTTCACAACGCTTGGACTAGGCTCTTGAGCTGTTTGGGGGGCCCAAACTCCCCCGTGTAGTGCAGGGACTCCCGCACTTGGAATTATCTTCCAGGCTGATCATCGACCAGGCAGTGGGCAATATACAAGACACAAGGAGACGGGCCTCTTAATCCAACTCTCCAGTTCTCCTCCTTCCAGACACTATATCCCAAAACTCAGGATCTATATATCCATCAAATAGGCTTTTCCCCCCTCGGAGTTGGACAACAACTATTTATAGTTGATTTGAAATTTGGCATAATGCTGTTTAAACATAGCAATAAATACTATACGAGCGCATGACTGCTGATGTATGAGAAATGACGATAGTGGTTTGGATTCATCATAAATCACTTGGACACTTTTGGTAAAACAAAAGATGGTCAAGCTATGAAAAATTTAAATTAACTTTTAGCTTCCTCTATTCTTTGAATAACAATATATTGATGACACTAAATCTTAAACCTACTAATTATTAAGAGATACAGAACTATACGAATGGAAGTAGGCCTATGCCACTTGCATTTCTGATAATACTGGATTACATAGATTTTATCTTTGAAAAATAATATAGGGGGGACCAGAGCTGTTTGGACGACGGGCTAGCTTGAATCAGGCCTAGTAACTCTTGTTATAATTGTTTGAGTTTGGGGACATCACTACCTTGATTGATGATCCACATACAATGCTTACGCTACTTTATTGGTGGACACATGGAGTAAACGTAAATATCACCTAATCGGGATTGCTATTGACTAGGAGATTGGAGCTCTGATACCGACTGAGTATAATGAGGGTGGTTTTTCTCAAAATGGCTTCTCCTCACGAAAATTCGGGGGAATACCCTATAAATTCCACCTTTCTAATCTCTTCTACATTAGTATAGATAAGTTATGGCGAGCACGGACGAGTATAAGGACGTGGTGAACATAAAATAAGCTTACACCATGTTTTATTTTAGGTCACTTAGCAAAGTTGTGTTGAAGCAAGCTGGTTTTCATTTACTTTTTATATTGTTGAGCATACAATTGTAGATAGTGTATATAAAATCTCCATGGTGCCAGACCGTAATCGAGCTATTTCGACAGTGTACGAGTAATAACAACCTCCAAGTTTGAGGGGACCATCAATTTAAAAGGTAATCTCACACTGCAGAATTTCTTAAAGGAATAGCAGTTTGGAAGCATCAAAAATACTAAAACCATGCTCTGTTATTTTAGACTGTCTTGTTGTGACCCCATTAAACAAGACTGAGGGTTCGGCCAGAGTGACAAGCGTGCGAGCAAGCGAGCACGTGATTAGCAGATAGCTCTCGATAGTTGTTGACGAGGAGGCTCCGAATCTCGGCTCAGTGAACTGAGGGTGGTTTTTGACAAGTGATATATTGTTGTGGTTTTCTCATCCTCTCTCCATGCTAATGGTGATTCCTATTTGTAAAGGCCTACTTTGATAATATTGAAGTATATTACATATCAGTTATATATATATGGTTTATGATCTTAAAAATTAAATTAGGCCGTTAGTAGCAAGTGTGCTAAACCTATCGATAGTATTAAAAATGTCAAAATGAGAAGCTTTCCTAGCACTCAATGAACCAACACACAATAATATTGCCTTGCGCCTGTAAACTATACTGTACCAGGTCGAGCGCGCGTTCTTGAAAAATAGAACCAGTTCTATCTTTCAAGCGCGCGCGCTCAGTCGCTCCAGTCTGGCCACCTCTCATTACAATCAATGTGCTCTATTTTATATTTTAATCGATCGCGCGCTCACTCGCCCAGTCTGGCCGTCCCCTAAGGGTTCGGCCAGACTGACAAGCGTGCGAGCGAGCGCGCAAGCGACTGGGTGGCCAAACTGGCGAGCGAGCGAGCGAGCGCGTAATTAGCAGACCCTAGTTCATTAGAGAAGATGTCTCTGTCAAAGAAACTAGGTACATCTCTGCTCCTCAAAAATTCTTACAACAAATATTGTGTATTTATAAAAAATAAAAAAGTAGGAGTGCATATTACCAATTAATAAATTGAGAAATGTGTGTGGGGAGTTCCACCATCTATAGAGAAAACTGAGAAGTTACCCTGATAGGTTTTTGAGTACATGCGGATGTCAGTGCAAACGTTTGATTCGGTAACATTGCAAATATTTTTAGTGTATTGAAGTGTTTTAAAATCAGATTAGCCGCACCAATGGTGGAATGGTGCTTTGCTGTTGATTGGGAGGCAAAGGTTCGAATCTTGGCTCAGTGAACTGAAGGTGATTTTTAAAACTTATTTATTGTTGTGGTTTTTTCATACTCTCTCCAAACTAATGGTGATTCTTATTTGTAAAGGCCTACTTTGATTATAATATTGAAGTATTTTAACATATCGGGTTTACATATATACATTATATTATTTATGGTCTTACCAATTAAATTAGGCCATTAATAGCAAGTGTGTTAAACCTATCACTGATAGAAAAAAGTCAAATATCATGTCAAAATGAGAAGTTTCCCCAGCACTCAATGAACCAACATACAATAATATTGCCTAGCGCCTGTAAACTAGACTGTACCGGGTCGAGCGCGCGCGCTCGAAAAATAGAACCAGTTCTATCTTTCAAGCGCGCGCGCTCGGTCGCTCGCGCGCTCGCTCGCGCGCTCGCTCGCTCCAGTGTGGCCACCTCCCATTACAACCAATGTGTTCTATTTTATATTTTAGTCGCTCGCTCGCTCGCACGCTCAGTCTGGCCGTACCCTTAGGCTTATTTATTTTAGGAAGGCTGGATCTGTTGTTCTAATTCTTTACTATGATCTCAAAACGTCAACTTTTCAAGTAAAACGTCGTTGAAAGTGAGCCAATTTTACCATTTAAAAAATTTTTTTTAAAGCATGAAACTGGTGATGCGAGGTTTTTAAATCTATACATGTTAAAATAAGTATTGTTCTGATAACATTAATATTGTGAGATCAACCAAAAACTGTTGTCTATTTAATGACAGCATTTTTTTATAACTTTTAATTTATTTTATGTATTTTACGTTTACTTTTGAACCTACTGATTATATCAGACCACGACTTATTAACTAAATTAAACCTAGATCAGACACAACATCCAGTCTCCGGACGTTAATTCATCACTGCGAAAGTGTAAACCAACATTTCACCTATGTTAAATTTTTGGGCCATACCAGGAATCGAACCTGAGACCCTCATAGCTCAACAGACAAACACTCCACCAACTGAGCTAAGGTGTCAGACTATTTATATACTACAATCAAGGTATTGTTCCGAGAACCGTATTGACGGTAAAATTATATCTCTAACTGCTATACTGTGTACTGTTGATAGCTATAAATATATGTATGACAGGTGTATAATTTCACTCATACCTAGTAACAAAATATATATAGTTACTATACCTATCGTCGTGACTTGTATACGAACTGAAATATACGTAGTGTACAACAATTATTTATTGTTTTGAGTTTTGACCATAAAAATAATGTTTTTACACCTATTGTTTTGATTTACATACACAATACTCTATTGTTGTACTCACATAAGTACTGTTGTTATAGTTTTTCGTATATTTTGTTGTGACTTACATAAGATCTGAAAATCCAACAAATACTATGGTTTGTAAACAAAAATATTGTTTTATAGTTATTATTATAATCTACCTTTTGCTTTGCTACCAATACCACTTAAATAGTTTATTGTTATATTCATGATAAGGGCTGGGTACCTATGTTACCCCTAAATCTAAATGAATTAGTGTATATTTGGCCCTCACAAAATTGTACTGCAACTACCGCGTTTGGTCATATTTACATAAGTATGGGGTTTTCTTTTTAATACCGCGTCTTACTACCCGTCCAGGTTAAACGCTTATGTACTAATTACGCTGGTGGTTTTAAAGCTTAGGAAGGTTATATTTAGAGGTTTTAGTGTTTAAAAGTTTTTAGTTTTAAAAAAAGTAAGGGAATTGTGGAGGAAGGGAAGTGAAGGGAGCTGATTCTTCAAAGGGTACAGAAAAAAACACATTTTGGTTCGGTATATGTTGATATATTCAAGTAGTTAAAAAGACAATCTCAGATAACCAGTAAATAAAAAAATAAAAAAATTTGGCTCAGAATTGTACACTTTATTAGAAAAATAAATATTTGTATGTTAGGAAATCCCAATATGGTAAGGCGGTGATCAATATATACATCTATAACAGTTCATTATTTCATTTATGCCTTTGTTGAACTGTGATGTTCTTTTTTCAATTTTTTTTAGTTACAATATATAATTTATTACTTCGCTTTTTTTTTATCTTGTGATCACTTTTAGGCAAAGATAACACATTTTTAGATTACTGTAGCCTATATCCCTATTTTGACATTATGTTTTGGTGAACCCACCTATTTTTCACGTTTAGTCACATAATTTAATATTTAAAATTAACTATTTTTATTTGTAAACATTTATTTGTGATTGATTTAAATATTATTGATTACCTGGTGGTTATTAATGTAAATATTTTCATGAGTTTTTATCAACAGTAAATATTGCAACCTAAATGCTGGATTAAACACAAAAATAGGTGTATAAGCTTGAAATTTAGGTCAGTTTGACCTTAAATATCTGATATTATGTGGACCTACAGTACATTTCCAACACCTTAGTTCAATTGGTAGACCATCTGTTTACCGAACTATTATTATTATTATTATTATTATTATTATTATTATTATTATTATTATTATTAGCACCACGTCTTACTACCTATTCGGGTTAGACGCACTTACGCTAATGTGTAATGGTAGGGTGATTGTGAGATGAAATAGAGGACCTACAGTTTAACGTGGGATCCGAACCACGGTGGAGGCCTGGCATTCCCCACATTCACAAGTAGTGATTAATACACGTCTTGTCAGAGGTGGAGGAAGGGTTTGGTAATCAGATAAATCTGTGCCGGGACCGAGGATTGAACCCCGGCCGCTTTATCGAACTAAGGGTCACAGATAAGATTCCAGGTACTGCTCAAATATTTATCATTTATGAAACTAGAGTTTCACCTTTCTTCTTAACCGTTCAGGTTATACGCTTATGTACTGATTACCTTAATGGTTTTAGGGATTATAAAGGTTGTATTCAGAGAAAGTGTAGCCACATTTGCATGGAGGAAGTGGAAAACCATTTTGTAAAAAAAGTACACTTGACTGAGATTCTAACCTCGATCTTCCCGTTATCGGCAGTCTAATCTATTACGAGAGTAGTTCGTTAGACCACTTGGGCACTAAAGCGGGTCTTTTTACAATAAACTGACGGCCAAGAGACTGGTTGTTATGTATGCTCTAGAATTAAGTTAATTTAAAAGTCATGTGCTGATATCAGTTGGTTTATAAAGTGCTTGTTAAATACCCCAAATTAAAAGAAAGGCACCAGTTTGACATTGTAAATCACTAGCAGACTAGTTTAGAAAGTAAACGAGACTCTGACCAATCATGGGTAGAGTCGATTCGATTGTTTCGCAGTCACAAGCATCCTTTTGTATTCTCAAGATTGACTCGCGTCTAGGTTCAAGGCGCTAATGTAATTTAAGAGTCATTTTCACTTGAGCCTAGGTTAAATCCATTCATTGACCTATCGCAGGGTTGGCTGATGGTTTGTTGCCATATCATCAAAGCTTGGTAAGACTGGACAAGTAAAGGCCTAAACACAGACTCCGTATCCGTAGGTCCATAGTTTGTCAGTGGTGCTTAAGGAATTATATTCACGTCTACGCAGTCCGGATCCTTAATAAAGTGACCGTGGAAACAAATTAGATATTCAGAGATTAAGTCTTCGAAAGAACAAGTGCCAAGTATTCAGCTTATTAATAAAATAAACTCAAATAACCTTTTTTGAGAAAAAGTTGAAATGTAGGAAAAGTAGGCCTACAATCATACTAAATATATTTATAGCAGGATTTGTGCTATCAAACATATAATTAGTGTTTGCTTTTGTCTGAAAATATAAAACAAATAGACCTGAATGTTAACAAGTTAAGTTAAGTTAAGTTAAGTTAAGTTAAGCTGCAATTTTGTGCTTTTATTTCGATGCACGCAAACATAATATTTACTTAACCGTGATTGGTAGTTCGTATAGACTAGTCCTTAGAAATTTCAAGTTTACCAACTTCTACGGAGTACGAACCTGGATAAGGATACAGATCAGGACTCCGAAGACAGAGCAATCTCACATTGGAGCATCGATTTTTTACGGACCACAGACTTACAAATACGGAGTCTTTAAATGGGGCTTAGTTGGTTTCCTCTCATTCAAGATCAAAATGATCCTTTAAAGACACATAAACTCGAACATTGTTTCATTTTATTTGTGGTTGGACAGATAGATGGGGGCGAAGGGGGTGAGGTGGCAGCTGGATAGTTTACTAGTGACCTACAGTCCTGTCAAGATTTATCACTCGGACATTAATCACAACCTATAAAAGCTTTGTGCTTACGCGAAGCTTGCCTGTGCTTAGATTAATGGTACTAATATGATTTGAGACCCCTCGTAGAGCCTAGACCTATATCCGACAGATTTGACTGCATCTAGATTTAAGAAATTAGTGTGATCCGATAGATTACTTGTGGGCCTAATTGTAAAATTGGTCTTCATCTAGGCTCAGAGCACTAGTGTGACTCGAGAATTATCTTAAGCTCTAGCTGATATCCGTAAAATCTACATGTGCCTTAGTTTAAGGCACTAATGTAATTAGAGATTGGTTTTAGGCCTAACCATGAAATCTTCCCGCATCTAGGCTCAGGGCATGTGACTGGAGATTCCTGGTACGACCTAGGCTCTATATCCTTGCGGTCTAGCTTACCCTCAGCTTAAGGCCTTATTGGGGCTAAACATGGGCGCAGGAAGGGGATTTTGAGGCTAAATCCGCCCCCTCCCCCCTTTTTGAAATTTTCCAAAGCTTTTAATATGAAGCTTAAAAATGACTTTAATCAAACTTCAAATAACTTATAGAGGTATTCACTTTTCAATAATTTACCAGGCAAAGACCATTCGAAATATCTTCTAAAAGGTACCTTATGAAAAAATCCAGGCGAGGACCATTACAAATAACATATGAGGTTATCCAATTTAAAAAAAAAATTACTGTTGGAAGACCATTTCATATAGTTTTTAGAGGCATCTAATTTAATTATTTTAAATATCATGTGAAGAACACTCTAAATAGCTTCAAGAGAATTCCAAATTTAAAAAAATAAATATTGTGAGGACCACTTCAAATAGGTTCTAGGGATTCTAATCTATAAAATAAATCTGGTGAGCACTTATTAAAATAACTTTTAGAAACCGAAGGAGGACAACTCCAAATAGCCTCCTGGAGTATCCAAATTTTTAAAAATGTTGGGGGATTACAGGGCCGTATGAATGGGGAGTGGGGGGGTGGGGGGCCGGACACCCACATAAAACATTATCAATATAATGAGTCGAGAACAACAATGGTTACATTAGTAGATTCCAGCGAGAAGTGATATTTGTAGGACCTCTACTTAATCATTATTATTAGCACCACGTCTTACTACCTGTTCGGGTTATACGCACTTACGCTAATGTGTAATGGTGGAGTTATTGTGAAATGAAATGGAGGCCCTACAGTTTAACGTGGAATCCGAACCACGGTGGAGGCCTGGCATTCCCCACATTCACAAGATATCTTGTCAGAGGTGAAGGAAATTGTCAGAGGTGAAGGAAGGGTTTGGTAATCAGATAAATCTGTGCCGGGACCGAGGATTGAACCCCAGACCCCAACACAGAAGTCTGACACCCTACCCCTTGACCGCCAGGTCACCTCCTACTTAATCATTTCATCCCTGAAGTTTAATATATACCTTGTACAAGCTGTTGGTATCGATGCGTCATGAATGGTTGGGTGTTGTGAGCGAGAATTCCTGACCTACTCCTACAGTCCAACCCCTTCCACAAATGATTCTTCATATATGCCTACATTTGGCGGGTGCTAGCTGTGCTTCCAGTGACAATCACTAGTGCCAAAAGTTCATTTTCAACACTTGAGAAGAATAAAAAACTTACCTTCAGAATAACATATCCGAAAATCGATTGAATGGCCTCGCAGCTCTAAACATTCATTGGTACGGCAGCGTAAGTGCAAATGAAATTGTAGATCATTTTTTGGAATGTAGGCCTAATAGACGTTTGCAATAATGTAAAATTAAAATATAAACCATTAGTTTCCTGAAATTCTTGAGTTAAAATTGTCAGAAAATTTCTGATATAGGACCTACTTTAAATTTGATTGCGTGATTTTTTTTGTGCCTACATTTTTTATAGTCTTAGTAAAATACAAATATTTAAATTATTTTTTATTACTTAGGGCCCTTGGCCCTGTCGAGTGCAAGTCTAAAAACCTATTTTGTGGATGGTGGGTGGAAGGGTGAAAGGTGTTTTGTGGCTTCACAACTAGCCAAAGTATCCTTCCGCGCCAACAAGAACAGATGAATCACGGAAACCGTAGATGGCCCTAGCTACCGGACAGATCTTGCGGAAAAATCATGCGTTTGAAAACATCAGCTTTCTCGAGAACAAGAGAAATGTTTATGTTAATATTTTCAACACCCCTTCTAAGATAATGTATCAATGTTTATTATTTGTTACATTTTCTTATTTTTTGTTATGAAGCTGGCAGTTTTTATTGAAAAATGTCAAGTTGATCCATATTTGATCACTGTTGAAATTATAGAGGAGGTGTGTATATAAAATGTATAACTTAATCAACATGCTTCTATTCTTGAATAAACCGTTTCCAAAAATAAAATTGCAAAACAATAAAAATTCTTGAAGATAACCGTTTGTTCCCATGGGTCTGCATTTCCACGCCAAATGAAAAGGGCCAATCACCTTAAGGAAAAATCTCAGTAATATGTTAAGTTATGCATCATTATAAATATATCACACAGGCCCTATTATGCTATTATATTGTTAACGAGTTAATTATACCTAATCATAAAAAAAAAAGTTGAGTCTTGACCCCCC
>CABFVZ010001196.1:69467-137746 GCA_902151445.1 Timema monikensis
ATACTAAATAAGTTAGCTGTTAAAAGAGTGTAATTTTCAAAAACTATTCAAATGACCATTACAATAACTTCTAGGACATTCAATTTTATAACATTAACTTGGGGAAAGAAGGGTAGAAATACTTTAAAAAAACTTTGTGGAGAGTTGCCTCCTCCCCACCCACCACCCTCTTACACAAATTAAAGTTCCACCACTACTGTTATAAAGTAGGTCCAAACAAGTTCTTATTTCTTAGGGTTTAGGAGTAGGTCTAGTCTTAACATCATATATCAGTCATAAGCTTATGACCCGCCTCGGTGGCGTAGTTGGCTAACGCGCTAGTCCTGTTGAGCTCGACTTCTGAGGACGGGGAGATCGAGGTTCGAATCTCGGTCGGGTGAACTGGGGGTGGTTTTTCCTAAATGGTTTTCCACTCTCTCTCTCCACGCAAATGCGGGTTCACTTCCTCTAATTCAACCTTCCCAATTTCTAATCCATTAGCGTAATTAGTACTTAAAGCGTACAACCCGAATGGGTAGTAAGACGCGGTGCTAAGTAATATGCTAATAATAACATTAACTTATGATTTTGAACCCCCCTGTCCCCACACAAAAATAATACTAACTAGGCTAACGCCTATAGGGCCAAACATTTAATAATCGTAAACAGACTCGGATTATTAAATTATTATTATTATTATTATTAGCACCGCGTCTTACTACCCATTCGGGTTATACGCACTTACGCTAATGTGTAATGGTAGGGTGATTGTGAGATGAAATGAAGGACCTACAGTTTAACGTGGAATCCGAACCACGGTGGAGGCCTGGCATTCCCCACATTCACAACGGATTATTAAAACTGGAATTAAAATGGTGGAGTTACTATTATTATTATTATTATTATTATTATTATTATTATTATTATTATTATTAGTATTATCACCGCGTCTTACTACCCATTCGGGTTATATGCACTTACGCAAATATGTAATGGTAGGATGATTGTGAGAATAAATGGAGGACCTACAGTTTAACGTGGAATCCAAACCACGGTGGAGGCCTGGCATTCCCCACATTCACAAGTTGTGATTAATAGGCTACACGTCTTGTCAGAGGTGAAGGAAGGGTTTGGCAAT
Source organism: Timema monikensis (assembly GCA_902151445.1). Taxonomy (NCBI): domain Eukaryota; kingdom Metazoa; phylum Arthropoda; class Insecta; order Phasmatodea; family Timematidae; genus Timema; species Timema monikensis. Next base: position 70,585 of record CABFVZ010001196.1, read on the forward strand.
CAGGTGGAGTTGTTCGTATAGCAATGAGAGTAGCTATTGTAGGAGACCTTCAATAATGTTTTGGATTATAATCTTATCTTAAAATGTTATAAATCACGGTTTTTGTTGGGCTCTTTTTAACACCGCGTCTTACAAACAATCCGGGCTAGTCGATCTAAGTTTTAGAGATATTTTACCATTATTAGCGTGAAAGGAGTGTGAGAAACAATTTCGAAAGAAACACCCCAAGTAAAACCCGCCGGGTTTTGAATCTCGATCTACCCGTCTCCCGCAAACTGAGTAGACGAACTCAACGTTTTGTCCGTGTTCATAATGATATGTCTACAGGTATGGTGGTTTTCCAACAACAAAATAAAATAGGCCTACTCGATTTATTCCAGGATGACGAGAGCACCACTCATGTGTCAGAACAAAGTCATAATCAATTACAGAGAGTTTGATTTCGAATCCCATCGATGCCACTTTGGACGATTTTCTCAAACTCATTTCCCCACTGTGAGAAGCTTATGAATAAGCCCACGGTATTTTTTAAGTCCACCATGTTGAAATGTGATAGAAACTTAACAAATGAAGTCATCGTGTAAATAAATAGAACTGTTCGGTACAACATAAATATTCCCTGTTCGAAGTGGGGTATAGAGCACGTGGATGTTCAGACAGCTGCTGTCCCACTACCGTGACCATGACGAACTCTCTTGTTTGAACGGACCAATAAGAATAGACATGGGAGGAGCTTGAATGTGGCCGTGAACAGACCAATCAGAGCTCTGGCGTTACCGGGATTTACCGCCCGCGGACAAGATACGTTAACGAGCTTTGCTGCCATCTACCATCGAAGTCTCCAACCACCGGGATGCCAACTGGTAGCGAACGTTAGACAGTGGCTTTAGATTTTTCTTTTTCTTCCTTCAATGTATTGCGAATTTTAAATGCTTTTTTTTCTCATTAAAAAATGGCTGTAATGCATTATGAGCGCTGAGCTATACGCACTTGTTCACGATATGATCCAGTTTTTTGTCTTCGTTTAATCCTTGTAGAGGGATCAAACATAAATTCATGGATCCCCGCAATGATTGTTTGAACATAATTTTTTTGTTTCGTGTTCTTTTTTGTCTTTTTTTTTTGCTGGGTCAAATGCTTAAAATGCCCCGTAGAGATTTTTTTTTCTTCTGTCTAGTCAAGTTTTTGTGGTTATATTTCGAGGTTGGGGAGAAAGAATTTATTTTCATCGTAAGCCTATAACCATAAAAATAAGAATAAAATAAAACTTTCCAGGCATCACCAAATAGTTAAGTTAAGCTTCACTTGTTTTCATAATTCTTGTCTTCTACTCTACTACTTGTGTCTTTATGTCTAGGCATTCATTAGTGGCTTGTTATTTGGTGTTACTCTGCATTTAAACGAGGACCGCAGTCTCTTTTGGTCCATTTAATTATTTCGAGTGAATCGTTCGAGAGAAATTGTTTCTACACATTCTACTCAAGTACTCGCCTACACTACAGAGCTATTTTATTAACACATTCAGACAAAAAAACAGAAAAAAAACTAAGGTATGTTTTTCCTTTATTATCGTTGTCATCAAATAATAGACTAGTGTTGAACGTAGGACTCTGGCTCGTAGAAGATTTATAATGTTTTTATAAGACAAGAACATAATGTAAACTTTTTTAAACTTTTCCTACTTTTTAGTATTTTCTTACTAGCCTTTGATTTAGTTTGAGAGCCTAGGATGGAGGGATATAACCTACTTAGGCTATTGGTTTAGCGACAGTCTTCGCCATTACAGTGTATGGTCTATGTTGCACCAACTTCCTTACTGTAAACACTATCAATTAATAAATTTTACTCGATTAAACTTTTGTATTTGTAGCCATTCCTTTCAAATAATTTGTGTAGGGGGAAATATAATTTCGAATAGCAAGCTAACACGTTCGATAAATATGGTGTAAAGTATTAAAAGCTTAAAAAATAAAAGTGTAACTATGTAGGTCTTCGTGCATTCATATCTAAATTGTATTCTAAACGGAGGCAGAAAACAGTTGGCAAAATATTGGCCTTTTTAGAGCCTACCATAGGGTTGTGTAAAGTGATGTGTAAAATCATTCGTTTAATCTATTGGTGCAAAAATACTAATGTTTGCTCTTTTATAAGAATCTGAAATTACAAACTAAGTTCCTAGGTTTACATTACTATAGGACCAATCAATATCCCTAAGTATATAAGATAGGCCTATAGCTCTACAAATTAGGCAATTTAGGATATATTTACATGCATACACACCTCTAATTTTAAAATAAGTAGCTGTTAAGTTCTTAATATTATATATAAATATACCTTACTTCCCTCCCTCTTAATATCAAAGGTTTATTAATCCTTCGAATAAGATTATTAATGAACTTGAGTATTTCTATCGATGTAGATTCCAGTTGTATTGAGCCTATAAATATATTCTAAATAATGATTAGTAACGTGTCATGGACGATCATTCAAATTGAGGTGTTAACAAGTGTTATAGGCCTATTGATTATCTGTGTTTTATTTTTTAAAAGACAAATCTACCTAATTAAGCTAAGGAATAGTTGAAATGATGAGACAGCCAACTGACTGTTCATATACAACTTAACTTTAGAACAACCGTTCAATATTGAACCCACATCCTAACTATAGTTCGTATATAGGCCCTAATTTTATCTACTAGAATCCCTCAACATATTATTTAATTTTTTTTTTTTTAATATCAGGTTCTTAGTAAAATGTCGATTTATTCTCACTCTATATTTTGGTATTTATATTTTAATTTCCAACCCTTACAAATCTTTCATACAAGTTAGTAGACACACATTATCCGTATTTAAGCGTAAATTTGAGCTTATTCTAATATTCTAAAGAAGTGGTTCACAAACTTGGTTCCACGAAGGGGTGTAGTGGGCGTAATGGGCGTAATGACCGTAATGGCGGTAAAACATTATTAATGCATCTAAATTTGTATGCTAAAAGTTTATAACCACCCATCTCATTAGCAGCATATCCAGTTTAAAAATGAAAAGCAAGTGAAATGACTTTTTAGTTTTTAACATTATTAAAATTTTTAAAAAAAACGCGTGAGAAAAAGTGTAACTAACAGTACATTTTGAAGTCATATTATATATATTTCAAATGTAAAATATGTAACATTAATGTAAGAAATAAATTAATTTTCTTTTAGTTAAAGCTCAAAATCTTGTAGTATATAAATGTAAGTAATGGGGAAGGATTAAACATGAATTAGGCCTACTCATAGGGTTTACTCAGTAGGTTTCAAAGCTATTATAGAGTTATGTGTGATAAAATAGTTTGAGAACCATTGTACTAAAGAATAATAAACTCAGATAGGCTAATAGGCCTATATTTTATAAATAAAATTAAGAAAGCATTCGTTAGTGCATTATCTTATAATCATAATCTAAGAAATGAAATTAATTTAAATTATTAAATTTGTAAGGTAGATGATAGTATATGTGATATTTATATTTTATATGCGTTTTTAGAAAATATAATATATATAATATATGCCAAATTAGTCTACTAAGCAAAATTGGGGCATTATTTTCTGAGAAAATATCTCATTTTAGTTTACTAAAATAACTACAAAATAAGTGCGAACACTATTGTCATGCTGAGTTATAGAATGATTCAGTGTCGTACAACAGTAGTGAAACTATTATTATGATGAAAGGAACTTCAATTGGCTAGCCTATTAGCTAAACCCACAGGCTTAAAGTTATTTAAATTTTGGTGTTAGGCCTATCATAGATGGATATACAATGATAAGTGAACACACTATGCAATAAACATATTTTAAAGATTTTCACCAGTTTCAAATTATAAATAAGCCTAGTCTTTACTAGATCAAGATAATACATGGGCTATTTGTAGTTTGATTTTCTTAGGGGGGCCCATTATTTGAAAACTGGGAGTGCATGTTGCCACAGTGAGGTAAATGAAAATATTACAGTTATATATTCTTAGTCCATTAAATTGACCGGCCCCGAAATGTAGTGGTCAGTGCTACGAACATAGAGGTCCCGGGTTCGATTCCTGACTAATTGATACCTTGGATATTTTTTTCGAAAGGGGAATTACCCCAACGGTCACCAGTGTTTGGTAAATTAGACTTAAATTTAATCTTGAGTTACGTTTAAGAGTTTCCATTGGTCCCACACTCTTATATTCACTATCACAATCACCTCAACTCATCGGGATATGGAAAGAGCCACCGCGTAAAGTATGTACGATAATTATTACATTCGGGCGTACCTGCGCAACGGTACATTAGTAGCTATTGGCTAATCTTTAGGCTACACACACTGTGCTACAAATGAGTTAATCCAGAGAAGCATTATTATTATTATTATTATTATTATTATTGTTATTATTATTATTATTATTATTATTATCATCATCACCGCGTCTTAATACCCATTCGGGTTATACGCACTTACGCTAATGTGTAATGGTAGAGTGATTGTGAGATGAAATGAAGGACCTACATTTTAACGTGGAATCCGAACCACGGTGGAGGCCTGGCATTCCCCACATTCACAAGATGTATTGTCAGAGGTGAAGGAAGGGTTTGGTAATCAGATAAATTTGTGCCGGGACCAAGGATTGAACCCCGGACCCTAGCACAGAAGTCTGACACCTTACCCCTAGACCACCAGGTCACCGGGAAATATTATTTGAAGCTTTTGATAAATTTTAATTAAAATCAAATAAAACATATTTATACAATACCAAGTTTAAGTGACTTTCCAATAAATATTGGTGATGTGAAGTGGGCTTCCTATAAAAATTAGGGTTTAGTATACCAGATGAAGTTAAAAGTAACGAAAACAAAAATATTTTAGTTTAATTCACATTTAGCCTGTCAAATGAAACTAGATTGTAATTCAATATATATGCCTATTTCGACAATTAAAGTAAAACTGAGATTCAAATGAAACTCAAAGCAAATAAAGCAAATGTTTGTCAGATTATGTTGACAACAGGGCATAATAGCTTTTATTTTAACTAGCTAACCGGTTAAAATTTCAAGTCAAGATGAATGAATAGGCCTCTATGATGAACTTGTTTGGTGGAGCGGAAGAAGGTGGGAGTTAAGTCAGTAATTTTTCTTATTTTTTATGACTTTTGTTGTTGTTGAAAATAATTTAAATAAAATACTTCTTCAGTAGATACGATTATTTTATTTTCTCCACACTTATCTCAACAGGTCTTGAATATGATTGTATGATGATCATAGTGGGTTTTGAACATAAACTTTACCCGGAGTTCAAACCCTGCTTGGTTAACTAAGGATGATTTTTTCCTAAATGGTTTACCACTCTCTCCCCGCAAATTGGGGTAAAATTCTTCTAAAATTACACCTACCTAATCCCTATTCCACTAGAGTAATTATTAGGGGTGTGCAAAGTCCACTTTTTCAATTCGAAGTGAATTCGAATCGAAAATATGAAATATGCTCGAAATTGAATTGAGGTTCGAATATTTTCTTTAAGTTGTTTTATGCTTGAAAATCATTACAATATATCGTGGTCATTTAAATTGCTTTATACACTAAAATCACTTGGAAAAATGTTTTATTGTACAATTTTTTGTAATCTTTTGTGTTACTCTAACAAATCAAGTTATTACTACAACATGTTATTCAATTTCATCAGAATTGGTCCGTATAAATATAATTGTAAGGTATAAAACAGCTTAGAATGGCTATTGTTGAACATTAATGCAGTATTTTAGCTGGCAATATTTTTAATGGTGATGTTTTGAAGCGAAGTCGAAGCTGATGTTTGTTTCGAGCCAAGTCAAAGTTTCAAATCCTCACACATCCCTAGTAATAGTTAATGTAGGCCTATAACCCAAACGGGTAAGTTACTATGATGTTATGATTTTTATTATAATGAAGAGAAAAAGTTCAGATAAGTTTTAATTGATGACTGTTATTATTATTATTATTAGCACCGCGTCTTACTACCCATTCGGGTTATACGCACTTACGCTAATGTGTAATGGTAGGGTGATTGTGAGATGAAATGAAGGACCTACAGTTTAACGTGGAATCCGAACCACGGTGGAGGCCTGGCATTCCCCACATTCACAAGATGTCTTGTCAGAGGTGAAGGAAGGGTTTGGTAATCAGATAAATCTGTGCCGGGACCGAGGATTGAACCCCGGCCGCCAGCATAGAAGTCTGACACCTTACCCCTAGACCACCAGGTCACCTTTGATGACTGTTGCTGATATTCAAGAGCTAGCCTATGTGTTGAAAATAGCACTAAATACATCTACTGAAGAAAAGTTTTTTTATTTTGACCAAAATATATCACAAAAAACTGTAAGAAATACGGGCTTTAACTGGCGTTCCCCTCAACCAGGACCGGATTTCCCCTAAGGCCAACCTAGGCCATGGCTCCGTAAGGGGGTGGGGGGAGAGGCGCAGATCGAGTAGTTGGTAATTGGGAAAACGGAGAGAGGCACAGTTTTTGGGAACTGTCCTTCTCAGACTGCACAAGATGAACAAATATGTGCAGAACGTTGATGTAGATGTTTTTGCAGTAGTCGAAGCTCTCAAGTAACTCATTAAGTTCTTTGATGATCTTCAGGAGCAGTTGGATTTGTATGAAGAGAAAGCTCTAGAAGTTTGCGAAAAGAAAACATGCGAGGAAGATGAGAGACGGCAGACTGTCAGAAACTTCAAGTGGACGAGATCCACCATAGCGAGGTACGTTTTTCTGGGCGTTACAATTTCAGAGTGAACACATTTGTCACCAATGTTAAAAAGCTGAAAGAAGAAATGAAAAAAAGAATGGTTGCACATGAAGATTTCTCAGCCAGATTTGCTGCCATCACAAAAATGTGGACTTTAACCCCTGCAGAACTTGAAGAAGAGGGGAGGAAACTTCTCAAACCTTTTAAGGAAGACTTAGAACTGTCGGTTAGTGACGAGCTACTTCACCTCACATCTCATCTTCTGACCAGCAGGGTTAAGATAAGCCGGTGTCACTTTACAAATTGCTAAAGGAAAACGACCTGCAAACAATATATTCAAATGTGGATATCCTGTTAAGAATGTATGTTTGCACACCTGTTACCAATGCATCAGCAGGGAGGGCCTTTTCTTGTTTGAAAAGGATTAAAAAAAGTCCACAGATCGACGCTGCATCAAAACAAACTTAAGAGGCCACCATAGTAGTCGAAAGATATACCGAAACATGTGCTTCTTATTGAACTAATTTATCAGCAATTAATAGGATACGTTGAATAAAAAAAGATCCAATTTAAGAGTGATGCACGGATTTTATGATTTCATTCTTTTTTTTTTATCTCAGCAACAAGAAAACAGGTAGTCAATTGTCAAAAAAACATATTCATCTTAACAGATAATTATGAAGAACTAGACTAAATTAAAACCTTAGAGTCCTAGCTGTGAGCAGTGAGATAAAGATTTCGTGATAAAATATCGTGGTCACAACACAAATCTTCAGATATTCGTTCAATTAGAATCTATATCTGGGCCCAGCTAGTGCTGCTGCCGAGTGTTGGCTGACCGAGCGCACGGCCATCATGGGTAAGGATGAAGAGAAGAGAGGGAGGGAGAGTGTCGAACAGAAGAAAAACAACTTTAAGGGAATGAGTACATGAGGAGGGGAGAAGTGAGAAGGAGTCTGCGGTATTTTTGACAGACCACTCACATTACAGATATTGATAAGTTTTGCTCGAGTTGAAACCAAAATGTTCTTTCAATTTTAAAGAATATAAGCTAAGTTTGTGTTTCTATTTTTCTAGTACTACAATAACCTATGTACATGACTTATTTGCTACCGAGTATTACGATCCATCTGGGATATACGCATACGTAACCTAATAATTATGCTAATTTTCTAAGTATACAGAAGGTAGAATTTAGAGGGAAAATACCAAGATTTGCAGGGGAGTGGAAAAAACTTTTAAAAAAACTAATTTCATCCAGCTGGGATTCGAAGACCCCATCTCCCCAATATGGTCAATCTAGTCTATTGCGAGAGTGACACCCTGGCCTAAACCATTCAACCACCGAAGTGTAAGTCATGACTTCATTCTGCTTTACTTTATGGTGGAACTCGTTCATGTAGTCAAACGCTATTAAATAAATGGAGAATGCTCCTTTTTAAAATTTCAACACTTCTAATTATTTTTTGTATAAGANTAAAATAATCAGTTGCCAAATAATTGTATGTATATCAGTCACGGGATTTCTTAGTTAGACACACTTATTAGAAATATTATTCAACATCCATCGATAGGCTCACGAACTAAACATCAAGGTCGTCTAATCTGGTTTGTTGGTGACAGGGAGGTCAAGACTCGAATCCCGGCTGGATGTACTGAGGGTGGATAATTTCCCACTCTCACTTCTTTATTAAGCTATAAAAGACAGCTATTTCACAGAATATGTAGTCATTCCCCATGGCTTCAACTGCATCACAGGGTTTGAGAGCCACAGGGTTGGACACTACTATAATTCAGCAAATGAAGAACACTTTCATAGAAAAGCACAGATCCAGATGTCCTGGGCTCGATCCCTGGCGCTTTCAGAATTTTTCTGTGAAGCAGTGGGTCTGGAACGGGGTCAACTAAGTCACGTGAGGAAAGTTGAGGAGCTACTCGGTTGGTATAGATCATTTGCGAGCTCACACCATGGAGACCACGTGAGGACAGTTGAGGAGCTACTCGGTTGGTATAGATCATTTGCGGGCTCACACCATGGAGACCACGTAGCCCACCGATGCAGGTAGTGATTAGTAATCCTTGTAATAAACCTACTAAGGGGACTACAAAATAGCTTTTCATCATTTGGCATGTTGTGTTAATTTTTACAAAAAACGTTTTAAGTTCTGTATTTCTATTTATTGTAAAACTAAAAGAGTAATTAAATGAGATTTAAACTTGAACCCGTCTGTAAACGGTAATAGGCTAAATGTGATATAAATAATACCTCTGACCAGCAGCCTCCAAATATGCAACTATTTTGGTTAAATAGTATTTTATTTGGGTCTTTTGAGTCAATTATATAAAATTATCAATAGAAAGATGTATGTTTTTAGCTGAATACATGATTTACTAGCAAATATTATAAAATGAGCTCATACAATGTAGGCTATATGTCATATTATAAACTATACTGTACTCGTATGTAATCTCAACCGATGTAAAATATATAGGCTCAGTCGCCTACTTAAATAATATATAAGAACTTATCAGGATATTATATGAGTAAATATAGCATAAAGAACTGCCACACAAAGATAAATATCCCCGGTTTGATTCCCTTGTCCTTATGAAATTGAATGTACTTTTAACTATAATAATTGGAGCCACACTTACATATACTTAACATAATAATTCATTTCTAATGGCATCTGGTGGGACGGATAAAATTATTAAACTTGAAAATGTATTATTTACATAAACATTCTAGGTTTTATACAAGTGTAATAGAACAGTTAGCGTATAACCCGAACGGGTAGTAAAACGCGGTGCTAAATAATAATAATAGAACGGTTAAACAGCATCGAAACTATTTCAAGCTAAAAAGTTCCAAATCCTGCTACCCACTTTTTAATAGTTCCTCGATGTACAATGCTGAGATGGCAAATTACAAACCAATCATGCTAATTAATAGATAAAATAAATATTTGAGACAAAGTATTACCTTGTTCACAAATTAGGTGCACAAACAAACGCAGCCTATTAACAACGCAATATTTACCTAAACACGATAATAAAATAATATAAACAAACTAATAGACATTGTTACAGAAATATTTTGGTTAGAAGAGCATCGCAATATTCACCAACGAGCTTAAATTATAAATATCTTCTGTTACAGAAACGAATTGAATAGTAAACATCCACGTTTTAAACAACCAGCATCACTTTTCACCGAGCCACCAGAATGGGTTTATATTTTTCATCGCTATGTAGCTGTTAGTAAGGCGCTAGTTTATTCTTTGATTTTAGCTTTGTTATTGCAAAGCTAATGGATCCCCTTCAAGATAATCTTTAGTTTATGTATTCGTCTATTTTTAGATTTTTTTTCGTCTGCCTATATAAAATTAAAATTTTCTACCATAGCGAGACATTTGTTTTTTTATATTAGCCATTTCCCACCCCCTAGTTTTAAATTCCAAACTTTCCAGATTTTATGGTTATTTTAGAGTGGTCCTTTTATAAACTTGGCAAATTTAAATTTTCCTCCATGCAGAAAAGAAGAGTTTATAATTATTTTTGAGAGATTTTAAGCTAATGTACCACGACTCATTTTTTAGGGCCTTTTCTAAATAATAAATAAATTATTTAACACTTATTTTATTACTAGAATAAGCCCTCTATATTCCCGGCAAATTTCAATTTTCTGCCTCACCTTATTAGGTTGTATCTGCCAGCTTTTCCTTGTTTCCCAAAATCTAAATTAAAACTTATTTATTGGCTTATCTGGAGTTATCTCGCAAAACTGTTTGCCAAACTTTAATTTTATAGCTACCTCATCTAAACTATTTTCTTCTAATTAAAGGTTCCCCATTTCCTGGAGCCCCATGGACAAGGTTGGGATATCTTACCCCGCCCCAATGCTAGACTAATAGTAGTTCCGGAGCTATTGCTGTTAGCCCATCCCCCACCCTGGAAATGAGTTGTAACTGGTTAGCTCAGTGAAAACGCATTAGCACGAAGGTCTATAGCCCAGGTTCCCAGTTTCGATTCCCGTGAACTGGTTGTCATTTTCCAGCAAATTTCATTTGATACCGCTTCAGGGCTTCTACCTGAGAACATATATCATCATAATGATATATTTGTAATTAGTCAATGGGCTTACCTGCCCAATAGTGATGAGGTAGAATCTGTGAGAGCTTCATTATCATTAATTTTATTTTAGTATTTAGTATTGATCTTGCTATTTTGTAGTTTATGAAAAAAAAACACTTAATATTGAGAAAATTGAACAAGACGGCGACTTTTGGCAGGAGAAAATGTGCCACAACCTTGAAAGGTATGCCTATTGTACTAAAAAGTAGTTTATATCTCACAGTAGCTTATAACTAATAAGTTAATCACCAAGGTATTATTTAAAAAGGGGGGAAAAAGTTTGTAGTAGGTATAAGCTTAAGAGATAAACATCGAAATTAAAATTAATGAATTATAAAAACATAGTATTATTCAAATTTTATTATCTTATATATTTACAGAATGTAGTTAAACCTACCCCCCTCTTTCCTCCATCGTGTCACAATTATTGAACTTGGTAAACTTACAACTATAACTGTGGCGTGTAGTAGGCGAGAATAACTTCAATACAAGCATGATCCCCATAGCATTTTAAAATACTTAGGAAGGGTAGGGGGTTTCGTAATGAAGGAAAATTCCCCATATTTTTAAATTACTATGATGTGAGGGGGAGGTATTTGAATAAATATAAGTTAACCTATATTTAACAATTATAAAAATATTTAATATAAGCCCAATATTTTTTAAATTCAACAATCTCACAAATCAAGGCACATAGCAGTAATTTAACTATCTATTACTATGTATCCCCAAGTTTGAAGCTAATGAATATTGACATTATTTTTTAGCCGAGGGTGCTTTTTATCAACTTCTCTACAAGCGAATGTTGGTAAACTACCACTTATTCATTTTTTTCTCCTCATTTAATCTTATATTTTGTTTCTAATACCGTAAAAATGCTTTTGATATCACAAATAGGAAATATATAGGCTGCTTGTTAATAAAAAATCCACTGTATATTAAATGGGCTGTATATAAGATTTTAAGTTAGGAACATTTCATTATATGAACAGTTTTTCATTTCTTAGGTTTAAAAAGGAGAGCTTGTTACCATAAATTTTCGATTCTCAATACAATTTTCTACTACTAAAAAATTACATTAGTGAGAAGGTGTGCGTGAATACGGATCCATTTCTCAGATGATTCATTATGTGAAAACTATTGTATTTAATAACAACTAATCCATTGTCATATTTTTACATAATATCTTTTCTTTTAAGACCTTCATTCATGTATTATATTTTATAGGCTATCATTTTATTCCCATGATGTAATTAGCCAAAATAAGAACTATGTAAATATTGACAGTCCATATTATTACGTTTTAACTTATCGGACCAAATCATCATCACCATCAACTGTTTCAAGCCTGTTGCAAGGTCAGTTTACTAAAATACCTTCATCTTCCTCTATCCTTTCACCATTTTTCCTCTTTTATTTGTTTCCATTCTTCTCCTCTCACTTGCAAACTTACTGTTATCTAAACCTCCCATCTTTTTCTTTACAAACTTAATTCCCATCATTCTCTTTGGTATTCTATCTTTTACCATTAAGCCACATGTTTCACAAAAAGTTATTTAGTGTAATTGGATTTACAACATATTTAATGTGTCAAGTTAAAACATTTATATTTTTAATAAAAAAGAGGCTAAAACCACATGCTATTCTTAATCAATGTGTCTTTATTTTTAAATACACATGTTAAGTGTCCATATTATTATTATTATTATTATTAGCACCGCGTCTTACTACCCGTTCGGGTTATACGCACTTACGCTAATGTGTAATGGTAGGAGGTGATTGTGAGATGAAATGGAGGACCTACAGTTTAACGTGGAATCCGAACCACGGTAGAGACCTGGCATTCCTCACATTCACAAGATAAAGTGTCCATATCGTTTACGTAATGGCCACCATGCTCATATGTTCAATTGTTTTATTTTGACACATCTGACATTAGTGTAAGCCTATAATGACTTTAAAATAAAATATATATTTTAACTACAAACTGCCTTTTTTCAAGAAATGTTTAATTTTTATAAATGATAAGGCACCACTCCTCTACAAGGTATATCTAACGACTGTAAACCATCACTCCTCGACCAGGGAATATCTAGATACTGTAAGCCATCACTCCTCTACCAGTATGTACCTAGTGACTGTAGGTCATCACTCCTCTTCTAGGATATACCTAGCAACTGTAAGCCATCACTCCTCTACCAGGATATACCTACGGACTGTAGGCCATCCCTCCTCTGCCAGGATGTACCTGGTGACTGTAAGCCATCTCTCCCTTGCCCGAATATACCTATTGATTGAAGGCCATCACTCCTCTGGCAGGATATACCTGATGACTGTAAGATATAATTCCTCTGCCAGGATATACCTGGTGACTGTAAGCTATCACTCCTCTACAAGGATATATATTGTGACTGTGAACCATCACTCCTCAGCCATGATATACCTACCTAGTTACTGTAAGTCATCACGCCTCGGCCAGGATATACCCAGTGACTGAAAGCCATCACTCATTTGTAACATGAGTTGCTTGCCGCACCATCAAAGCTAAGTTTTTTCTACCTAGCCGACATAATGTATGCCTCGCATAGAAATATGAAACGAACCCCTTCGCTTCTTGGTGAAAGGAAGAATGAGAGCTGAATAGAAAGTGTTATTTCTGCTTTGACTCCTCGTCATAAAAAATCTTAAAATAAGTTCGCCCAAGCTTAAATAGTCCTTTTAAATCTATGGCGCTTCTATGCATTGAGACAGATTTGACTCAAGGTGTTGATTCCAACGCCATCATCAAAGCGTTTGCTTGGTCAAAAGCACGAAGAAAGAAATTTTAGAATTTTAGAAAACTGTTTTAAAATTACTTTGCATTCAATATAGTCTTGGTTTTCTGTATTTTTTTATTCTAATTTTACTGTTGCAAAGACACATACTATGTAATATTATGTTTCTTTAAATTTATAGCCTTATAGCGTTAATATAATTTACCATAATATCCTCATTTAATATTTTATATATGCATAAATAAGCAAATAGTGTGACGGAACGTGAGATAGTTTATTTTCCATTAACTTTTAATATTAATTAATTTTAATGCTAAACAAATACTTACTGACTGTGTGTTAGAATTAAAATCTTAAGAATAAATTAAAGTTAATAATATTTAACATAATATCTGTTGAGCTAGAAAATTTTTAGAAGATTTTAAATAAGTTAAATATATAGGGGAAGGCGGGCACAGCCATGAACTTTGGCCTATGGCGTAAAAAAAGTGCAAATCTGGGCCTGCTCTCAACTCAACCTTAAATTTAATGATTTGTTAATAATAGCTAGGCCTTATACTAACGAAGACAAATACAAACTGACAATCAATAAAAAAATAGGCCTGAAACGTAACCAATTTTAGTGACGTCTCCAAAATATAGGGCCTATAGGAATCACGTATAAGATAAGGTGGCCATCACGTTCTCACTTTCTCAAACCAGGATAGCTCGACATTGAAACAATGTCAATTATGTGGTTTAGTTGGGTGTTTATTATACTGGTATGAAAAAAACAGGCTGCTTTGAAAGAGCCTGACCTTCAAAGATATCTCCATCATTGTTTTACATTGTGGGCTGGCTCTTTGAATATCTGTACCTAGGTGTTGGTGTATGATAGACACTCCAACCCTATATATATATATATATATATAAGTTATATATATCTGTCACTAGGTGTGGGTGTGGGATAGACACTCCAACCCTATATCTATATAAGTTATATATTCTCTCTGTCACAAGGTGTGGGTGTGTGATAGACACTCTAACCCTATATATATATATATATAAAAGTTATATATATCTGTCACTAGGTGTGGGTGTGGGATAGACACTCCAACCCTATATATATATCTATCACCAGGTATGGGTGTGATACACACTCCAACTCAATATCTATCAGTCACCAGGTATGGCTGTGTGATAGACACTCCAACCTATTTTCTTATCAGTTAATATAGGGGTTATAGTTTTTAATTTGTTATCAACAAAGTATTTCAATAAATCAAAATAAATTGGTCAATGCAATATTTATTTGATAAGTAATTAGGCTCCATCACTATATCACATTGGTAAGGCACGAAGCTCCTTGGCATCCGAATACATCATAATTCATAGCCTGATTTATCGCCGACTAATATATAACACGAGGCATGAGCGATTAGGGCTGAACACAGGGCTTCCGGTAGAATTAGGCCACGATGCATACATTTAAATGCTTGGGCGTGAAAAGCTAATTTTTTTAGTAGTGTTTCCACTACAAAATTATTCTATAGCCTTAGCCAAAAAAAGTTAATACACATACTACAAATGGACCCCCACTGGGGGTGCATTAAATTCCATGATGGTCTAGATCCCCAATCCCACCACCCTTTCTACCCCCTTGCTTAGAGGCCTATCACATAAGAAATATTGGGCCTAACATATTCCTCTTGCACTAATAACTGGATTAGAATCTATTTTTTCCTTATTTTATGTATTAAGCCTACAGTTTTGTTGAGTATTTTGTATATATATATATTTATGAATTATACTATTTATAAATTGTCTTGTTGTTGAAAACGCGTAGACTATCATAAATAGAGCTATTAACGTCCTGGGATTCCAAATCTGTCATAGCCCCCTTCTGGTCCACCCCCCCAGAAAAATAGGCTCTACCAATTATACTAAAATATCGAGAGCACTAACAAGGTGATTATAATTTGGATTTCTTAGACTTAACCTTAGCATTAACAAGAAGGATTATAATTGAGTGAATACTGGATTCCAATTTTCAAAGAAGAAGGAAAAAAATTGTGTCAAAGAAACTTTCCAATTTTATGTTTTATTGCTAATAACTTCAGCATGGTCTCCCTTAAAACTTAAAAAATAATGTATTCGTTTGATAAATTTATATCGGGACTACAATTTTCAATTTTAATTCTTTGTTTAGTTAAAATGTTATCAATAAATTGACATATTTTATTGCTTGCTTATTATTATCAAAGTGAATGCATCCATTTTAATTATTAATTTGGTTGTTATCGTGCACTTTCTAAACATAGGATTATATCTGTGCATGATTTTACAATCAATATTAACCCAATCACCCAATTGAGATAGTGAAACTACGGGTAGAAACTCCATTCCATGAACACATATTATATCAACCTAAATATCATCTTAGATTGAACTTTAAGATAAGTACAAGCCTACATTTGTCAGCCTCCCTATACACTCAACCAAAGAGGATCAAGATGCGAACATCTTATAAAGTTGGCTTAGGCTTACATTATTATATTAAAATTATATCAAAATTATAATATGTTTTTAACAAATCACTTTGGTTTTAATGAGGAGGTAGATATACATTCAAAAAACTTAGCCATAGACCTATGGTTTTAATATCTTATATTAATTTATTTTATATATAGTATCATTTTTATTGGGGACTTTTTCCAATTTACTTCTATGACAAACTTAACAATCAAGACCCGGAACACTAATTTACTATTTTACTGAATGTGGATCACGTGCCTTTAAACGTAAGCTTATTCAGGTATCCCACTACAGACTTGAAACAAAATGTCAATTTAGGTGCAATTTATATTTCTTATATTTACCTAAGGGTTGTATCTTCTGAGATCCACATTGAAAATTTGTCTTTATAAGAGCTAAATAAAATAAACAATTTATATTAGATTTTACCTGTAGGTCAACAAACAAAAATATCATTTTGAATTTTTGAAAAGATGTTACCTTATTTATATGTATTATAGTCAAATATTGTGTGACAAGCGAACGTACCTCAAAATAATAAGACTGTTAGACCTATATTTATATTTTTTAATTTGTCAAAATATACATATCTACCTCTAATTCATAAATGGTTTGGTGTAATTTCTTAATATTCAAGATTTACACTGGCACAACAATGCATTTAACTTATATGAATGGGCGTACTATATATCAAAACCATAATTTCTGTATTTTTTTCCATTTGAAAATTTAAGGAATTATTGTATAACGGCATACCTTTTGAATAAATTTTGCTTAGGTATCCGATAAATTTTCAGAGCTTAACCTAATAAATATATTTTGAATAAAAAGTAAAACAAATCAGTATTGTTCGTATATTTGAGGCAAATATATTAGGACCCACATGCTAATCAACCTCACACTCATTCTTAATTTAAAATTATTGAAGAGGAAATAGAATGCCATAGCAATTCTGCCAAATTCAACCATTCAGTGTTGATAATTTTTGCCATATTTTAACTAAGAATTAACATAATTATGGTTGAGTCTATTGTGGAGTTTAGTAACTCTTCTAATTATAACTAACGCACATTCTGATACGAAGGAACGTATGCCTTAACACAGTGGCAATAAAAATAGGAAGCAAATATTAATTTAAGTTTATGCTACAATACATAAAAACTCTCCAGCCTAGCAATTACTAGACTTAGACCTGAACGGTATATACACGAATTATAGTTGAATAATATTTAATTATATCAAGTTCTAGTAAGTCCAAATTTTAAAAAGTTACTACGATGGTAGTTAAATGAGCTATCTATCATGAGTTAACTCCATAAAAAGTTACGAAACAAGAAGATTAATCTCCTATAAGAGGAACTATCATTTTACAAATAGTAAGTGGCGAGCTACCAGGAATCTAGGCTGTTAAGATACTATGTCCGGTCTATTCCTGATTAGTAATGCCTGGACATTCAATAGTATATTTATACTTCCACCCAAACTTGGGCACACATTAATTAGTGAAAACAATATATGTATTAACTTATACAAACGGCACCTGAAGGGGTCCAGAGACTAAGCATTACCCCGCGGGCCACTACTACAAACTAGTAGTGCTCCCATGGGTTGCACACGGTAAATAGGTATACTATGAGAAATATTAGGGACTGGTATAAGTCACAGACCTAATTATGTTATTGAACATAGCGTTATATAACTTGATTTCCACCATTATGTGATCCTAAGCGCTGAGTAAGCTGTATCATGGGCTTACGGCTTAGGGTGTCAACACATTTCCCTATTATATAACACTATGTCTTATGAACATATAAAAAGAAGTCAGAAACACTGTCATACTAAATAATGTCGATTGGGTAAATATATATATATAAATAGAGCATAATGCCCATCATTCAAAACTACGCTTTATGGGCATAAAAAAACAAGTCAGAAACTCTGACATTCAATACCATACCATATGGATATAGAAAAAGAGTAAGGACTCTGCCAATCAAAACTATGCCTTATGGGCATGAAAAAAAGTCAGAAACTCTGACAAACAATACTATGTCATATGGACATAGAAAAAGAGTAATAATTCTAACAATCAAAACTATGCCTTATGGGCATAGAAAAATAAGTCAGAAACTCTGACACAAGAAACTATGTCTTATGAACATAGTTAAAAAAGAGTACTAAGACTCTAACGCAGATTCTAACATTCAAATACTCATTGACTCAGATGAGGCTTCATCTGCGGTGAGGTGGAGAGACCGACGCCTCACACATCGTAGTCACCAGTTATTATGTCTACCGATGTTGTTTTACGTTCAAGTTGTTCCTCCATCGAATTGATACAATATAATACAAAATGTGAAGCGAGGAATGACTGCTTTGTACAAACACGACTGACGTCTTTGAGGAGGGTTTCCATCCGGACGAAAAAGGCGGAGGTGAGGTTGCAAAATTGAGTTTAATGACAACTAGCACTAAAATACGGCGTGGAGAACAGAGAGAAACAGCTCTGCCGTTTCATCGAAGTGGGACCGGCGAGTAATATGTCCTTTGCTGATCCTCCAGGAACAGTCGGCTGGGGCACTTTCCAGAAGTTTGGGCGCTTCCCGGCAACATGATTTCACCGTGAGTTAATATCTGCTACGCATGATTAGAGTATATTAGTTCTTGTATTCATCGTGTTAATTATATGAATGGTATATTGAATGTAAGTGTTAAACGGGACGCTTAACACGCTACAAAGTTATTAAAGTAATAACACACATGCACACAATAGTGACAATTCTTATCCAGTAACAAAAGCCTGCATACCCTTCGAGCTTAAAGATTGTCTCAGCGTGTGCTTCTCAACGTAAGAGAAGTAGAGTATAATTCAACACTCTGGTTTTCAGATTATAGTGTGAAGCTTTGTAAAGTCTTTCAAAATAAACGGGGCCTCGCTTCTGACCTTTCCTTCTATTATGTTGTCCATAAGGCAGTTACTCCTAAGGATGTGTCTGATCCAGTTTGATTTGCGCCGAAGAATCCCATCCAAAACTGATTTCTTCTCACCCACTCTTCTTAGGACTTCCTCATTTATCACCCTGTCTGTCCACATGAACTTCTCAAGTCTTCTCCAGCACCATATTTCAACGCTCTCCCAGTATTTATTTTCCATCTTCCTAAGAGTCAAAGTTTTTGCTCCATACAGTGCGATACTCCAAATGTAGCATTTAATGATTTTCTTCCTCAGTTGCAAACTAAACTTGCTGGTTAGCAGTAATCTCATCTTTTTGAAAGTTTCCTTGGCTATGGATATCCTCAACCCTATTTATTTTGTGCAGTAGGCATCCTTTTCCAGCAGACTTCCCAGGTACTTGAATTTCTCTACCTTTTCCAACTACTGTTTTTCAATTTTAATTTTCAGTGACTCTTCATTTTTTGACTTCTCGATGTTGATCTTCATGCCATATCTGCTCCTATTTCTACTAGCCAGTCCATCATTTCTTGCAACTCTTCTTTATTTCTGGCCAGCAATTCTAGATTATCTGCATATTTTATTGTGATTATGACGCCACCTCCTTTCCTGAAATTGCCACTCACCATTCAAGTTGAACAGAATGGGTTACAAACAGTATCCCTGTATCATTCCTTTTCCTATCTCTACGCTTTTGGTCTTTCCGTCATTTAGTCTTAACTTAACTCACTGTCCCAGGTACAGGTTTTCAATCAGCCTTCTCTCCCTCCAGTTTATGCTAATATTCTTGAGTATTTCCACCAGTTTCTTCCATTTCACTCTATAAAACGCCTTCTTCCAATCAATGAAACCAATGTATACGTCTTCCTTAATTCCCAGCATTCTTTCTGAAATTATTCTCAGCATACTGACGGTATCTCCGGTTCCTTTTCTGAATCCAAATTGGTCTTATTCCATCACACTTTCTATTTTCTGTTCCATTCGCCTGTTGAATATTCTTGCCAGGATCTTCCCACATGAGAGATGAGGCTGATGGTCTTGCGGTCACTGCATTTCTGGGCTTGCTTCTTCTTTAAAGCACAAACATTAATCTCTCACTATGACACATTTCTTTAGTTACACTTTTCACCACTTCATTTTTCATCACTATTGTCACTCCTTACTCTGCACTCTTCCCATCTGAATATAACATTGTGTCATTTCCATAAACCATTTCACCTTGATTTTTCCACCAAAATTCACTTACACCCGTAATATTCACCCCACACCTTTCTATTTCCATTTTAAAATTTTCCATTTTCCCAGCCCTTCTCATCGTCCATGTTCCTATGTTGAAATGGGAAGTTTTTTAATATTTGTTTGGAAAGTTTTATTTAAGCCCCTCATTCCTTTGAGCCAATATTGAACTTAAATTTTCAGTATTCTTTTATTTTTCATTATATGGGATGGTCGTCTTAGCTGCTTTCAATTATTTGAAATTTATTAACACAATTTTAAAGGTTTTTTTCTATTAGTTTTGGAAATTTTTAGTTATCTTTCAACACAGATCTTGATATTAAAATTTGGAAAAAAAAAATCGTAGTTTTATATTTATTTGCCAAATTTATATTTTCAACAATAGTGAAAGATGAGTTTTTTCTATAAGTTTTGAAATTTATTTTCATTTATGATTTCACTACTCCAATCCCTTGAAATTTAGTAGTTCAAAGTCTAGTCTAGTTTAAATCTTAAATGTTTAGTCTATTCTGGTTATTTGGGTTTGTCCCCTAACATTCTATAAAATATTTCAACTTTCTAATATACTAAAGGGTAGCATTTTTTAATGGGAGCTCCTTCCCATTTTCTGGTATTTCATTTTGAAATTTT
Source organism: Timema monikensis (assembly GCA_902151445.1). Taxonomy (NCBI): domain Eukaryota; kingdom Metazoa; phylum Arthropoda; class Insecta; order Phasmatodea; family Timematidae; genus Timema; species Timema monikensis. The sequence continues at coordinate 91,573 of CABFVZ010001196.1, forward strand.
TGAATGTTCAAACCTTCATTGAAGTTTGGGATGGTCCTTACACCTGCCTGAAAAATTTCAATCTTCTACCACCCCTCTGCATTTCTGGAAAATTTAATCTTCTACCTCCCCTATAATTATATACCTCCTCCTAAACATGCTCTGACAATATTATTTGAAGTTACATTTAAAATTTAAAATGCTCAGACTTTTATGCTTATTTGGAATATTCCCTAAACGCACTTGCCAAATTTCAGTTTTCTTCCACTCACAGAAGTAGCTGCTTGTATTAGTTTTGATAGCTCTTAACCATTTCTATTTTTACTTGGTTATTTTTAAGGTTTTTCTAACTGCTTTTCCAATTTAAATTTTCTTCCACACCTAAAATGTATTTTATTTTTTCTTATTTCCCGGAGTCATATTAAATATGTTTATAGTCTTCTGGCTATTTTAGGTGGTCCACTTATTTTCCTTCCGAATTTAATTTTTTTTTTTGCCACAACGAGAATAAGTTTATTTTTAGTTTTGGAAATTTTAACCCCTTTCTCCTCCTCCCCCCATTTGTCCAACAACCACTTAGAAATTTCAAATTTTAAGAATTATTTGGTTGCTTCGAGTCCTTCTACCGGCATATCAAATTTAGAGTTTCTACCACACTTAAAAGCTATAGCTATGTTTATGTTCATCCCCAGGTCCCCTAATTCCTGGAATTCCATTTAAAAATTTAAAGTTTTCATACTATAATAATTATTTGGAGGGGTTTCTCAAACTGTCTGCTAAATTTTAATTTTCTACCTCATATCAAATTTGTTTTCATATTGTAGCACCTCATTTCTTGGAGCCACATTTTGAAATTTCCCGTTTTTAAATTTTGGTTCTACTTTCCTGCTAAATTTCAGTTTTTCAATTCCTCTAAAATTGGTGTATCTCTTTCGGTCACACATACACACTTACTTTTCGCTTTATATCGATATTTATATATTTTGAAATGTTTAGAAACTGGCAATAACTATTTTGTTCAAAATTTATTTGCGGGTTGTTTTACACTGTTTAAAGGGGGGGACGATTTAAGGTTAATTCAATATCAAAATATTATTTGTAATTTTTTAGAAAATTGTTTTAACTATTTCGTTCTAAATAGGTACGTGGATATTGTTTCATATGGTCAATAATAAGGTTGCTCGTTCTATTAAAATAATCATATTTTAAAAAACATTCTAAAAGATTCCTAGTAAGGAGCATTGTGATATAAATTAGGAATTGATTTCTTTAATCATAACTGCTCTATTAAAGATGAGAGAATTCAAAGGACGTTGAACGTAGACTAAAATAGGTGAGTTGAAACGTATTTTATAAAATACAAGCTTCAAGATAGTATAACATATATATAAAACACTTAAAATGACATGAAACATTTTCAATAGTAAGTCTAAACTGTGTTAAAAAAAATGTAGTTGAAATAATAAGTTAAAATAAAGTTTATTTTTTGGTAGAATTTAAATTATATGGTATTAATTATTAATATGTTATTAAAATGAAAATATGAGAACGCATTACTAGAAACTAGTCAACACAATTTCAAGCTAAAACAATACAATATTAAAGAAATAAGTGAAAAAAACACGTAAAAACATAGTGCAAAAGCACACGTGATGGTATGTAGATCACTTATGGTGGGGCAGAAACAATTAGATGATTAGTGACTTGAAATTGAAAAATAAAAATTCACTAGCTAAATAAAAGCAAACTACATACTACACTTTTTGAAGATAATGCCACTCAGGTGAGTTCCACCGGACATCAGGCAAACCTCAGCGCGTTATCCACCACTTTCAACAGCTTAGTTTGTATAATTATTTCCACCCCACCTGTATAAATAAACTAAAACCTGAATAAGTCAATGATGCACGTTATCAGAAAAAAAGTCGTAGTCAAATGACATAAAGGTGAATCCAGAGGTATTGAAGATTCAAAAAATATTCCAAATAAAATATATTTAGAACTCAAACGAATGTGGTAATATCAATAAAATAATTTAAATTATTCAAAATATTATCAGAGATGTATTTTGTATTTAGTAGTAGCTATGGTGGTTTTTGTTTGGAGACCATCAAGACGATTTTTTCAATATGTTTTAGTATGTGAATACATTATTCAGAAAGTTTTTGTCTTTGATAGACGAAGTGTTGTATAGTTACCACCTGATATTTAACTCAAATAGCATATGGGACAAGCGGCATCATTGCGTCATCCACGTTTATTATTGATTCATACAATATTTAATAATATTTTAACTACATCTGACAAAATCAAAAGCTTTCGTGCGAAGTTTAGTATAATGATTTACCCAACTTACTAATGGTTTGGACGAAATGTTTTCAAATGTTAAAGAAGCGGGTACAGAAAAATAACATTAACCATTAATCCTGGAATATTTGACGTCCATTCAGGAAAATTTAGTCTCTACCTTCCTAATTTTGATTTACATTACAGCAGTTAGACTAGGTGCGTAATCTATTATTTTCTGCCATGATGCGTACCCATAACAAAACAATGTGTCAAAAAAGTCAGGCCTGTTAATTGTATCGTGAATTTAAAAAAAGTTAGTGCAACATTGGTCTAGTACACTGTGTATTTATAGTTGTGTAGAGTATTCTTAGCACCATGTCTTACTACCCATCCAGGTTATAAACATATGTACTAATTACCTGGCCTGTCAAGGATGAGGAAGGTTAAATTTAAAAGAAATGAAACCACATTTGCGTGAAGAGATAGTGAAAAAACATTTAGGAAAAATCATTCTCAGTACAGCTGACTGGAATTTTAGTTAAGATCTCCTTGCCATTGGCAGTCAAGTTTATTGTGAAAGTGACGCATTAAGCCAAGCAGCCATCGAAGCAGGTTGTGTAGTTTCAACCAATTAGCTCGATCCTAGTAGCTCCATATTGATGATCCATGTGTAATATGTGTAGACCTGTGAGATCGCCCTATTTGTGGTAACAGTTTATATAATTGTTATAGCACCATAGTTGTTTGGTGGTAATGTGTAGTTTAGACTGATTGAGGTTTAGAATGATCGAGGTTTAAACTAGTTCTTTGGATGTGCATGGGCTCTGGGAGCTTTTCGGAAGTGAGGGGGCTCAACTGATAGTCCTTCTTGTGTATATGTTAAGCCCTGGATGACTCTTGAAACTATTTGAAGAGGGTTTATATTTAATGGGTAGCATTTTTTATGCCTTTCCTCGTCATCAAGTATAGTAAGTAATAACATATAGACTTATTTGGTCAACAATGAAAATGTGTAAATTACTTTATTTTTACTTTACAGGTGGTAGAACCATATTTGTGAAAGGGGATGGTTAGCGAAAAAAAAGATTTATGTGACTCACAAGCTAAAGGGGATTTCGGAAGCTCCCCAGATTTCTGAAAAATTTGATGCTCTTGTAAGTCATTTAGATTAGTCCTCACTTATTATTTTAAAATTTAAATAAGCTAGAAGTTATTTAAAGTGATCCTCACCTGGAAGAATTTTTAAATTTGAATGATTTTATAGGCTATTTATGGCCGAGACTATAAAGCTCATTCGAATGAGAAAATTTTTCAAAATATCTCCATATATTTAGCCAATGGAAAATTATTAAAATAAATACAATGGACAGAGTGAGAATCTACTAGTTTTGAGTAAAAACATTCTTCTCGACAGCTTACATGTAGAATAGGACGCAAAACAAACACTTTTAAGATTTCTTGTTATCTCATTTTAAATTGCTCCTGATTCACTCGGCAGCTGATTGGATGTTGGTAAAAATAAAGATCTCGGGGAAACTTTCAGCTTATATACCTATCAAAACCTTTTTATAGTTTTGAAATAAATATAATAAACCAACAAAACTTTACACAACTGTTTTTTATTTTTTTTAACGTATTTTGATGAAAAGCTATCTTTCAACTTCATATCGTTTAATATAAGAGGGAGTGAGATAAATCTAAAGGGTGACAAATTTACTACAGAAGTTGGGGGTGGGGCTAATATTTTCCCAACTGGGGCAGTTCCCCTCCTATACTCCCCCTTCCTCACGACCTAATCCTAGTTCCACCAACACTCATACTATCTATCTAAGCTCAGAAGTTTATATTACTTTATGCATCAATATATTTAGTTAGTATTAGTACTTTTGGTAACTATCAAATTCTAAAGTCGTTCATAACCCTACTTTAATTGGCAAGCCTAATTATTAAATATTGGCCATGTCCTGGCATCAATTCACCTTAAAATTTATTCTTAAGGGTACCGTATAAGACCAAATATATTTTAAGCTCGGCCTATTTATGCTAAAATAATCTATTTTTTAAAACACGTCAATAAAAATTTTGAAATTCTTAATCTTGTACAGGTTTTACAAACCAAAGAATTTATATTAATTTCCCAGTATTTCATATGAAAAGCTATGGAAATATATCATAGTTTTCTTTGTACTACTAAGTTCTTGGAACAAAGATTATCAAAATATCGTATGAATTGGATATAGAACTGATAAGCCAGCTTAGGCCTACATCCTATTATGCTTTCAACTTCGTATTTAACAGAATATTGTAATTAATACATTAGAAAATTCTAGAGAAAATGTTCTAGGTTTTTCTACTTCTCCTTGACATTTTCCTGTCCGCCCCTCCTATTTCCCTCTATTTTTTTCATGTTTTCCCTGTTTTCTATGTACTTTATGTACCCTACAATAGTAAAAGCTGTAAAAGCTCATAGTGTGTAGGTCAACTTACAGACCTGTACGACATTCACATAGTCCACAATTTAACAATGATTAAAAGAGGTGCCAACAATTTAAAATATTTTATTCAAACCCAACAAGAGAGAATTTGATACAATTTCCAGATTTTAAATTTTTATTTTAGGCTAGATAAAAATGACAAAAAATATATATTTTAGATTACAGTGTAGAACTTTGTAAAGTATTTCAAAACAATCTCTTAGTGAATAGAAGGGGAATATGGAACACACTTCTGAACCTCTTAGACTGCCATTTTGTAGCTGATAGTGACAGGTTATACTACAAGTGTTTTGAATATACATGGGAAAATATTACGAGAGGTTTTGGAGAGTCTCAGCAGCTCATCCCCCCACTATAGAAACAGGGGGAGGGGGGGCTAGCACCCGCTGTTTTGGAGCCCTTGGGGACGTTATATTTTAATCTGTGCTTTTGACATTTAATCTTAAGTACCTAATAAAGTTTAGTAAAACACATTATTCGTTGCGTTCAGGTAATGAATGAATTAATGTATCTCTATTAGGCCTAGCGTATAAAGTTGTAATATAATGTAATCAATATATTTAAAGTGTACTCTATAGACATCAGGCTTTGTCTTATAAAATCATATCCAGCACAAGACATTGTAATATTTAATAAGGGAGCAAATTAAATTTGATGAGCCTTTCTCATCTCACAGATAATGCAGATGGAACCAGACGTCACATCTTAGTATGCATTGTTGCCTGTAGTCATCATCATTAATGATCGATTCTACTGAGTTTTTAATCATAAAGGGAATAAATATTCATAAGATGTTAACAATTAAAATACTTATATAAATTTAATTAAAGTTAATAAATAAACTCGATTATATTAATTTGAAATGTCATAGCATCCTGTTTGTAGGTAATAAAATCATAACACTTGATATAGAGCGTTGTCGACATCGGTGGTCTTGGTATAAAAGGTTTGTGCTAGTACCCGATGTTCGTCGGTTCAAACCCAGCCGGGGTTAAATAATTATTCTTGAGTGATAAAAATCCTTGGCATAACTTCATTCGGAGGAGACGTAAAGCCGTCGGTCCCATGTCGATTGCGGCATGTTAAATTATTAGCACCGCGTCTTACTACCCGTTCGGGTTATACGCACTTACGCTAATATGTAATGGTAGGGTTATTGTGAGATGAAATGAAGAGACCTACAGTTTAACGTGGAATCCGAACCACGGTGGCGGCCTGGCATTCCACACATTCACAGGCATGTTAAAGAAATCTGAAGGTATGGGAAAACAATTCCCCACAAACTTGGTAATCCCTTTTGTTCTCGCTCATAGAAATTCTCGTGTGTGGATATAATCAGTCAGCTTAGAAAGTGCACGTTAAATACCCCTTATAAATAAAATAAATAATATATAAAATCATGAGATATAGGATATTTTGTGTTTTTAATTTTTGCAGTAGTTCTTGATACCTTCAACCACCTACTACTTCCAATAATTTATGTGACCAATTTAAAATGTTACAATATATAGCAAAAAAACAAACAAAATATTGGCTGTTCAAAAGAGGGGGGGGGCCTAAAAAACGTGGGTGCCCGGGGTCTATAATATTCCTTAGGACAAACCAGCATAAGGGTCTGTCTGGGCACACTCTGTATGCACGCCTATGTCTATGCCATTTGATTGTAAAAATAATGTATTGATACACCTTGAGATTAACAAAATATACAAAGATTGATAGTTTATTTATTAAATTCTGGTTGCATCTGGATTTAAAAAAATTCATTTAAAAACATTAGTACATATCAAGATTGTGGTTCACTTGAACTTGTTTGCCTGTAACCATGGGAATGTAAAAGTTGAGCACCAAATGTGTGTTCTGTAGTTAGGCAGGCAAGCAGCTACGTGCAACATGTTGTGGAAGGTCATGGTTTGGTGTCGGCTGGGCTCAGGGAAAGATGCGCGCGTCGCCGCGGTCATTGATTCGTCCACGTAACAAGGCCGGGTTGACGACTAGTTGTGTCATTACGGCACACGAACTCACGAACTTCTCAATCTCATCACCACCTATCCCGACGCGCTATTGGCTTGTTCAAACTAGGAATGTAGTATTGAAAGAAAGGATTGATGTTTTACTCATTTTTAGTATAGGAAATAGATTATTGAAACCGTACTTTTAACGAAAGAAAAAGCAAGAGATTTTTTCTTAATATCATATTTTTGATATATGGAAATTATGTTTTCTCTATACAGTTTAACCCCATCATACCAAACCCCAAAATGTCTGATAATCCGACCACAATTTTAGAAAAAAGCAAAATCAAAATAAATATATTTCATTGACAACAAATTAATAGTTGGATAATTGTAAGGAACAGTGATAATAAATGATAGATATTTACACGTTGTCTTCAAAATAATGTGTTTGTATATAAGTAGCTAAAAATATTTACAGTAGTGTGATAAAGAGATACTGTTAATGTAAAACTACAGTACATGTCGTGTTATAAATAGGCCCAAATTAAATTATTGTAAATTTTATTAAACTTATTTCAACTGTACTTATTTAAAATTAGTGAAAATAGTCTGCCTCTCCGTTGACCCTTTCGTAGCTTCCAGTTTAATCCAGACATGATTATTTCCAAACTAGTTCGGATTAACGAGGTTCTACTGTAATTATAATGTTGGTACTTATATTAGTAACTAGAAATATAACTTACATTACAATGAATTTACCATGCCTTATATTAAATAACTAAAAATAATATAAAATAATGATAATGTTATATTATAGCATAGCTAGGCCTATATGCTTAGTTCATTTCTGAATTTCTGAAAGAAGTACATAAACTTTTAAACAAGTTATAGTTTGTGTTTATCAAGATTAAGTTACTGAGTCAAACAAATAAGTCCTATATTGTAACTAGTTGATTGCTGGATTCGTTACCAAACTGATACCAGGTTGTAAATACTCTTATGAGTTAAAGCATCGAGTATAAAAGTGTATGTATCTAATGTCAATTTTGGTAAAATATCGATAATTTTTCACATTTGTAGTTCTAACTCTCTGAATGTCTACTGCAAAGGAACAAGTTGGTAACGATTGTGGTGTGGAATGGATTTATTATTGATTTTCTCATACCAGAAGAGTGGGGTTCAGGGCTGGTCTGAGGGGTGTGGAGGAGGGAGAGACTCAGCCATTTGTCCTAGACCCCAGCAAAGCGAGAGTACCCCCGACCGGCCAAACATCAGCAAGTCTTGTCACCGGCACAACACCCTTGCATGTTTCATCTTTTCGTGGTCCACGTCTCATTACTTGGGAGCATGTTGTTGCGCCCGTGTTGGTAGCGCTCTTTCAAAAAACGTGGGCATTTGCGCCCACTTAAAATAAACGGTGCTTGCACCCGTTGGCTGGTCAAAGCCTTGTTTCTAACAACTGGGAGTCATAAAGAGGACGTTTACGACGTTTATTTTTCGCTCGGTCCTGTTTAAGATTTACTAGTATGTAGGAATGTTTATATGTTATATTAAGTTAGGTTAGGCTAAATTAGGTTATGTTAATCATTGAACTGATACCTCTATTCTGCTGGAGGAAATATAAAACAATAATTAAATGTATTCGTAGGGAAATATAGTATAAACACATTTAGTAATTACAAGCATTTACCCTCCTTAGAATAATAAGTGGGATTTGAATTTAAAGTGGTCTCAAACACACAAGGGCGCAACGAACAATAAGCCCACTACTCGCGCAGGCTAGCTACATTGTGATACAAGTGGTATAGCATGATGAGGTTTGTAGAATTTAAAGGAAGTGTATCCGCATTTGCGTAAAGGGAGATTGGGAAACAATTTATGTAAAAACCAACACAAATATCCAACCAAGATTCTAGTCCCTACTTCATGGTCAACGGGAAACCAGAAAAAAAAACTTATGCTTTTGTCCGCCTGACCATCGGTGTGGGTACGTCAGTAAAAGGATTTTTTTTTATATTTGTTTTTTGATAAGAATAATCTAGAGCAATAATATAATAAAACCTTGATATGTTTTCCATGCAGCCAACAACACACTGTACACAATTCATACATAACACTCATACAGTAACATGTTGTAATTATTTGGCATGACAGAGGGGCCTTAAAAGGTTCACGCTAGAAGGTGATATTCATAAACTAACACAATCTAAGATCAGTCAAGATTTGACGAAAAAAAAAGTATCTAGTTTTACTAACTTATAAAACAAAAATCTAAAATTAATTAATGTAAGATAGATTTTTTTAGTATCGTGTCTTACTGCCTGTTCATATTGTACTCATTGCATGAGAGTAATTGAAATGCATAAACAATATCCAAAATATCTCTTTGGTCAATATTTTAATAAAATACTTTGAAATGCACTAGGTCCTACTAAAATAGACATGTAAAAAGGTAAATTTCTAAAATTAAATTAGTAACTTGACTAATTTTCTTTTAGAAATAGAAGTTTAAAGAATTTTAATTTTAATAAAATAACCCCTTCGTATCATATTAAATTTGAATTTTTACATGGGCCTACTACCAAAATCAAAGTTGTATTTAATTCAACTAGAGTTGAGGTGAATCCTATGTTTCTTGAAATCGAATCTTCAAATATTTTATGAATCTCGAATCCAAATTCGAATCCTAAAATGTTTAAAAGGTATAATTTCAGTTTAAATGTGAACATATTTAAAATTTAATGCAAAAAAAAAAAGTGGTTTAAGGCCACTGACAAATGTTCTTTTCTTTATCATGTTCATTACGTCATAAACGAAAATAGAAAAGATTCTTATTAGTTTAATTTAATTAATACAATATTGTCATATTTGGTGATTTTATTTTCTCCCATCTACACACGTTTAGATAACGTAATTCCTATTGTTTTAAATTGCAAGAAATGATTTTCAGTTAACACCTGAGGGGCTGGTTATTGTAGAATGGTGATCGGTATCAACCCATTCTTTGAACTTTTCAATCCCCAGTCTAAAGCTGATTTTTCTTTTCCATACCATTGCAGGATTTGGTTGTAAGTACGAAACGAGTGCAAGGGAGCTGCACTGTTGGTTGGTGGTAAAAGATGTTAGGATTGAAAACTTTTACAAATGGATTGTGCGAAGCACTGATATCTAAATTTATTTGATGTTTCACAGTATTTTGCCGAATAAAAAAATGAGACATTTTTCTCGTACATTTTCGATGGCCTCTGGGGACCCATTTGGGTCCTTGAAAACATTAACATCCCTCTGTGGATCTTTTTTCTTAATTAGAAGCTTAACGCAATTCATTTATCTCTGCCTGTATAATGCAGAAGCAGTATTGCAGCCACTAAATGAGTGTAGAAACAAAAAAAAAGTCCCTAAATTACGCATCCAAATTGGTACCGAGGGGTGCAAAGATCCTGCTCCAAGGCTTTCCTTTACCCGGCTTGAAAAAATAAATATTAGAACTAGATTCATACATAACAGTAACAATGATCAATAAATCAATGTTCTCGCTTAATATAGTTGCCGATCTTTAGTGATTCGATGTTTCAATTGCAGTGGGGACAATTAATGTATCAGCATCTTCAGCAGCTTGCTTGATTGTGAGGCGTTTAGTTGTTAATCGTGTACACAGAATCGAGCTTATTCTACTTTTATTCCTCTAGTTCAACAATAACTTCCTTTATGATACAGTTACTTATTACCATTTTTACATCAAAATAACCTAACATGGATGAACAATCGGCGAGCGCGAACGCTCAGTAGTTTTAGTCTTCTTTGCTGTAATAACTTCCGGGTAGCCATAAAAATATTATTGCATTCAGCGAGAAATCTCTTCATACATATTCGAAGTATTATCTATACAAAATTGCAGAATAAGCTTCTTGTTGGTGCCCGACAAATGTGTGGAGCAGAAATCCTCCATATATTACATGAACAGTAATTTCTAAACCTATTTGTTTTTCAATGGGTGCAAACGCATCGTACATAGCTGATTTTTCTGTTTTTCACATTCCTGTCTCATTGAAAGTGACATTGAATAGGGTGCTGATTCGTATTTGAAAGAAACGACTGAATTGTATCCATTTGGAATAATAACCACTCAAGTATTTCTCAAACAAGTGATCTTATGAAAAATCGGAATTGTACCCCCAAAAATCATAATTATATCCATTTGGAATAGTAACCATTCAGGTATTTTTCAAACAAGTGGCTTTAATAAAAAAAAGAACTATATCCACTGGAATTATTTCGTCCAATTTCGGAGTTGTATCCATTTGAAATGACTGGTTCCAATAGAGCGAATTTTACTTTCTATACATTTAAGTTAATAACACTTCTAGACTGGCTTTCTGCGGTTTTAATTGACGTACTTGGACTTTTCTTCTTTTTAGCTGCCATAGAAATTTATATAGACACTATAAAAGCATTTTCATTGTTTATAGAATGACTATACTAATATAAATAACAAACGCCCCCCAAAAAATTATAATTCTCGACGTGTATTACGTAACAGGCACTTGTAAGGGGGAATAAATATAAATTTTAATGTATAAGATTTACTCATCTGTATTTTCGGTAACAATATGATTTTCTCTAAAGTTAACACTAACCGAGATATTAACAAATAATTTAAAGCATGTTTGTTTGTCTTTTGGCATTTTCTCAGAATGGCAGCCAAGCCCGGGCATGTCAGGGGGTGTAAAACTAGTATGTGTTTTCTAAAACGCAATAAAAGAGATTAAAATTAATTCCAGCTTGTCAGGAATCATTCCCGTTAACAGCCATTTTAAACTACCTGTCGACTGGCCTATTACGTTCAGCAGGCGGTAAGAGTTTGGTTATTAACGGCTTTTCATTGTATATATTATATATGTGTGTGTGTTATTGTTTTCCTTTGTAAAGTGCGTACGGTATTTGATTTAGTCGTGTACATTGTTTAAAAGTTTGTATTAATACTTTTGGCTCATTATTTGACAAATTTAAAATCATTTAAAATAATTTTTAATCATTTTTATGTAATTTTATAGATATTTGATAGTTTTTAGCTCACTATGTCCAGGCCCTGGTTATCAGCATACTAGCCTGACTGAACTTAGCCTAACCTAAGCGAATATATTTAGAAAATGATCCCTTTTCCTCCCAGGATTATGGGCAAATAAAACGTTCATAGGAGCTTGAACGATATTTAGGATTTAGTCTCGTTTTGTTTGATTTTCTTATGACAGGAAGATCGGTGCTCAAATCCTGGCAGGTGGTATTAAAGTGGTTTTTCTATGATGATTTCTCACTTTCACTCGACACAAACGCAGGTGCAATTCCTTATTTTGTCTGAATGTCTTTTTACTCATCGGGGCTATTCGCATCGAGTTACAATAATGATGTAACCTGCTTCGGTGACCGTGATCTAAGCCGTCACACTCTCAATATTCTAACGTGCCAATGACAGGGTGATTGGGGTTTGAATCCTGGTCAGATAACTGAAAGTGGTTTCCCAAAATGATTTTACACTATCCCTCCACGCTAATATGGGTACACTTACTCTAAATTCAACCTTTCTCATCCCTAACACATTAGCGTAATTATTACATGTGCGTATAACCTGAACAGGTAATAAGAAGCAATGCTAAACAAATAACTATTGGGATGAGGAAGGTAGAATCTTAAGGAAATTTAACTTCATTTTGTAGAGGATGGGGGAGAGGGGAGGGAGAATCATTGTTAGAATTATTATTATTATTATTATTATTATTATTATTATTATTATTATTAGCACCGCGTCTTACTACCCATTCGGGTTATACGCACTTACGCTAATGTGTAATGGTAGGGTGATTGTGAGATGAAATGAAGAACCTACAGTTTAACGTGGAATCCGAACCACGGTGGTGGCCTGGCATTCCCCACATTCACAAGATGTCTTGTCAGAGGTGAAGGAAGGGTTTGGTAATAAGATAAATCTTTGCCGGGACCGAGGATTGAACCCCGGCCACCAGCATAGAAGTCTGACACCTTACCCCTAGACCACCAGGTCACCCATTTTTAGAAGAAAACTACACTATGTGCACCCGATCTAGATTTAAACCCCGATATCCTCGTCATTAGTAGACAAGACTATACTAGGAGAGATTGAAATTAATTCCGCGTGCTCAACGATAAAGGTTATACTTCCTCATTTAAACAATTAAATGTGAAATAGTCTCAATAGCTAGCAACCGCAAAATTACTTGTTAGTATTCCCTCTGTATCTTTTCAAGATCGTTTTGCTTGAAATATTCGCGAATTTTCGTATGGTGAACGAGTGCTCTATCTTGTCGAGTGAAGTTGTTTGGTCGGCTGCCGTGACGTCACATCCCCTGCTATCGACTCTGTGGCTAGGCGAGGCGAGGTCAGTAAACCCTGCCGCCCCAGTCACGCAATCCAAAAGCGAGCGAGCGTGCTGTATTATTGCCAAACCGTTGTGGGATTGGCCAACGTAGCGTCTTATGACGACAAGCAGGGATGTCCTTGATATGGTTAGACAGAAGATCATGTCAATCTCACAATCTTAGTACCGCAAAATTAGTTTTCAATGTATAACAATATTTTACATGGATCTTTTGATCATCTCATGATATATTTTTAGATTACTTCGACAAGTATTCGAACTGTAATGATGTTGGTCTTCCCACCACTCAAGTAACTCAGGTTTTTATTGACATCTAATACACATTTATCAATTAATCAATTAGTTTGATTTATACTTTATGATAACAGCCTCGATGGGCACGTGGACTAGATAGAAGGCTCATCTGGTCTGGCTTTTTCATTGACAGGGAGATCAGGGCTCATATCCTTACCGGCTCTATTGAGGGTATTCCCCCCCCCTCAAATGGTTTTCCATCCTCCCCTCTCACAAATGTGGGTGCATTTAAGTTTCAATTCTATCTTCCATATCCTTACTCAATTAGTGTAATTAACTCCTGGGATTTTATTTGTTTTAATGGATCTTTCTGTATTTAAAAAAATGTATTGGTATTACAAAATATCCACATGTATGTCATCTGCTTCCGTGGCCGTATGTTTTAAGGCGCTACTCTCACGGTAGACTATATCGGGAAGATCGAGATTGGAATTTCGTTCGGGTGTACTGAGCTTTTTTTCCAAAATGGTTTTCCTATCTTCCCCCACGCACATTCAGGTTCACTTTCTCTAAATATAACCCTCCTAATCCCTTAAACAATAAGCGTAATTAGTGTATAACCTGAAAGGGTAGTAAGACGTGGTGCTAGAAAAATGTGTCCCACATAGATTTAAAAGCTAATGGAATTAAATTGACCTAGTTTGATCTTCGGTTTGTATTTTATATGTTTAAACAACTGAAAACTTATTCTCCAGGATGTCCGGATTCAAATTAAAGTTTCACTTGAAATTTACGCTTTCATACTGCCGAGGACGGGAGATCGAGGTTCGAATCTCGGTTGGGTGAACTGGGGGTGATTTTTCTTAAATGTTTCCCCACTCTCCTTCCACGCTAGTGCGGGATCACTTCCTCTATATTCAACCTTCCCAATTCCTCGCCCATTAGTGTAATTAGTACTTAAGCGTGTAATCCGAAAGGCCAATAAGACACGGTGCAAAGGAAAAAAAACTCTTTAAATATAACTACGATTCTTAAGTTGCATAAATTAATTATTTATATTTTAGTCACTAAATTATGAAATCAATGAAACTGTGCTACTATTTGGTGGAGTATTTTATTTATTTTGAGAATAGGCTATAGGATCAAATATAGGTTGCTAAAGGAAGAGCAAATTCACTATTTCTTAAATTAATTCTAGTGATGAAAAGGTCGGAGTTTGAATCCCGGCTGGGTGTAAGCCTACTGATTATTTTTTCTTGTTACCACGCAAATGAAGGGTCATAAGTGTAGGCCTAATTAGATATGCCAACATTCTGGACGGTTGATAAGACTTGGTGGCAAACGTAAATGATAACATATTATTGAAATGTCCGGTATTTATATTTGATTAAAAATAGGTCAGTGATGTATTTATTATTTATTTTATTTTGTCACCTCTTCTCACACACCATTAAGGCTATATGCATATGTACTAGACCTAATTATGCTAAAGTGTTAGGGATGTACAAGGTTGAAAATTAGCACATTTGCGTCGAAGGTGAGGGGTAAGTCATTTTAGAAAAAAAACAACCTCAGTACACCCGATGAGGATTCGGACCCCAATCTCCCCGTCATAAGCAGAAACGGGTTTCAAGGACGTAAACATTCGGAAGTCTGGCCATGTTTGATAAGATTTGGTGAAGTTCTGTTGGTATACATTTATTTGAGTTTATTTAGATAAGTAGGCCTTTGCCTTCAATGTATTAACTTGTAGAGGAATAATATCATACATTGGGGTTTTGCGGCCAGGATATATTCACCTAAGAAAAGATAAAAGACGTATAGTCCTATAAATGTAACAGTATAAAGTAGCTATTAAGTGTGTATGTGGTTTTTTTTTGTATCCAACTTAAAGATTCTTAAACCAATCATCGGATAAAATCATCGGTAAAATTGAGATTTTTTTTTATTCCCAACTCTTACCACCCATTCTGTCTATACGTATTTACACGGAAAATAATATCATAGGTTTGATAACAAATTTTTATTGCAGTTTAAATTATGGTTACTGTGCAAATAGTTCTTGTATATTCAACTATACATATATTGTAACGTTTAATCACATATCGGTCATCGGTCAATCGGTAATAAAAGGACAATCTGTCCTTATTTTGGGGAGATCGTTCTGATTTTTGTCTCTGCAAATGTCCTGCATTTGCGCAAATACAATGTCTAATTTACTTTACTGTTTTTTGAAGGCATGTTTATCTGTATGAGATAGATGGCAGTATTTCACACCCCTTACACTGCCCCCAAAGTAGTTTTACTAGCTTTATAAGCTTACTCTTTCTGATTTAAGTCATTAATATTAGCTCAACTACTCCAATTTCTCTTGCTCTTCTCCCCTTCCTTTTCCTCTTTGGTTATTCTGATGCAATAAACCATATAATGTATGTTTATAAGAAAATTCCACTTGGGAAACTATTTAGAAAATATATTATTTCAAGTGAGTTTGACAAAACTTGGTATGCACAATTAAGTTATGAATTTGTTCCTGTATCCCAAACGTATCAGGCTAAGGATTTAAACATTTTTAAACGTTCAACAGATTATTTGAATCTGGTGATTTAGATATATTATAGAATTAAATTTGTATATATTATAGAGCACTGAATTAGGTACAACATAGAAAAATAGCAATTTTAAGATAAATATGCTTTTTTTAGTTTCATTAAAAAAAAATTAAAAACCAATATCAACCTATTTATGCTATGTTTGGTAAACATAACATTTTAACATCACTATCATATACTGACTTTGTTTAGAGGCCCATACCAACCTGCCCAGAGGGACCCAAAATTTTGAAAATTTACGAGCTTTTATTATCAGCCCTTAAAATGTGTACCTCCATTAACCCTGAGAAAGTAACAATCTTACCTTGACTGATTACACTAATAGCCTCCCTTTTAAGCTATGCCATAGTAGAATAGTTCAAGATAAGTTTGCTACCATAGAGGATATAAGAAGGGTACATGAGTCATTGAGCTGGAACCATCCAAATAGTTTGACTTGTGTGATCAACTAACTGGGATACCAGGTCGCCACCGTGGTTCGGATTCCACGTTAAACTGTAGGTCCTTCATTTCATCTCACAATCACCCTACCATTACACATTAGCAGTAAGTGCGTATAACCCCAACGGGTAGTAAGACGCGGTGCTAATAATAATAATAATAATAATAAACTAACTGGGAGGATCAGAATCAATTCGAGTCTTGGCTAGGTCAACTGGTGATTTTTCCAAAATATTTTCACCAAAATTTGCATGCATATCTTTATAATTCACTATTTTCATTATTTTGATCTTTTATTCAGTGTAAGTGGAAGATATCACTAAAAGAAAGTAAACCGTGTAAAACTAAAAAAAAAAGTCTTATAAAAATGTACACAGCATCTTCTTTCTATGTATGTACCACACTTCAAAGGTAAAAGCTAAAATTTTATTTGGGCTAAAAATTTTAAGTCAGTGGACTGGATTTTTAAAATACTATGACTATGACTACCTGTGGGCACGTGGAATGAGTGTTAAAGTAGGCCTATGCTATTATGTTTTGCGGTGGCAGGTTGGTGGGGCGTTTGAATCCGAGTCCTAAATTGTTCTACCGCTCTTCAGCCATATGCGGGTACATTTAATATACATTCTAACTTATTCATCCCTACCCAATTAGTGTAATCACACGGGAGTAAATATTGTTAAAATTATATTAATACAGTAATAATAATAATAATATTTAGCACCGCGTCTTACTACCCGTTCGGGTTATACGCTTATTAATACAGTAACATCCACAAAAATATTCTCAATATAGTGAGAATGTGTTTTGTTTTATTATCACATACAAAATTAACTTTGAGACATGGTCAACAATATCAAGGCCGAATCAATTATACAATGAGGTTATAAAATAAATCCATGTTAGAACAAACACTAAAAAGTATCGTACACAGTAAGGCCAACTGACCAACACAAAATAAACACTCAGCTGAGCTAGGCGCTACTATACAACTTACTAAACATGCCTTTTTTTTTTTCAAATATGGATTCATAAGTCAAGGCGTTTTGGTGGGTGGACAATTCTGCCAGACCTTGTAACAATATTCGGCAGCCTAGTTCCAAGAGGCACAGTATTCATTTCTGAATTAGGAGACTGAGAAGTTGAGGCTATTATGTCTTCTGGCTTGTTATTAGGAGAGGATGGTGGTGTTACCTTTAATCCTTCATGTTCACCCATATCATCACCAAAGCTCCTCACCCTATCATGATCTTCACAGTAAATGTCATTACCAGAGTGCCGAGGTCTAATATGAATTGAATTTCGTCTATAAAGTTTTCCTTTTATACACACCAGATATGATCTGTTTTTCAATATCTTAACCACACTGCCCTCTTCCCAAAATCGCAGTTTGTTGTTCCAAATAAAGACATACTGCTCAGGGTTAAAAAAAATTGCTCATGGAATCGAGCAGTTTTGTCATAATGTAATGATTGCCCTACTTTCGCAGTCACTGCATCATCACTAATTATTTCTGGCTTCAAGCGGCAATCCTGTACAGGCAGTCTAGAATTGAGGGTGCGACTTTGAAGAAGCTGAGCAGGTGAGTATGGGAGCCCTGCCACTGGGCTATTTCTATAATCCAAAAGAAAAAGTGGAAAGTCTCCACGGTCATATTGCGCCTTTTTTAACATCAATTTGACAATTCCAACCGCTTTCTCAGCCAAACCATTGCTGCGGGGATAGTGAGGACTGGAGGTTACTAATTCAATATTCCATGATTGAGCAAATACTTTGAATTCATATGAGTCAAAAGGTTGGTTGTCAGACATGAATTGTTTGGGAATCCCAAAACGTGCAAAGATTGGTTTGAGCTTACTTATAGCAGTGGAAGCAGACTTACTCGGGACCTTCTCAGCCTCAATCCACCGCGAATGGTAGTCCACAATAACTAGATAGCTGTCGCCATTATAATCCGCAAAATCAGCAGCAACTTTAACAAAGGGTAGATCAGGGATGTCATGAGGTTGCAGCGGGTCCTTTATTTTAGACCGTTGAAATCGATTGCATGTTGGGCACGCAAGTATAAAATTTTTCAAATCAGAGTTGATTCCTGGCCAATAGAAGCTGCGAGATGCTTGAGCCTTGACTTTTTCAAAACTGAGGTGAGTTGCATGAAGGATCTCAAGGGTGAAGCGCCTTAGTTTAAATGGAACTAATAGACGCTCGTCATAGTAAAGAAGCCCATCATGGACTGTGATGTCTTTTCTGAGGGAAAAATAGTGATTCAGCTCTGAGCAATCTGAAGACAATGACTTAGGCCAACCTTTAATGTAATAATTAAATACTTTGCTCAAAACAGAGTCCACAACTGTATTTTTCTTGTACTTTGCAAGTAAGGATGGTTGAACATCGGAGGTTATACCTATAACATGTACTATGTCATACATACTTTCATCTACAGATGAAGGAATAATTTTACAATTTCGGGATAACAAATCCGCTATATGCATGTATTTGCCTGCTAAATACTTGAGTGTGAATGAATAGGGCAATAGTTTCAGCCTAAGGCGGTGGAGGCGATTATTAGTAATTTTACCAATGGCATTTACAATTATGGAAGTGAGTGGCTGATGATCTGAATGAACAGTTACATCTTCGTGACCATAGATGAAGTTATGGAACCTTTTGAATGTAAATGAGTCAGCGAGCAACTCTTTTTCCACCTGAGCATAATTTTGCTCAGTGGTGGTAAGCGATCGTGAAGCATATAAAATGGGCTTGCCATCTTGCATTAAAGTGGCACCAAGGGCATATTGACTACTGTCAGCATTTATGTTGATGGGTTTGAAGGGGTCAAAAGGAGTCAACAAGGCATGTTGTGCTATAGACTTTTTCAGAAGCTCTAACTGCTTACTGTGGGAGGAATTCCAGGACCACTGGGAATCTTTTTTCAGAAGTTCACGGAATGGTGTGTAAATATCTGACAGGTGGGGCACAAATGGTCTTAGGTAGTTGACTGTTCCCAAAATACGCTGCAAATCCTTCCTTAATAAGAATATCGATTTTTTCCTTCAATGTTCAATGTTATAGTCCTATTTGAGTGCACTAGAATGGCTTTCTATTTGTTTGTTTTTAAGACAGATATGACCTCATTCATGTAAATAAGCATCTGTGGACACGTGTCAAGCTCATTTAATATGGTTATCTGGTGCTGGAGAGGTTGGGGTTCGAATATTATTTGGGTGAATGAGGCTGGATTTTTTAAATGGTTTCCAACTCTTCTTCCACGCAAATGCGGGAAAATCTCCAGAAAAATTCTACCTTACTCTTCCCTAATCCTGAAATGTAATAAAACACAGTGGCTTTGATTTTATTAAAAATAAAAACAGTATTGTAATCAAATGATCATGAACATTTTTGACTCCGAGATTATGCTGAATCTATGTTTTATGTGATACCCAACCCAAAAAAGTGGATTTTACAATATTCTGTCTGTCTGTCCACCCTAAGCTGAGATGGTTTGATGGATTTTATCCAATTTTTTATTTTGTCCTTAGCCCCAAAATTAAGAATGGTCTACATATTACTAATTTTTAAAAAAATTAAATATTTAAAAAATGGGATCTAACGATTGTGTTTAAAAAGGCTATCGACAAGGCCATAGTCAGGGGGGACTAAGGCCTTGTCGATAGCCTTTTTAAACACAATCGTTAGATCCCATTTTTTAAATATTTAATTTTTTTAAAAATTAGTAATATGTAGACCATTCTTAATTTTGGGGCTAAGGACAAAATAAAAAATTGGATAAAATCCATCAAACCATCTCAGCTTAGGGTGGACAGACAGACAGAATATTGTAAAATCCACTTTTTTGGGTTCAAACCCCTCTGAAGTCTTATGAATAAAATATATATGGTTTTATTTATGGTTCAAACCATATCAAAATTAAGGTACAAGTACAAATTAGGGGATGTGTTGCCATAAAAAAAAACACTTCAGAGAGCTTATAGAGGAGTTAAATATCTAGAATTTTTCCTAGCTTCCAGCAATTAGGGGGTTATGGAGTCATAAAAAACACTTCCTTAGCTTATAGGGGTGTTTAATAATCAGGATTCGCCCCAGCCTCTGGCAATTAGGGGGCTGTGCTACCATAAAAAGCACTTAAGAGAGCTTCTAGCGGTGTTTAATATCTAGAATTTTCCCTAGCCTCCAGTAATTAGGGGGTTATGTTACAATAAAATTACTTCAAATAGCTTCTAGAGGTGTTTAATATTTAGAATTTTTCCTAGTCTTAGGCAGTTAGGGGGTTATGTTGCCATAAAAAAATCAGATTGCTTCTAGAACGGTTTACAATTTAGAATTTGTTTCTAGCCTTCCGCAATTGGGGGATGTGTCCACCAAACACCCCACCCTCCCCCTTTTCCCTGAAATAAGGCAATGGCCTTGTATATTGGGATTGTTTGAAACGACAAACAACACTGCAATCTTTTAAAAATGGCACACATGATTTGGTTTAATATGAGAATAAGAGTAGCTTTTTGCGTGATAAGTAATCCAATTTGCTTGTTTATCTTAAAAAAGTAAGCAAAAGTAAGTAATTTTGAAAATTAATTCCACAGAAAACTAAGCCCTATCTTTAATATGGCTTAGTTTTCTGTGGAATTAATTTTCAAAATTATCTTACTGATTATTTTTTAAATTGGTATATTTTACACTATGGATAATCGTGTATATTGATTTTTCTAAAATAAATTAATTTAAAACTCGTTTACTTAGGACCAATTTTGAAAATTTAAATTTTTCTAAAATGGCATTAAATATTTAGTTCAAAATGGATGTATTGGAATTGAATAAACACACAACGTGTGTATATTGGAATTGTTTTACATAATAAATAAGAAGATATATATATATATTTAAATATAAATAATTCTATGGTCGTTCATTAAGTACAGTTACAGCAGCATATATTTTGTATGTTATTAGGTTTAAATTGTCAACATAACTACTGTATATAAAGTTTTATTTATTAAAGGGATCATAAAATATTGAATATTAAATAAATAATTGGCCAAATATAATAAAATATACTATACAGCCTATATTAGAATATGGTCAATGTTAATACTATATGAATAAAAATTGTACTAAGATTTGAAGGACAAAATAATAAGAAAATACTTTATCAATAAGATTTTTTAGGAAGAAATTAAACAAAACGTTTGGCTCTTCACTAAATATTAAAAAAATAGACATATTTTTAATCATTTTCAAAGCAATTTGGTATTCAGATTTTATTCATAGAAAACATATTTCAATTCATTTATATTGTGCAAGTGAACTTATCTAAACTTAATCTAACCAACATAAACGTCATAGGCCAAACCTAAATACACTTTAATTGACTACAACCAAATATATTAAAACTCTGGTAGTCCGAAATTACCGATAATCTGATCAGGGGGCTATTTATTGGCATTCCTTTCCCCCCTTTCTTGAGATAGCCACACAAAAATTGCTATATCAAGCTTGGCAAACAATTACTCTTTCACTGTTCGACGACTCTTCAGAATGGGCGTGCCTGACTTTCAGACTTTGAGGGGGATGAAGACACAAAATATTATAGGTAATTTGACACTCACTAATAATAATAATTGTTTATATTCTTATTATGAACATAGCCTACTTAGCAATACTCTTGTATTCAGTTTCATATTCAATATATATATCTCAAGAGAACATTAATATCAATTTTAAAAAAATCTTCACCCCAGATTAAAATAATAATTTTTTCTTAGTTGTTCAACATTTTAAATAACTATAGCCCTACCTGCAATTGTTTTAGTAATTTTGTATTAAATAAATAATAGAAACTATATTTAGTGTATCACACTGACAACAAAACTTATAAATAAAATACTCATATGCCATACAGCATACATATGAAGATGAAAAAGCACTTATTTTAAATCAGCATAGGCTTCACAAAATAATAAACTTGTTCATAAGATTATGAATGCTCATCTTGTTCAACATATCTTTATGTGTGTAACACACAGCCACATGATTAATGGGCCTCTGTGTCATATAGTTTCTCAAGTACGTTTTAAGGCGATGCGTCGCGACGTCATGAACTAAATTATCTTTCCGTCACACTCGACGAGCTTGGAACAACCAGCAGTATATGCAACAAAACCTCAACATTACTGAGAATTGCTCTCACTTCAGGAGATAGCCCTCGAAATGCAGTTAGGGCATCTTCAACACAAGTAGGTGTACTTAAACGAAAAATTTTTTTGTTCAATTCCAAAATCTTTATCTTTAATTTCAGGATACATTTTCAGCACTGGGTTTATTTCGCCTTTTAAAAGACTCATTTACATCTTTATCATGTGATCAAGTCCTTCTTGATTAAATTTTGACTTTAGACCTCCAACAGATGTGTCTATAATGGCAAAATATGCATGTGGAAAGTATTCCTCGACTGAAGAAGAAGTTAACGCTGAAGCAGGACCTATGTAATATATTGGTGGTTTCTTCTGTCTTGGCAGAGAAAGAGGTTGAAGTTTGTTGATAACAATGATTTTGCTAGCTTCTCCCCAAATTAGTAAAAACTCATCATTTTCTCTGATTCTTTGTAAACTTGAAGACGCTATTTCTATGAACTGTATAGGTCCGGAAGTACTCATTTTTCTTCCTTGAAAAAATTTTGATAAAAATTTCAAAATTATTTATTATTTTCCTTGCCATAAGGAAGCCTAAAACAGTCTCTCCTGACTCAAACACTTTTAATAACCCACTTGCTGAATGTAAGTGATTTGCTTCACTGACAGTGCTTCAAGGATTTCTAAAATCACGCAATAGTTTTCCAGAATCTCTTCAATCTGAGCGCCTCTGTATATCCACCTGGTCGGAAAAAGGGGCTTACTGCTAGCATTAGATGGCAAAGGACCATTAAAAGCAGCTTCTCGGATATTAATAAACTTTGTTTTAGCTGTCAATGATTGTGAAAACAAAACTCCAAAATCATGAGCCCAATGCATTGAATTCCTCAGAGTAATTGATATATCCCATGCATCCCATGTGACCAAATTAGTGCAGTGCGCCCCACATCGAATAAACATGGCTAAAGGCTGTCTATCCTTTATTATAAACTGTACTCCTTTGTTGATCCCACTCATATTTGGAGCACCATCATAGGTTTGTCCACACAAGTTCAAAAGAGGTATTTGAACTTTGGTCATTATATAAAAAAGAATGGCTGCAATCGACTCCCCAGTTGTTTTAGTAGCACTGTATACTTCCAAAAAACTTCCCTGAGGCTCTAAGTTTTCACCAAACCAACGCACATATATGCTAAGCTGTTCAGTCCCATTAATATCACGTGTACTATCACAAATCAAAGAAAACAAATTAAACTAGGAAGATTGAATTTCTTCACAAATATTTCTCCCAATTGCATTGCCCATTATTTCTAAAATTTAATTTTGAATATTTCCATCTGTGTATACCTTTCGTTCCTTATGCATCAAATTTGCAAGATAGGAATATTCCTCGGAATGTAGTTTAAGAAGATGCAATAAGTTGCCAATTTCTTATTGATTTCTTCTTAAAGCTAATTTAATTGAAGTCAAAATATTGAAAATACATTCCCTATAAATCTTACGTTCAGAAACTAAAGAAAAATTTAACAGGGCATTAATCTGGTTTTTCATGTGTCTATAACATAAAACTGCTTGTAAATGACTACTAGTCTGCATTTTTGAATTTTTTCTACGATGATTTCTAGAAAGTAGGTGTTCTCGAATCTATTTTTTATGCTTATTCTAGAAATGACTTCCATTTTTTCTATCACGTCATGTTTTTACTCAAATTAAGAGGTTATGTTTTAAAGACGTTACCTATTTTAAGTACAAATATATTTAAACACAATTTTTTTACAAACACATTTTTTAAATACTCTAAAGACCTGTCCTAATACAGTAAATAACTACCCTAATACTTTCGTGACTATTCTGTAACAAAACAAAAAGTAACCAGTGTTTCATTACTTTTCAAACTTTCTCTTTTTTGACTTCCTTGTAGATATTCCATCTTTAATGTCCCTCTTCAACATCCAACAGTAGTCGGCAATCATAGTTTCATTACATTTCTTCTGGTACCTCTTCTCCATCTCCTTAATAACTTGCTCTTAGCTATGATGTCCCAGATTTTCCGGAAAGTAGTCAATATGGGAGTGTAGAAAGTGAACTTTTATACCCTTGTTACAACCCAACTTCATGAAGTTTCCAACATTGTTTCAGCAATTTTCCTGTAATTTAGACCTTTGTTACTCCCTAGAAAGTTTTCGGTAACAGATTGGAAGGCGGTCCATGCGTCTTTCTCTCTCTCATTCATCGTTTTCTCAAAATATTCGTCCTTGATCAGTTTGCGGATTTGTGGACCAATAAAAACTCCAGCTCTCAATTTGTCTTGTGTGATGAAGGGAAATTTCATAGAAAGGTACTTTAAGGAGGGCCCATCTTGTAGTAGAACCCTTACAAACTTCTTCATCAAGCCTAATTTTATGTGTGGTGGTGGAAGCAAGACTTTTTGGGGGTCTATAAGAGGTTCATGCAAGATGGTTTTAGTTCCTGGCACAAAATTCCTTCGCTCTGGGCAAACTATCACAATCCAATGCTTTTCTTTGCCCGACTGTCCCATTCTCATATAGAGAAAAGGTAGTTTCGTGTACCCAGGTTGTTGTCCTAATAGCATTCCCATAACTTTGAAGTCACCACAGATTAGCCATTTGTGTTCCGCATACTGGATACTTGTTAACAGTACTTCCATGTCCTTGAATGTCTCTTTCATTTCAACTGAATGGGCCACAGGAATAGACCCATACACATTCCCATTATGCAGTAACACGCCTAGGAGGCTTCTCTAGGCTGAGTCAATAAAAAGTGTTCACTGAGTAGGATCATGTTCAATGCCATAGAAGTGCATTAACTCGTTTATTTTATTGCAGTAAACCAAGGAATTGTTATTTAGAATAAAGGAGAAAGTTCTTGACCTCTAGGTATGTATCATGAAAAATGTGTTCCTGGTGCCAGAAGATTCTTACTTTTAATCCGGGAGCCAAATAGCTCTGCAGATTTCTTGGGCAAATTCAGATCACGTACTAGATCATTAAGTTCCCTCTAAGAGAAACTTTGTGGAGTAAAGTCTTTTCAGGCTTGTAGAAATCATCCCTATCAGCTTTAGAGATTACTTCACTTTCACTTTCAACATAATCTTCTGCCATGTTTTCTAAAACAGCTGAAGGAAGAAGGACAGGCAGGTCTTCTCCATGTGGAACTGACCTAATGAATGAAGGAATGCTTTGACACACAATTTTCTTCTTATTTTTCGAATTGCACCCCTGAATATTAACTAAACAGAAGTAACAGTAATTAAGGTGTTCTTTATACTCCCTCCACACTATGGGACTTGTAAACGGCATGTACGTTTTCTTACCTTTTGCCCATAATATTAACCTCTCAACACAATAGCGGCAAACACTTTGGCGCCCATGCCATATCCTGGTCACTAAGCTTCACTTTAAAATAAACATAGTAATCTTTCTTCACAAAGTCTGTTATGTCCATTCTTTGCTTAAGCATTACATACTTTCCACAAATGTAACAAAAAAATTAGGATTGTTGACACACACACACACACACACACACACTTGCGTGTAGTCATTGTAAGACTGCAACCATAACTGCAATCACAATAGCGAAATTCAATTAGAACAACTCTGGAAATGTAAGCGTCTGAGAGTCACAACACTTCCAAGGTCATACAAGAACACCCAGCAGCAGCAGTTGTGCCAACCTAAAGGATTACAGGTCTGTATTGCAAAATTTCCCTCCAACAATACACATTATCTACTGGCACATATATTGCTTTCAGCGATAAATGTTGGAAGCTAGTTTGGGTCAATTGTGGAAAAAACTTTACGAGATAGAATAAAATTAAGAGTAGCTTTGGAATAAAAATCAAAAAGTGAGCTAAAAACACATATTAGTATTCAATCATCTGATATCATACACACTAGTGAGCTATCTGACTTTTCATGGGGACGAAACTTGTCCAATGCCTTTTTCCAGTTTTTAAATCCATTTGTAGAAAACGTCGGATCCATTTTCCTAGCAAGATTGTTATCAGGACATAATTTATGATATCTATTACAATAAAAACAAAAAAATCCATCTGCATTGTTTGTAGAGGCATCTATATGCAGCCAATTGAACTCCTTTTACCATGCTGGTTGAAACCGAAGTATTTTTACTTTTAAATTCTGAGTAGGAAATTTGGTTGGTATTGTAACTGGCTGGGTTGGTGCTAGATATTTATTGCTTTTACAAATATTATCTTGTGATTGATTCAACAAATCTCCTGTTTTATTAACATTTAAGTTGACTTGAATGGACTTTTATTCAGACTCGCCAAAGCAGTGTTTTTTAGGAGATTGTAGTTCAGTTAGTGAACCACGTTTCTTTTATTAAGAAACGATCCATACTCAAAATAGTTATCAAATCACCCTGATTTATATCAAGCTCACCTTTACAGACATACACATGATCAAATACGACATATGTATTACATCAAATAATTTGGTCACAAAACTTTAAATGACACACACAACACTATTTTATCCTTATCATTCACAAGATTGCTGCAATTATCTTAGACAGTTATGAGCTTTCAAATAAAAAAAATCTACTAATAAATAATAAGGTCACCAACCTAAAAATTATTTTAGAAGCGCTAATGTCTATATAAATGAAGCAAGATCAACCTATTTAATAAGTTCATTTCATTTAAAAATAACTGAAATTTTAAGAATAAAAAAACTATTCAAATAAATCAATAGATACTCTATTAAATTTAAGGGTAATTTTACTTCAAATTGGGGGTGGACGTGTCCCTCCATCCCTTCTACCAGGCACGTCCATTAAGAGATTCAATCAATGTTGAGGAATTAAACAATTACATTTTAGAAAGATGTTTTTTTTCAGTCACTGCGGCTTTTCCCGCTACAAACATTTTGGCTAATTTAGTCACACGTTTACAATTACCGAGACATTTCAAAACTTCCATTTTTTCCATAGGCCTGGGTACAGAAGGTCCCAGGTAGACCCCCCTTTTGTTACTTCAAATACAGGCAGGCACACACACTCACACACACACAAATGTAATAAATAATTAATTAGTGTGAGAAGGATGCGTATAGTTCCTATTACAATTAAAAATCAGCTCTAAATACTTCTAGAGGCTTCTGATTTGATAACTCCTAATAAAATATAAAGATATAGAATTTGAAATAATCCGGGAGCGGAATACTCTAAATAGCTTCAATAAACAAAAGCTAAATTGACATATATTCTTATGAAGCTACTCAGGGTCAGTGAAGATGGAACCGAGCGTTAAGGGGGGCGTTGCTCCTGGGAAGAATTTGCCCCCTGGAAAGAATTGACACCCTCCTAAATCAATTTTAAATCCCCACACAATATCGAATAGTAAGCTAAAAGATTACCTTAAATAAAACTCCAAATTATTTATAAATGCATTAAATTTTTAAAAATTGTCTGGAGAAGACCACTCCAAATAGCTTATAGAGTCGTGTAACAGTAAGAAAAAATCTGTCAAGGGGCACTCCAGATAAGTTTTAGATTGTTGTAATTTTGAAGAATTTTCTGGCGATAAGCACTACTCATGGTTTTTTAAAGCCCTTAATTTTTAAGAATTGGCCAGTAGAAGATCACTTCAAACATCTGCTAGAGGTATCTACTTAAAAAATCCAGAAGAGGGCCATTTCAAATAGCTTCCAAGCAGATCCAATTTTCAAAATATTGCTAAGTGGTGACCACATCAAATAGATTTTAAAGACATCTCATTTTCTAGAAAAATTCAGGCGTGGGGAAATTTAAATAACTTCTAGAAACAACCAAATTTAAAAATCTTTCAGGGAAAAGACCCCTTCAAATAACTTTTAGAATATCTAAATTTAAAAAAAACTCTGGGTGAAGACTTTTTAAATTGTCTTCTAGACTATAGAAGCATCAAAATTTTAAAAATTTCCGGAAGGAGAAATAATTAAAATAGCTTCTAGGAGAAACAAAACTTAAAAAAAAATCAGAGAGAGGACTATTATAAACAGCTTTTAAAAGAGTATAATTTCCGAAAATTTAGGTAAAGACCACTTACAATTATTAACAGTCAAAGCATGGAGTGGGGTGTAAGGGAAGCTATTGCCTCTTCTGCTATAAATTAGATGTATTTCACACCTTCTGATAAACTCGAAATTGAAGTTGAAAAATTGCATCAAACTACAAAGAGCTTCTAAGCATTTTCAATTTTTTTTAATGAGCCAGGTAGAGGACCACTCTAAATAGTTCCTAGAGGTATCGAATTTGAAAAAATGTCTGGGATGGATGCAAATAAATCATAGATGCAAACAATTTTTTTTTTAAATCAGGCAATAACAACTCCAATTAGCTTCTAAAAATATCCAATTTTAAAAGATGTCCAGGTAAGTATCATTCCAAATAGTATCTAAATATATAGACTATTTAAAAAAAAACTTCTGGAGAAGACCACTTTAAAATCTTCTAGAGACATCTAGCTGTCGAAAAAAAGGTCAATATCACTCTAAATGGTTTCAAGGCCATCCAAATTTCAAATATTTCTAGGGGAGGACAACTTTAAATAAATTTTAAACGAGTCCGATTTTTTCCCCTACTCTATATGAGAACTACTCAAAATATCTTCTAAAGGCATCTAATTTTCAAAAATTTGCTGAAGGAAGATTACTCCAAATAACTTTTAGAACCATTCAAATTTCAAAAAATTTCTAAAGAAGACTAATAATAAAAACAATTTCATATTCAAAAATTGTGAGGAGGATTACTCCAAATGGCTTTTAGGGACATCCAATTTTCAAACATTTATTGGGAAAGGCTGGGTAAACAAGTCCTCCCAAAAATTTATTTTATTGCTCCCCCAAACCCCTTCACATATAAGGTTCCTTCCACACTACTCAGGATCATCAAAGAACTTCATTCTTAATTGAAACTCAAGATTTCTATTAACATTTAGAGCACTTCGTTCTGCTGATACTTTCTTCCATGAGAATTACAGCAAAACTTAAAGACGTTTGAGAAAATTAATTAAAAATCCTATCGGTTAGACAAAGTCCAGTATTTTGATGCTAAGACAACAGCTAGGAAAACAAAAATACTTTTCAGAAATAAAGAAAAATGAAGTACGTGTCAATGTGTCAATTCCTTATCAAGGTGCTGTCGAACCATTAAAAAAAAAGTTACAAACGAAGATAATATGTTTAAATTTGACATTGAAATAGCTGATTTCAGTTTTATCAAGTTTTTTTTTATTTAAGGAATTAGGAGGAATAAGTTTTTTAATGCGTATTTTAGTACACTTTCAGGACTGGTTTCAGATTATTGGTGTGGAAAATGGATTTTCGCAATTTATAAAGTCAACCAAAGATTTTAGCGGTACTCTTGTCACAAGTACCGCTTGTGAATGAGCTTTTTGTAAAATGATTCAGGCCAAGAATAATCCACAAATATTCAGGACCAACTAGATAAGTTAATACTTCGATATATTGAACAATTTTGATGTTGATCTAATGATTGAAAAACTGAAAAATTATATGTTAAAAGGTGTAATAAGTGAAAAAAAGGGTAAAAAGTTAATCTAATCAAAAAGGATGAAAAGGGTGAATAAAAAGGGTTAAAGTACAGACAGGAATAAAAGAAATAAAAGGGAAAAAGGAAAAACTTAAAAAATTCAAAATAAATCCTTAAAAGGTAGATAGGGCAAAAAGGATAAAAGTGATAAAAAGGGATGTAAACGGATATAGTGCCAAAAGTTCAAAAAAGGTGAAAAAGTGAATATTATCAAATAGGATATGAAAGTTGAAGATGTAAAAAGAGGAAATAAGAAAAAAAAGGGAAAATGCTCAAAAAGGGTAAACAGCACTAAAAGGGCCAAAATTTAAAATAATGCTAAAAAGGTAGATAGGACAAGAGGGGTAAAAGCAATAAAAGTGTAAAAACACCAAAAGGGCAAAAACAATTAAATAAGGCAAAAAGAATCATTTGATTAAAAGGAGTAGAAGTTCCAAAAATGCTAAAAGTGTAAAAATGCCGAAAGGTTCCAAAAGTGTAATATGTTAAAAAGGATTAAAAGTGCAAAAAGAACATTTAGTGCAGTAAACGTAAACGGATAAAAGGGGTATAAAATTCTAATATTTTTGATTAAATCTACTTTTTACAATTTTACTATTTCTGACCCTTTTGCCCATTTTACAACTTTTGAACCTTTCTACCCTAAAATAAAACCGGCTTTTCCCCTTTGTCGCTTTTTGGTTTATTGGCCTGTCCGCACATTTTACCCTTTTAAGCTATTTTACACCTTTTACCCGTTTTACTTACCCTCTTCATACTTATTCTAAAAACAAATTGATAATATATACCTTTTTACACTTTTTATATTTTTTTCTCTTTTTATTCAATGCCAGTAAAGTTTATATACGTGAAATCTAAAAAAATTCTCCGGGGTAGATATACAAATTACTTTAGGTGAGGTAGAACAATACAATTTGGCAAACATGTAGAAGTACTACTCTAGATATACAAATAAGTTCTAAAAACTTAAATTTCAAAGTTGAAGTCGGCGAAATGAGGAAGGGTGTATTCCACATTTTCAAAACTAATTGAAACAACTACTTACTAGTGTGGTGTATAGCAACATTCAGCAGAAAGGTAACTAACTATACCGTACCATAAAATCTGATAATTTTAAAATGGAACTCTGGGAAATAGGAACGGGGTGAGTAAACAAAAAACAAATCTTTTGATTGCAATAAAAAAGAATTGTCAGGAATGTAGAGCCAAATACTCGAATAGTTAGTTAATATTTAAGTTTTCTAATTCGGGATTTGTGAAATATTTAGGGGGGGGGGGGGGATTTCCAAAATCTATATTAAAAACTACTTATCATTGTGATCACAGATTTAAATTTGTCAGCCTGTTTTAAGACACACCTCAAGTATTATTATGAAAACAAACTAGATTTCAAAATGAAAAATAGGAAAATGGGGAGATGGGCGTGATCGCCAAAAATTTCAAAGCTAATATAATATAACATTTCCCATATGGTATAAAAGGGAAATATTTACTTACAGGTATAGGGACAACATCCAATAACCTGAACCGTCTGAAATTATCGAATTTCAAAACAAGTGTCAGAGAATTGAGTTGGGGGGGAGTTAAATTTCCAACCGTATAGAAAAAAACACTTTTTGGTGCGGTAGGAAAATGATAGACTTGCAAGTAGTTACAAAGACCACTCCAGATGATCAGAAAATAATGAAAATTGGTTCCAAAATTTAAGGCGTATAAGACTTCACAACTAGTTAGGAAAAACTTTCTGGTTAATTTGAAAATTAAAATATGACCGGTAATTACAGGTACCAATATGTATCTATAAAAGTCCATTATTTCATTTATGATTTTAATACTTTGATGCTCTTTTTATAAATTTTGTTTAGTACTTATGTATATTGCATCGTTATAATTTTATTATGATCAATTTGATGTAAAGATTTTTGGATTACAGTAAAACCCTATTTTGCCATAATGTTTTAGTCAGTTTGCCTATTTTTAACCTTTAGTCACATCATTTAAACCAATAAAGGATTGATATTTAGAATCAAATAAACTTTTGGATACTTTTACCTTTGGTTAATTTTATATTATAATTAAAAATAAAGCTTCTTAAAATTTCCCTGTGTGAAGAACGGGCACACAAGCTAGTTAGTTCTAATAACAGATACATGGCCCACTCATATTCTTAAAAAATAGAATCTATAACATGGCTAAATATTGAGTAAAGACTACTAAATTGGTAAGGTTTGTACACAGAAAGTATGAATGATTATTTGAACAAATCGCTCGCTTAATGTACCTTGGATCAAGGAACATTAAGAGTTTACTAGCTCTAATATTTTTAAGTATGGTTAGTTAAATACCTAATTTATTATGTTTTTTTTTATCACCACATCTTACTGCCTGTTCTGGTTATACGTATAGATGATAATTAATCTAATGGGGTACGAATGAGAAAGGAAGAATCTTAGAGGTAATCTACCGGCATTCGCATGTTGAAGGAGATTGGGAAACAATTTGGGAAAATCCATCCTGAATAGATACGACTGGGATTCGAATCCCTATTTCTCCGTTAGCAGCAGGTCACTCTATCACGTCTTACACAGTTCGACCATTGAAGAGGGTACCAATCATTAATTTTTTTCTATACTTAGCACCCATACTTTATATAAGCGAATGGTAGTACAGTTTCATGTCAACTTTGGTTTGTAAAACACATTATAAATAATAATTAAAATCTGGCTTTTTGAAAAGTACGTAATCCATTAATGAATTAGACACCTTTTGGTTTGGGCTTGTTTTGTTTAGTGATGACTGGTATGGGAATGTCTCGTGTGTCAGCCGAAGTGAGGTAACAGATGGGAGTGAGCTAACCAACTCTTGGCTCCACCCCTCTAAAGTTCAATATTCCGTCCAGAGATAGCCCTAGTAACAAGGGGCAAGATTCGTCACAGCCTCTAAGTAGAAAACAAATTACTCAATAATTAAGCTTTGGATTATAAATATTTGTATAGTAAATTGGTCTTAAAGAATTTAAAAGTGGAAACTCCTTTTATAAAAAGTCAAAACGCTGCGTTATTACATTTTTTAGGATGTGCCAAAAATAGTAAATTTTATCATATTTTCACAAATGATAAAAAAATAGAGTAAGTAAAAAACAAAAAAGTTAAAAGCAGTTCTTACTTTTACCTCCTTCCTTTACAAAATAAAACAAGTCCCTTGTTCCTGCGATGTATTTACGAGGCTGTATAGGTTACGTAATTTGGTCATGCACACCATCAAATACATCGTTTTGAAATGTTCTCTTAAAGGTGATATAAATCTTCCTTTAGTTGTCTTTCCTTTCGATTTTCTACCGATCTCATTTTATCCACCCAAAATACATCTTAAATTGTCATTTATATTTTATTTTGTGCACAAATAGCTTAATACATTATGAGGAGAGCACGAAACATGAGGGATACAACTTGAGGATTATATACGAGTATTTTTTTTAAATCGCCAGGCCTTAATTTAAATATATATAATTGCTATTTGATATCATAAATCATCAGCAATGTATATTATTAATTATGATATTTGTTGATCTATCAGATCTTTCTTACGCTTTGTACTTAAACACAGCTGGCTGCATGCCTAATATTATTGAGCTCTTCCAACTTTTCTAATATGTGAACTATAAACTGGTTTATTATTTCTTTCTCTTGAATAATTCCAGTCAGTATATACATGGAACACCGGGAAATGAATAATAACATTTTCAGCACTCCATGAATACCAACGTTGCTATTTAAGAGAGTGTATCAGACACTGAATAGTAATTATCTCCTCGTGCTTGACTGAAAATGATGTCCGCTCGGAGCAAAAGCGGCTAATCTTCCCTGTTTAAAATTAACACTCTGCTGAAAGTTTAAAAAAAATTAGGATCCTTTCACTTGAGGCGGATTTGATGTACAAGGCACTACTTAGGAGTTTTCTTCAAGCGTTTAAGAGGGAATACGCATCTCCTTCACGAGGGGATGAAGCCAGTTTTCTGGAAGCAGTGGTGTGTCTTCTTTGAAATGAAAAGGAAAGCTTGCAAAAAAAACCCTAATTTTAAACCCTTATTTCAAGAGGAATTATTTTATTAAATATAAATCATACGACCAAAGATTTTACTGAATAAAAGTATTGGAAAAGAAGGAGAAAGATCTACTCAAAAACATCCATATTTATAGATCAGTAAAATAAAAAGAATGATTCACTTAAGATTTGGCCGAGTTACTTCAAAAACTATAAAAGTTATAGTGCCAAAACTGCACTGTGTTCTCCGGGCTCAATCGTTCCATGGTCGACTATAAAGCGATAGTTTATTGTCTCTGATAGTTTATAGACCAAGTATTCCTTGGTCTTCCACTAACTATTTATGTTTTAATCTATGACATATTCTCTAGTGGATTTGCTAGTTATATTTCCCCCTCCACATAAGTGCATGGTGTAGGCCAATATCTATCGGTATGTATAAGCGTGTTTTTCACCCCTTACCCTCTTTCTCACCGGGAAATTCATATGGATCTATTTTTGAGTGTAGAATTTATTATTTTCTCTAACCCCTATATATAGATGAAAGCACATTTTCCACCCTCATCCCAAAAGTCAGTAAGCTTACATAAAAATTATTTATGCATTTATTTATATCTTTGTCTGGACCTTCTCCTGAACTTATAAATTAATGCCTCCCTTTTTGTTGATCTTAGCTATAGTCCACTATTCATAGGAGTGCTGATAAGTGACAGCTAGCAAAATATACCAGATCTAATCTCACGTATAGGCCTACATTGTGCAAATAACAAACCCTTTGTTTTTTCATAATTTTATCTTTTTTAACAATTTTTAAATTTTTTGCTATCTGTATAATACCAGGCCACTCCTATGGTGAATGTAATTTAGAATGCATAAACTTATTCCAACCATTGACCCGATCTCAGCTTGCACTATTAGAACTATCATAATACCCGCTTCATTGGCCGCGTGGTCTAAAGCCCTACTCTCACAGTAGGCTAACTTGCCGATGACGGGCAGTTCGAGGTTCGAATCTCTGTCGGGTGTACTGAGGGTGGTTTTCCAAACGGGTTTTCTACTCTCCCTTCATGCAAATTAGAGTACATTTCCTATAAACATAGCCTCCCTAATCCCTAAAACCATTAGCGTAAGTAGTACTTAAGTGCATAACCTAAATGGAGACGCGGTACTTAAAAAACTATTAGAATGCAAAAATAGATTATAAATATGCATAACACGTAAATTATAAGTAAAGCAAAGTGAATAATAAAACTAAATACATTGTGATCTTGCCATCATTAATTATTATATACTTTTCCTCATTTTCCAAGCATCAAAAATATGTATATTAATTTGATTTTTTATTAAAAATTAAATTGTTGAGGAGGTTCATTTCTCTTTGCGTGAACTACTGTTGGTGTGTTCTAATCTTAGTCTATTCATATTATATAAATGAGCTATAAGTTAATATT
The DNA here is from genome assembly GCA_902151445.1 of Timema monikensis. Taxonomy (NCBI): domain Eukaryota; kingdom Metazoa; phylum Arthropoda; class Insecta; order Phasmatodea; family Timematidae; genus Timema; species Timema monikensis. Next base: position 127,206 of record CABFVZ010001196.1, read on the forward strand.
TAATTAATAAACAACGGATGACATTTAATCTAAGACTTTTATCTTAGAACACTTAATACTAAAATAATGAGTTTTAAAAAAGTATTATTCAAAAAATTCCATAGAAAATACTTTATTAAAGTTAACAATTACTTTTGTGCTAATGAATGAACATATTTATGGGTTGAGAAGATTAATTTAACAAATTTTCTTTATAATAGTGACAAAATTCATTGATTATTTCAAATAATTAAAATGTGCTTGGTATACAAACACATCAATACAGCGAGGTTCTTCCCATTAACCTTAACAAGGATAGTCCCTGGTTTTCTAGAAATAAATGATTTAAAATAAGACTGGGCATGCTTCAAAACACACACAAACTTGGTTAACATACTACACCTCCAGAGGAGTGGCTTCTCTCAATCAAGTCAATAGGACCTTGTTTTTCTTACGTTTCATGGAGGGCCTATCATTCATTCATCCGCCGAAATGAATTTATACAATAAAATTTCCAGTCAGTTTCGATTTTTAACTTTGAGTTTTTATTTTAATCATTGTACAGTACATGAATGTTCTCCTTCAAAAATTTAAGGTAATTTTTTTTGTTACTATCGACAAGGGCTATACTGTCATACAAGCGAGCGTGTGCAATAAAACACAAAACATTTCTGTGAAGGAAAGACTTTGCATGATTATGTAAGAAATAAAATGTGCCACATGTAATGTTTGGACCGTTAAACATTCTAGCTAGAACAACATATCAACATTTGAAAGCTTGTTTAAAGGTTTATCTTGTTGCTCCTTATAAATTCGTATTTAATCTGTTTTAAGAGGATGGATACAATCTGCAGCTATAAATTTCAACAAATAAATTCAAATCTAGAAAATGTAACATATATTATAGCTTTCACCCGTCGAGTTTAAAGTAAGGATCAGTGCATTCGAAACTAAGACGCGTTCTTGATTATTTTCCTATCTCAATTAGTGTGGTCTAGAGATATATTCTAAAAACCATTTGCTAGGAATCTGCGAGTATTTGGATTTTTTAGCCAAGCCTGAAATAGCTACAAAAGTTAGGGACTGACAAATTTATGGGCTCACAATTTTAAGCTTCTTGAAAAAGGTTATTTCTTTTCATGGCATTGTGTTTGTCTGTTGGTGACCTGGTGGTCTAGGGGTAAGGTGTCAGACTTCTGTGCTGGCGGCCGGGGTTCAATCCCCGGTCCCGGCACAGATTTATCTGATTTCCAAACCCTTCCTTCACCTCTGACAAGACATCTTGTGAATGTGGGGAATGCCAGGCCTCCACCGTGGTTCGGATTCCACGTTAAACTTTAGGTCCTTCATTTCATCTCACAATCACCCTACCATTACACATTAGCGTAAGTGCGTATAACCCGAACGGGTAGTAAGATGCGGTGATAATAATAATAATAATAATGTTTGTCTGTTATTGAATGATTCATTGATTACTCTTCTCTATACTTGTTGGGGATGTTTGTGAAATGATATACAGTTAGGACAGTATGCGAGAACTTATAGTGCTTAGTGGAACGTTATATAGTATGGTCCCGATCACGTTATCGCTCCACATCAACATTTTAACCTATGATGACGCAAGCAAACCCACGCTAGAGACAAAGCATCCACATAGTCAAGTTCTTGCATATAGAGGCGAATGGGGCAGGGGTTGGAGGTAGAGAGTGAGAAGACCTAAACAAAGTGGGTATTGTGCAGATCGCCATTAGAATATCAAGGTCAGCAACTGAGTAAAACTGATTTTTAAATGTAGGAGGATATGAAGAATATATAAGGAAGAAATGGAAAGGGAATCTCTCTTTAGAACATAATAAGCTTAATTCAAGACAGTATCAAAAACAGCTTTTTGCAAATGTGTACTCTGTACAGTACATCTTATAGAATATAGATCATTAATGCTCTACCTTCCCTCGATGCAAGGGGGTCAGCAACAAGTGAACAGCTCTATTATTATTATTAGCACCGCGTCTTACTACCCGTTCGGGTTATACGCACTTACGCTAATGTGTAATGGTAGGGTGATTGTGAGATGAAATGAAGGACCTACAGTTTAACGTGGAATCCGAACCACGGTGGAGGCCTGGCATTCCCCACATTCACAAGATGTCTTGTCAGAGGTGAAGGAAGGGTTTGGTAATCAGATAAATCTTTGCCGGGACCGAGGATTGAACCCCGGACCCCAGCATAGAAGTCTGACACCTTACCCCTAGACCACCAGGTCACCAACAGCTGTATTCCAGACGATGCTGAATTGTATCAAACTTATTGTTTCTGTTACTATTATGGTATATTTAAAAGTTTATTCTATAATTTACATTGATTTGATTTTGTAAAACTATTTATAAACAAACTTAAAACATATTTTATTTTAAAGTGTGTTTCTTATTTCATTAAATAAAATAAATAAAATAATATTAACACATTTTTTTTTTAACATAATTAAGGTTTAAAATTAAATATTTATTCAACCCAACCTCGAGAATGACTTGATACTCGGGAACTTTATGAAAAGCTCACTCGAGATTGACTCGAATTAAAAAAAGCTTGAGCTCGCAGACGCCTATAATTTACCCTTTATGAGCAAAAGTTATCAATAAGGAACTGTGTAATCCTTCTTGCTAGATCATTGCCTTTGCTCAATGGGCCAAGGATTTTATAGATGTAGAAATGAAATTGAAAAATCTGTCATGGCTGGGTTGATATGTCACGTTGTATTTCAAAACCGCATTCTGATCTCATCTATTCCCTTGAGTTAAAATTCTAATTCTTGCAAGAAAGCAAATATTGATTGGTGTTGAATATTATAAAGGTTCTACTCTCAATTTATATTCTTTGAACTGGTGGTGCTAAACCTCAAAATATTAGGATCATCCTCAAAAAAATAGTTTCTAACAATTCCCATTAAATGTCATACCTAAGTAGCTCATAAATAGGTATCGATCCAAGCCGTCTAGCTCGTAGGTACCTAGTAGGACAGTATACTCTGTCCTCGTACTCTAATATATTATTTAGTTGGACGTTGTGATATTAATCAGACCAATAAACAATTCCTATTGAAGATTCTCGTAATATAATATGTTGTGAGAATGGTAATTTATGTCAGGATCGACCTCTGAGCCACCAATGTTAGTGACAAAGACATGGTGCCTTACGTGAATGTGAGTGACCTTCTCATCAGACCGCCTGTGTTACTTGCATAGGTAGCTTCATAGAGAAAATAAGAGGCATTTATATCTGCAGAAATCAGTGGCGTACTCTCTATCATGCTAGCTACTTTCAAATAATATCCGTCCTCTTCCCAACTCTAAATACCAGAGGAGCTTGTTTGAAAACCTCGTCAGAAAACTGTTGAAACATTATTCTCTGTCGTAACACTTTCATGAGATACGGTTCACCAACTTCTGTACAAGCTCTATACTTTAAAAATAGTGAGAATGCCTATTTTGCATGGTTAATTTTATATTCACAAACCCAAAGCAATACCTACCAACCATGCTCAATACTAGACTACTTTAAGGGAGGCAACTGGTCAGATTGGCAAGAAATGGGTGAATACTCCGAGGAGATAGGTGGAGGAAGAAAGGGAGAACAAAAAAGGTTGGGGACGATTAGCATTATTTTTTTTAAACACAAATCAAACCTATGACAGATGTTAGAGTAAGGAGAAAATAGCTAGGGAATAACTAGGGGGGTGCAGTGGAAATGTGTTATGACAAAAGGTTGGAGTATCGTTCTCGTAGCCGACAATCGATCTTTAATATTATCATAAAAGGTGAGCAGAACTCTCTTTGATCTATCATAGTAACCAATAAATTATATATTATTTATATTTAAAAAATGTGTTTTGTCTTATTTTGATTCACAATGTTGCAAATATATATATATATATATATATATATATATATATATATATATATATATATANATATATATATATATATATATATAGACATATATATAGACATATATATATATACATATATATATACATATATATATAATTCATATTATTTTATTATTATAAAATATGAATTTTTCTAATATGATCAGCTCACTAAACCTAAACAGAGTTTATTAAATATGTAAGTTTAAATACACTATTTGGATAGTTTTAAACATTTTGTTTTAAATAAAGTGTTCCAAGTATTATACACGATTTGTTTTGGTTCAAATGCACATACCACAGAGATTTAGTTGATATTAACTGCAAATTCATTTTATTTTAAATACGATCATATCTAAAAAAACAGCCACCTCTTCTAATCTCCACATGACATGCAAGGTCCAGCAACCAGTATCTGGAGAAAAAACACGTATCTTAAGGCTCATCTAACCTATAATGGCTGTGACCTTCAAGCGCATCTATGTGCGTTAACGTGTGCAGTGAACATTTAAAGGCCCGATGATCGAGTCGGTGGTGGGGGGAGGAAGGGGGTAACCATAGGTGACTACTCAAAGCTCGTGCTATCTGCACAGCACTCACTTGATCACCATGATATTGAGATTTCAATGGTGTTCTTATTGTGAAGTGTGATTGAGCGCAGCGTTCATTTGCTTTTTCTGTTTGGGACTCTCATACGAGAAGGACTTAGGATGTGATAGCAGGAGTTCAAGTCAATTCATGGGATGGACTAGTCTCTACGGCTTTATACTTACAGGGTTATGGTTTTTGTTGAGTTTAAATGTCTATACTGCTTATACTATATATTCTAAGATAATGCCGAAATATACAACCCATAAAGTCTACAATAATGTAGAAATGGTTGGAATCTGTCAATAAAAAATGTTTAAGTACAGATGGAATGGTGCATTCTGCAATGTAGGTGTAGCATTAACTTATTCCACGTTCACGTACACAACACAGTACAATACATAGTCTTCACTTCTAGGCCAGAGCTTAAACTAAATTAGTTGCTGCAATGTGCGTTCAACCCCACTATCGTGGTGAATACTAGGGGAGGAGGTAGTAATATTCCGTTAGCACTGTAAGAGTCACGCCCCCAGCTACTTGAATGTTTGTAGCTAGCCTCTTTGTGACATCTGCTATTCTGAAATAGGGTCTCATTGGTGATCTCTAGAGCTAGTGGTCATCCCACCGTGTCACTTTCCACGTGGTTTTTTCTGGTAATATTAATCATGTCACGAGAGTAGGGGCGTGAGCTGCTGGTCCTGGCCAAGTGGAGAGGCCTTTTCCATTTTTCTGGTAACATTGGTGGGGTGCCAACAGATCCAGAAACTCGTTATGAAGAAAGTACTCTGCCCCGTCTGGATGGCATTTGAACTGTTGGTCATCGTTGTCAGGTATTTGAACTTCCTTCGATGAACTTATTCCATCAGAAAATGTGTGTCCAATGTGGTGAGGCTCATGAGTCCTCAGGTTGCCGGTGCTTCTGTGCATATCCTGTGAGTCATGTGAACTACGAGGAGGCTCACCAACTAATTGTGATTATTGGTGACAATAGATGGTGAGTCGTTGAGTTTCGTTAGCGTTCAGCAGACGCCGGCCAGTCTGAAATATATAGGCCTCCCTTTTATCCGGTGCCACCCCCCCATGTATTCACACTGGTATTTTATCCAATTCCCTTTTAGTGGATCATCATTGGCTCAATCTTTCAACGCATCGTTCACACAGATCGCTATTTACCTCCATCCTGGTTCATCCCAACGTCCTTCCTGAGCAGGTAAGGCCTCAGATTTCCTGTGTTTCTTGCTGATATCTCCGAACTCTGGGATCTTTTGCGTCTCTTGAATATCTGCCGTTACCTTCCCCACCTTATAGAGTGGGGAAAGCACATTTAGGATGATCCCAATGGGAGGATGAAGCTCGGAGCACTATTCGAAGCGTTGGGAATGAGGCTCCAGCATTATCCTATGGAGATCTCCAAAGTTATCGATCGTCTCCGATTTTTAACTGAACGAGCATTTAACCTCGCTTTTCTGACCGAGGCTGACTTATGTTAGAGACAATCTTATAGGTGCATGGATTCTCCTGGTACTGGGAGGACCGTGGTGGCTCCCACAAGAGAGGATTCGTTGCCCTGCTTGTGTGGCTTCCCCTACAACACCACCGAATGGCTGTCCTAGGGCAGGTGATATTGGAGGTCCCTGAGATTAGGTTATTGGTGGTGGCCTACTCGATGACATTCACGTACGTGTATGGTACACGAGCCATAGCATTTCTGGGGGATGACCAGGTCGTCCTTCACATTCACGACCCCAGCGTTATGTTGGCAGAAAGTTTTAATCCAGAAATGCCTCTTGGGGGATGTGTCAGGCATAAGGTACCATATTTCATGTTTTTAACTGGGTCGGACTCTTTATCCTACTTCGCAACCTGCCAAACTACCTGAACGAAAATCCCCACCACTTAACCATTTTCCTTATCCTGATTCTGACTACGAGGAAGCCATTTATCTCTCATCTTGACACCAAACTATTCTAATCCTCGGAACATAATCCGGTGACTGGCTTCCTGCGGTTTCTACCACTCCCAGTTTACACTCCACCCCTTCTTAATTACCGGCGTGTTAACATCCCTAGGTTCCAGGTCAGGCCGGCACGCGTGGTTCATTCGGAAGTCCAAATGCTTGCCCAGACGAGTTGGATCTTCCGGTCCAACTCTTCACTTACTCTCGCTTGTCAGTGGCAGCACCGTCTATCCCTGTTTGACGCTCACCTCTTTTAGGTCCCAAACTCCCCCTAAAGTCCCTGACGTGATACGTCTGCAAGAAAGAGCACGTGCATTGTGGGAACGATTTCGTATTTCCAGGGCTATGAAGTCTACTGGACTCTTCCTCTTGCTCTCAACGCACTTTGAGCTGGTGGAATGCGTAGATACAGAGGTGGTGTCTGGAGGCTCTCTAGACCTGATATAATTCTATATTTGGCATGATATGAAAGGGATGCGTTGCAGTAGGGCCCTTATTCTGAAGCTGTGTGAGATGGAGCACGTAGCATCCACCACCAGTGATGAATCTAAACATCTGTTAAGGGATTCCAAACCAGTTTCTCGTGGTGTTCTGGATCTCTTTAAAGAGATCTAGAGCCTCAAGAAGCTTTTCAGCATCACTCCCTCCTTTCTTTAGTTGATTGTAGTCCTCCCTCTCTGTAGCTGAGGCTCTTAGGCTCCACCAAGATGTCCCAGGAGATCGCGAAGCCTAATGCTTCGTCCACCCCAGAATAGACTGAATTTCCCCCATCTTCTCTCTTACTTTTCTCTTAAGGAGATTTACTTTCCCGCTATCTTACAGGTAAAGTAATGTGATCGTAAAAAAAATCAAATTAGAGATTTTGATGCATTTCGGCGTTTCATGACCCACCAAATCCGAAAAAGTGTTTTTTGAACTTCCATCTGTCTGTCTGTCTGTACCTCGGAGTAGAGCCTAAACTATTTTACCGAGCAAGCTAAAACTTGATATATAGTTTTCATAGGGTTTCTCAGAGGGTTTTTTGGAAGTGGATATCTAACCTTAAAATCTAGGGTAGTTTACTGGAGGACGAAAATAGAAAATATCGATTTTCTCAAATTGGGCTCAAACGATTTTGATTAAATTTTGATATTAAGCATTGATCATTGTTACAAACGAAATGGATATTCTCAATTTTTGCGCAAAATGAATTTAAGGGCTCTGGTCTGAAGTATAAATTTTCATATTTTATCATATCTCTGAAACTGTTTGAAATATGAAATTACTTATCACAAATATGTAGGTCTATTCATAATACAATTATCTTAGCTGAAACATATTTTTATAAAACCAATAATTTTCAAGCTAAACACAAATGTATATAGTTTAAACTTTTCGAAAACTTAAGGTAAAGTATTGAGACCGTCAAAAAATCCAAACCGAGATGTTGATGGATTAAGACGTTTCATGACCTCCGAGCCCTGAAAAGTGTTTTTTGCAAATCTGTTTGTCTGTGTCTGTTTAACCCTAAAATTAAGTATAGTTTATAAAGGGAAAGAGTCTATTTTCTCAAAATTAGCTTTAAAGATTTTGATTGACATTCGTATCCAGGCATTGATTAAGATTATACACAAAATTGTTATTTCGTTTTCTCATGTAAATGACTTTTAGGGTAAATTCCGGAAGCGGAAATTTTCTTATCTCCGCAATTATTTTTTCTATTAAGTAACTTATCGTTACAAACTTGTAATATTGTTAAAAATAAAAAACTTTTATTTGAAATATATCTTTATAAAACCAATAGTTTCGGAGATATTGGCAAATGTAATAATACAATTTTGTGAGCTTTAGTTGTACGGAGACACTACTTAAGTTTTAACGCAATAATTATCTAATTCCATAGAGTAAGTATATAAGTAAGTCTCTCAAAAAGTTTATGTTATTTATTTCTTTATGATTTTAGGGGAAATGTTTGTACAGCAATAATCTATCTCACCCACCTCAGTTACGTAGTTAGCTAACGCGCTAGTCGTATTGAGCTAGACTGCTGAGGACGGGGAGATTGAGGTTCGAATCCCTGTCGGATGAACTGGGGTGATTTTTCCTAAAAGATTTTCCACTCTCCCTCCACGCAAATAGGGTTCACTTCCTATAATTTCAACTTTCCCAATTCCTATTACATTAGCGTAATTAATACTTAAGGGTATAACCAGAATGCGTTGTAAGACGTGGTGCTAATTATATATAAAATAAAATAATATAGCCCTATCATTTTAGACTCAATAGTCAATATTAACCTTTTTTATTTGTATAAATTTATAAATAAGGAATTTAATAAAAATGCGAACACGATAAGATGTGTAAACCCTAATAAAATATTGCAAATTTTAATCGGAAATTGAAATTTTAATACGAAGTATTGATCCGTGTAGACTCATTAGAGATTCTTTGCGTCCAAATATACTAGAGAGGACTTTAATTCTTTAAAAAGAAAATCATAAAATTTAAATCAGCGAGTCAAAAATTGTTCAACGTGTATAATGCAATTTTTGTTTGATTTTGATGGTATTTATTATCTAGTTTCACATATATTACGAGCTTTTAGTAAATATCTCCATTTATAAACAATGTCGTGAGAAAGTCCGTGCGGAGTTCCATACCATTTATTTTTAAACCTTTTGCAAATTTTGAATATAATCTTCTTCCTATTCTACTTCCATTCCCAGTGAAAGACGGCCTCCATGTTCCCTATTCATAAGTTGGGAAACACCCTGGCCACCCATCTTCCTATAGGCCTTATTACTTATATCCAGAATTGGCAAGTTACTGAGAGATTTGTTCTCCAACTGGAGGCATGTCTTGGTTGTAACTCACGGGTGCCAGACCACCAGGTTGGATTTATGAGGCACCTATCGACCGGCCACGTGGTCGCCACAGATGCCAATCTGGTGATAACAGCATACGACATGTGAGCCCTCTCGTGCTTCGTCGTGTTGGATATTAAAGGAGCATTCAAGTGTTGGCCGCCGGATACTTTTCTATGACCTAGCTAGTGTGGAACTTCCCTTCTTCCTTTATTCCATCTCTTCAGTTCCTTCTTGGGGAACCACTCTTTCACAGTTGTAGTTGGCCACGGCCACGCCTCGTCCAATTATTTAACAATTCCCACAGGCTCCTTTCTTTCTCCTTGACTTTATTCAAGGTTTGGGCGAGACATGCTATCCCGTTAAGTGTCCATCTCATTCAGTAGGCCAACGACACTTCCATTTTGTCCCAGTCAGCGGATGGGATAGTGGTATGGATGGGTCAGACTCACTTTTGTGGTCCGGAGACTGTCGTATTTCTTCGAATCATGCTCCCTATTTATAAATCCAAAGAATACTAAGGTTATACTGTTTCACGCTTTAAGCTGCATCCTCTGCAACCACTACATGTGTAAAGTGACATGGTCCATTGGAAACCAATGGCGAGGTTTTTGGAGGGGTGACTGTGGACATGAAATGCAGATGGGACGTGCATCTGAACGGGGTAGCGGGAAAAGCCTGGAGTGTCATCTCTGAGCTTGCAAGACTGCTAGGCCCTGTTAGTCCATTGGTACATTCCAACAAGATAAGGTGCTTAAAGGTTTTTGTCTTATCCCTGTTACTATGCAAAACTCCCGTTTGGGCCGGCACCATACAAACTGATAGACAACAAACTGCTCGACAAGCTATAAAAAATATTTGGAAGGCTGGGTGGGTCAAGTGGCCGACACGACTTGGACCAACTGCTAGACAAGCTCAAGTATAGGAGCACAAAGTGATAGACAACCAAGCGGTCGACACGAGAGAACTGATCTGTAAAAAGACCAACTGCTAGACACGCAGAAACGACATGGACCAAGTGATCGACACGAGCTGGACCATGTGATAGACAACCAACCGGTAGACAAAATGAAAACAATTATTTGGAAGGCTGGGTGGGTCAAGTGGCCGACATGACTTGGACCCTGCTAGACAAGCTCAGGTATAGGAGTACAAAGTGATAGACAACCAAGCGGTCGACACGAGAGGACCAACTGCTCGACAAACTTTGATATCATCCAGTTAAGAGTGGGCTAAGTGACAGAACAGT
>CABFVZ010001196.1:138462-213443 GCA_902151445.1 Timema monikensis
ACCCTTGTGATTTTTACATCTAACTTTTACACTAATGCGGGATTATTTCATCTTAACTTAGCTCCTTATTCTAACCCATTAATAAACCTGGTGCTAACGCAACATCAACAAAATGTTCTTAGCTTCAATGGTTGATGGTCTAAGGCGTCGTTCTCAAAATATACTGGACTGTCAATGACGGGGATATCAGGCTTCAAATCCAGCCGGGTGTATGGAGGGTGATATTTCATTAATGGTTTACATTCTCCCTACTTTCAAATGAGAGTACATATCTTATAATAACAACATTTCTTCTCTAATCCATTAGTGCAATTAGATTTTTTTTGTAACACTGTGTCTTACCACCTGTTTGGGTTATACGCTTATTCAATAATTACGTTAATGTGTTGAGAATGAGGAAGATTAAATTTATACATAGTGCACCTGAATTTGCGTGGTGGCAGAGTGGAAAACCTTTTAAGAAAAATCACCCTCACTGTACCTGGCGGAATCGAACCCTGATCATAAGCTACCAACTTAGTTTCTGGTAGTTGCTCTTTTATATAAGATTTTATTTCATCTTAATAGTTCTCAAAGTATGATTTTACCATTTATAACAAAACGTTTGTCTCCTTTCCTCAGATCCGATAACTCGTTTCATTCAGAGAAACATTCTTTATTTTCAGATACCATATTGTATGTATCAAAACCTATTATTTATTCGAAATGATAACTAAACTAGTGTTAGAAAATATATTTTGAAGAGTGCAATGTGTAAGTAAATTATTAAAATTAAAAACAAGATGGTTTAAGTTTATACACTTATAAGTGGGCCTCACCCTTTTTGGGCTAGTTAAATCTAGGGTGTCGGGAGGGCAGCAATTTCTAGGAGGTTCCAGACCATCCTTATACCCAACTCTCTAAGCCCATGTTTATCACTTTGTTAGTTTTGAAATAACTTGTCTGTCACTTGAGCCACTCTTAACTGGATTCAGCTCGATGTTTGTTGAGCAGTTGGTCCTCTCGTGTCGGCCGCTTGGCTGTCTATCACTTTGTACTCTTATATGGGAGCTTGTCTATCACATGGTCCAGCTCGTGTCGATCACTTGGTCCATGTCGTTTCTGCGTGTCTAGCTAGCAGTTGGTCTTTTTACAGATCAGTTCTCTCGTGTCGACCGCTTGGTTGTCTATCACTTTGTGCTCCTATACTTGAGCTTGTCTAGCAGCTGGTCCAAGTCGTGTCGGCCACTTGACCCACCCAGCCTTCCAAATAATTGTTTTCATTTTGTCTACCGGTTGGTTGTCTATCACATGGTCCAGCTCGTGTCGATCACTTGGTCCGTGTCGTTTATTCGTGTCTAGCAGTTTGCTGTCTACGACTTTGTACTCTCGTGTCGACCACTTTGTTGTCTATCACTTTGCCTGCTCCCGTTTGGGCCTACTTACCCTGTTACCGATATTCCAGCCTTTGAGCCGTACACCGACGTGTCTTACGCCTGAATCTTGGCGCTCATACCCGTACATCACCAACATCCTTTTGCCTGAGTCAGGCCTCCCAACTTCCGACGAAAGAATAAATGATCTGGTGGTGAAAATCTTCACCAGAGCGCAAGACAGCTCTAATGAGACTTTCCGGGAAATCGGCCATTATGAATCCTCTGCCCATACTCAACACCACATCAAAGACATCATATTAGATCCCCTGTAGGATTAGGTTAACCTCAATGAAAGTCACTGGTTTTTTGAGAGTCTTTACGCTCCTAACTCATTCGAGGCCGTCTTCATAACGCCACTGAATGTACCGTGGTTGGTAACAAAGAAAACAGGCTTTTGTAATGTTATATTTCTCTGGCAAAAAACCAAAAACAAACCAAAATACTAACTAAATCAAATAATTAAATATATTAAGTATCAGGTAGTTTATTATGGAACGTTAAGGGGAGATTCAGTGTTTACTTTATTCACTCACCCGAAATAAACTCCCTAGGTGGGACATGAATTAAGAATTATAATGTTATGCAATGTTATGCTAAGTATTGTTGTAAATATATGTTTTTAAATTGAACAAAGAGTAATTTGGAAACAAACACCGGCTCTATAATACAAGGGGCTTTGATTCGATTCCCTTGTCCAGATATTATTTTTAAAATTTAAGAATAATTAGAAATATTGCGTTAGCTTGGTAGTATTTACGTGAGTAGTTTATGGGGATTAGTGAATAATATGATTTTTTTATTGGAAATGTTGTATGTGCATACCTTTGATGATCTTAGAGCGCTTAGATTCCTTGATCTAGTCGTAATACAAAATCTAAAGCCATTCGACTGATAGTAACGCTATTTTCATGAAATTGGGGGACCATAAAGTTGTCGCCTTACCTCTATTTGCCTGGGGACACACCTACCGAGTGATGTGATGGAAAGTTGATAGCTTAATACATGTTCAATTAGCCCAATTAACTAAACCCTCTTGTCTCATTGGATAATATCAACCTTCGATTCCTATCTAGCAATATGCCTCATTAACTTGCGTACTGAAATGGATTACTACAACATTGTGTATTTTTTCTAATTGCTGAAAATGAAACTTGTCTACCTAAGTTTATCTTCTAATGGACTTGAAAAGACTACTAGAACGGTATTTGTTTGATCCAAGGAAAGGCCAAAACTAATTTATAATCTTAGTATAAGCTAGCCCAGTTACTAATAGTTAATTTAAACTCTTGGCGCTATAGCTTGGTGTGTTTGGTGAAGTATTTCGGCGCTAGGATGGGTAATTATAGTTGTATTTCCATATAATCACCTTTTATATCAATTAAGATTTACCTTCATCTTCCTTCACGTAGTCATACGCCAAACTAATTAGGCTAAAGCCCTGATACAGACTCCGTATCCGTAAGGTGTGTAGTGGTCCGTGATAGATAGAATTCACGCCAACAGATTGCACTGTATACAGGGTCCTAAACTTTAACTCCTTAATCCTTATCACTCTGTAGAAGTTGACTTAACTTTAACTTTCTAAGGACTAGTCGATACGGACTACTAAGGACTACTAATCACAGAAAAGTAGAGATGTGCGCAAGAAATCAAAGCACCAATGGCAGTGAAAGGATTCGTTTTTATGTAAACAAATACAAAACTGTATTATTGTTTTACGAGCGAAACCATTTAAGAAATATTTTCCTGGAAATGTAAAAACCCCGGGAACAATCTCGTAAACAGTTTTCAAAGAAATACCAAATTTTCACAAAAAGTTGTATCATTTTGAAAGGTTAAACCTACCACTATAATTCTGTATTATCTCTGCTCCATAGATCTCGTCCATTTGCGCCTTGTTCTAGACAGATTTCTTTCGAAGAGTTTAATTGGTCGTTCGTTATCTCTGACTATCTCATTGGTTGGAATAGTCATGTGACTAAAATTATGGACTCTTTACACGCGATTCCCATTAATTTAGAAGGACCATTAAGGACTTAAGGACTATACTGGTACGAATGCGTAGCTTTCGGAATCTGGAGACGGGTCCTGAATGCTGACATTATATACAGATGTGTCAATTTGGACAGCTTTAAATTAAATATAGGTAAGAACCTTAGGTAAAGTTTCATCTCATGGTGATCCGTTCTAAACATATATTAGTGTTTAAAAAGTAAATAAAGATGATGCACTCTTTTCACAACATTGAAGACAAAATTTGGATCAGGAATAAAATATTTTACTCTTAGAATGTCTATATATATAAGTTAATCAAAAATATAGCTTAAAATATGTATTAATAATATATCTTATAATAATAATAATAATAATAATAATCAGAGACTTCAATGTCTATTAAAACTGTTCTCATAACTAAATTAACCTATAACAACCTAAATAACACTCTACACTTAGAGCTGGCTCTAAATAATTTAATCTAGTAATTGAGATTCATAGTTTCTCAACCTTTCCTCCGTCACAATACTCTAAACAAGTGTAAAAATAATTCACGGCACGTCAAAATATTTTCTAAAAAGCCACAAACAGACTAAGCTGATGCTCAAATCCTTCTGGCACACCAATTCTGACGTCATGACACACCGGCTGAGAGTTGTTGTAAGGCTTCACCCAGAATTATTGGAAGAAACCATGCAATAACATTACATTCTACTAGACACTACCTGGGACCGAACTATGTTTCATGACATGCATGCTTGATATACTCCATTCCTCACCTAAGGGAATGTAATATTTCAAATCCTGAATTGTACATCTTGCCTTCCTTTGAAGAGGGTGCAGTCTATTCTCGATGAGTTCAATACAGTTTGTAACAGTTAGATATTTTAGTATATGTGTATGGTCAACACTAAAAGGTTACTGCCAACTCTTTCCAACAGCTTATTAATTCGAGTATTCAAGAAATTGACATAGGATTCGTTTGTTAATCTCTCGGACATAAATCAGGGCCAATTGAATTATCGCCAATTTTTACTGCCCATATATTTACACAAAATTGTCGTTAGTCTCTTAATTATAGAAAAATGCCTGGATTTTCTTCAGCTCAATTATTGGTGTTATAAAAACGAATAACGCATCTCTAGGGAATCCAGACTTAGTAGTAAATTATAGGCAATCACTTTCAAACATCTGTATAAATCCATTAAAAATACTCACGGAGGAAAGTCTTTTCATTAAGTCCCTGTACTTGCTAAGCATGGTACGAATAAAGCAGGCCATTCTCGCAAAACTCGCCACACAATCATGTGTAAGACATACTCTACTGCTGCTATTCTTTGGATGTTATGGCCATCATTATCTCTAAAGTTGTTGATGATTCGGTCTTCGCGAAATTTAGTGTTTTAGTAGGGTCTAGTGCTTAGCTTACCATCATCTATCTCTCATATTTAAGTGAACACGTATCTATTTGTAGTATATAGTCTTTGAAACGTTTAATCATTTAGTATATGTCTATAGGGAAGTCATCTGTGAATAAACGTCCTTCTTCAACTGAATTATATTCGGCAAGATCATAGATCAAATGCATATAATCTGCTTCTAGATTTGATCTATTATCAAAAATGAACAGAAAAGTAACGTGTTTCGACCCGCAATGCTCTTACCAAAAGAACAAACTGAAATAATTCACACATAAAATCATAAACATCATAAATTATTATTTTTTGCTCATAGAATATTCAGCAATACCATATATTAAATATCAAGCATTGTTTGAATACTGTTTTATTGAATACGTTAGCTGTACTAGTTCATTTTGGGATATCCTAAATACTTTCCAAGCTAATTGGGTTATGTTTGTCAGAAAAACACGGCATTGTACTAGTTTGATGTTACTTGTCAAATACTTTCAAAATAAATTATGAGTGGAAATAAGTAGATGCACTCTCTCCATTACTTTTTAATCTAGCCTTAGAGTATGTTGTTAGTTTAATGCAAAAGGGTAGGGAAGGGTTGACACTAAACCGTACATTGCAGCTATTAGGATACGCAGATGATTTAGCTTTGTTGGGCAATAGTAAGCTCTTGCAAGTAATGAGAAATGCAGAAATATTATTAGATGCTAGTAAGGAAATAGGTTTGGTTGTAAAAGCCGAAAAGACTAAGAATATCTTCACATGGAAAACACTGATTGAGGAAGTATCCTATTACAGTTTATCATAAGAATTACTGGAACACAAAATTTACTATAACTCTAAAACAACGTAAAATATGACAAACTTCATATAAACGATCTTCTCTGCTTTTGTGTTATGGACTTACTTCGAAAGTGCGTCTCACTGGTTTAGATACACCTGTATATTTTGGTAACAACACAACTTTAAGATTTGTTTTTATTTTTTAAATTTGCTTTAAGAATTAAAAAGTAACTATCACATCGATGTTGAATAGAGGAAAAGAAAAGAAAATCATATTTACTTCATAGTGATATTTAAACTACTGCTTTAAAAAATCCATTTTGACATGACAGTTCAATATAGACCTACTACTTTCATAAAAATCCAACGTATTTCACTCGTTAATATGGCCAAATTTGAGACACCTTTTCAAAACGCGGTTAACACCAGTGGTAGCATAGTTAAATTGCTATCGTCGTGACTACTATCACAGCAACAACAACAACTCTGATCCCAGCCTATCCAAAAGTAGTGAAATTTCCTACCCTAACGATCTCACTCTGTCATCAGGCATAGGTCATAAAGAAAAATGTAGAAACTTATGACATCTCCCACACAATATTGCATGTTAATTGAATTTATAAAAATTACATAGAGTGCAACAATTTTGAGAAAAATGTAAACAAGTAAAATAGTTTCCTCTTTTAAGTAGATAGTGAAATAATCGTGGAGTCAAATGTGGCTTTGGAATGAACGGTGTCCGCTACTTGATCATGAACCACAGTAACAACAACCCCAGCTACACACTTGTAACAAACGTTGGGGATTTATACAACAACGATCTCAGTCTAAACGTTAGGCACCAATCACCAAGACAAAGCTAAGAACTTCTGATATACCCGCTCCCCTTTCTCCATAATCCAATATAGCAAGTTGATTATGTTTTTCGAAATGATATAGACGGCAGTTTCGAGGAGAGGGTTGATAATATAGATAGGTTAATCCTCTGTGTAAGTCATGATCATTAAATTGGATGTTCCCAAGAGTGACAATGAAGCTTCTTTGCTCGAACATGTTCGAAATAGCTTATTTGCTGAAAAAGGTATGTCTATAGAGTGTATATGATGGTGCACACAATCAATATTTCATTAATACTTCAGGTTGAATGGATATTCTGAAATTTCTATGTTTTTGTTTGTTAATGTGGGTCATCATAATTCAGTTATTTCTCAAGAATATAAAACCATAGTTATTTAGGGAGATTAATTGAAGAAAAAATAGTTTCATGAAAACTACTAGTATGAAAGAAAGGATACTCACAGGACACTGGTATCTCAAGGGGTTAGAGGGGAAAGGATTAATTTTTTCTTGTACACCTTTAGTATGTATATGGTTTTCATGATAGTGGTATCTCCGGGGGATAGAGGGGTAATATATCGATCGGTTTTTCGTGGGTGTCTGCGTGGGGAGGAGAAGGAGGAACGGGTGGTTAGAATCTGGGGGCAGTATGAATTGGAAGGGCCGGTGGATCGTGTTCGGATGTGGGTGGGTGCATGGGTGTTCAATACGCACGAGGGGGGATATTTATAGCTGAATTTATTCACGTATACTCTTTTTCTCTCGCACGTGCATAGTGCAATATTCAAGCCTTTATACCAGATGCCCCCCTCCCACTCGGTCTTAATCGTGTTGGTGAACGTCCCCCCACCCCCAACACAGGCGTCATTGATCCTGAATGGAACCGGGCTGTAATAATCCTTAGGAAATGTGTGCGTGCAAACTTAGGCAGGGGATATTTATACGAAGCATGCGTTATGGATCCTTGAGGCTAACAGATGGTTTCTAAGACTGTAATAATCTTGACGACACCTCAGATCTTACACGTCAAATTAGGTTTTACTTACGTTTATATACAATGAACAGTTTCTTCATCGTAAGAGACATTCGCACTTTACACCATGTCAACGAAGGTCACGGAGGATATAATAAAAGAGAGAAATATTAATAAACTAAAGTATAAGCAACTACACGATGCTTGACACAAGTTTGAGTACATCACGAAGGAAACCTTCAAGCCTATCACGGACCCTTTAAGCAAGATTGTGAAGGCGCTCGCTGAACCCGAACTGAAGGAGGAGGTGGAAGTCTTACCTGAAAGATTGCAGAACATATATCTATTGGAGAATTATCATTCTTAATTCATCTCAAGCACATTCTGATAAGACCTACGGCGATAATCATGAAGGTAACTCGACCAAGCTCGGAGATACTCGTATCGTATTCGACGAGAATGATGACACAGTAATTCTTAACAATATGGTGATACCGTGTACCCGAGGGCTATTAGAATTACTCTTCAGAAGCGCACCTACACATTATATTAAGGATGATCTGAATGTATACAAGTCCTTGCTCGAAGAAACGAACGTGTATCGGTTGAGAAACAACCCGTACGCACGTATCAAGATTTGCCAGGATCAAAGTATTAACTTATCATCAAATCTATGTTCGAGGAGGAGCTCAAGGGTGATGGTTCATACAAGATGGGAACAGGAAAAGGGATTGATTATACTTATTGAGACGATCCCAACAAATTAATCATTGAGGAATTACGTGAGGCCAGAATCATCGTATTAAGACATTAATCTCATCCGTATTTATATCATAATCATGTCTACTGTCAAGTTGGAGATTGCGCGTGAACTCCATTGTCCTGCCAGATGACAGTTTCTCGGAAGACATGTTAGCGTGTGAGGGTTGAACGAACTCCTTCAGGCCAATCTGGTGGAGATGATACCCTACTCCAGATCAAATAGGTGATTCAAGTAACTTCTCACCATTATATACGTGTATTCCAAAAGGTCTTGAGCTACATCTGTTAAAGCTAGGACGGGTAAGAATGTTGGTGCCAAAATGACTCTCCTACTCGACATGGTGACTGACAAAGGTTTACCTCCATGCGTCATCTCCAAATGGATAAAGGGACAGAGTTATACAACGCAGAATTAAAAATACTCATGGCAAGAAAGAGGATCAAACACTATTCCACGTTCAGCAACGTCAAGACTAGTGTCGTGGAACGATTTAATCGTAACCTCAAGAACATGATATGGAGGGGGCTGACGGTTAAATGATTGTATCGATTTATCTAAATAATCGATTCGTTACTGCACGAATACAGCCAGATGGTACACTTGACCATAAAGATGAATCCTATAGACGTCAAGGACGACATACTTTAATATACAGTCTATAAACGTCTCAAGATCTTGAATTATACTCCTAACGTGTTTAATTTTGGTGATCTATTTCATATAAATAAGGTCGACCGAACTGTTTAAAATACGTAACATTGTCGAGACGAATCCCAGGACCTCTCTACTCAAAGATATGTAAGGTAAGCCCATCACGGGAGGATTCTACGATAAGTAACTAAGAAAGTCTTTGTATCCGAATGTTTATCTTGTAGAGAATATAATCTGAGCCTCCGGAGATCGAGTATATGTCAAATAGTTTGGGTTTGACTCAACGCATAATTCGTTGGTCGATGTGAAGATTACAGTGTAGAAGAGGATGGTGAACAATTCCTCTGACAGGGTTTGTTCTCCTCCATCCTGATTTTATAAATTCCGGCGTGGGCAGAGATACGCATCACATTCAATATGTTTAGACAGTTGGGGTACCGTCTGGAGGTAAAGCGCGATATTAACATCTAAAACGGAAGATTAGAATATTATATCGCGATGGCTGACAAGGGCTATTGCGAGCAGTGCAACTCTTCTACACACTGCCTTGGATGTCATAATCCCGGTATGTGGGGAGTGAGCCAGTCTATCGAGAGATATTCTACATCCTTTCCCGTCTACAAGCTCAAGGAAGGGGAAGAGCTAGAGATTCTCCATAGCTGGAAGGAGGAAGACTTCTTGTGTATGGTGTTGGACCAGATCAATGGCAAGGTGTACGATCGAGTCAAGTGTCTCTCCAAACTCGTAAAACACCGAACCTACAACGTTCGTCAAATAAAAGGAAATGAAGAGGTTAGGGAAGCAGAGGACGAGCCGAACATCTTCACGCAAAAACTATGTGGGAAGAGTCCGTCTTCTCGGTAAAAACTTTGGTGCGAGGTATAGGCGTTGCTTTAACGCTTCACAGTGAGGCCTGATATACCTCTGCGATGACCCGTACGATTTATTCAAGTGGTGAAGTGTGTGCATACTTTACATCATCGCGCTAGTCTGAGTCCGTATTTGGCGCGAATTATATCTAGACGATGACACGTCAAGTGGGAAAGACTGAAGACTATATATTCCGTGAGAGAAAGAGATTTCTATAATCACTGTGCTCAAGATATATATGTCTTGTTATACAATGACGGTGAAACGTTTGTGTCGACTGAAGACTATATATTTTCTGAGAGAAAGAGATTTTTTATAAACATTGTACGGAATATATGTATGTATTGTTAGACGATGACGGTAAAGCGTATGTGTTGACTGAACGACTATATATTCTGAAAGAAAGATATTTTTCTATAGAAATTGTACTGATTATATGTATTTATCATTGTAATCTTAAGAATATTCAAGTTAAAAAGAAGCTATACTATTTATTTAATCTTAATTCCTAAGTTCATGATTCCAGTAAGAAAGATGAAAGAGAGAGAGAGAAAAAGACAATACTTAGAGTTAGGAGAGTATCCTTTTAAGACAATATTCCGAAAGAGATTTTATAATAATTACTTTATGGAAGATATGTATGTATTGTTATAGTCTTAAGAATATACGCATTAAAATAAGCTACAGTAGCCCTATGGCTTATTTGGTGCTGACTGACAGCTCACAGCTGACTTATGACAGTAAACGTTTAGGTATATACCTAAATTTTGACTATAAGAACTTACAGCTGTTAAACGCATTTTTTTGCAGATCATATGGTTCGGCGTAGGGATACATAACATGGTCTGGTAACTTTTCAAAGCCTTCAGCTGTTAGCACCAAAGAATTAATAGGGCTACTGTATACTCTTTAACCTTAGTTCCTATGTTGATGATCTCAGTAAGAAATATGGAAGAGATATAAGGGTATCCTTTTAAGACTATATTCTGAGAAAAAGAGATTATATAATAATCATTGTACGGAAGATATATATGTATTGTTATAATCTTAAGAATATACGCATTAAAAGGTGCTATGCTACTTAACCTTAGTTCCTAAGTTCATGACCCTCGTAAGAAATATGAAAGAGAGAGAAAAGAATTACTTGGGAGGAGCTTATTAAATGCATGCATCCTTTTAAGATCACAGAAGTAGGGGTAGGGGTATCCTTGAAAACACCCGCACGCCCGCCGACATCCACGAGAAGCCGATCGATAAAAATACCCATCAACACCCTGGAGATACCACTCTCCTGAAAACCGCATACATACTAAAAGGGGTACAAGAAAATTTAATTCTTTCCCCTCCAAGCCCCTGAGATACCACAGTCCTGTGAGTATTCTTTCTTTATTACTACCACTCACAAGTACCCCTTCGAGATATATCTTGAATCACACTATCCCTAAGACATGATTAAAAGTTTAATTTTATCTTACAACAGCGTTATGTTTTTCCAATTTGTATGACGTACACAAGTTAAGGCTCAAAATAGGCAAATGAGAGATTTGTTATCGACTTAAGCTCTATAAATACATTTTTTATTATGTAATTTATTATTCTTGAAGTAACACAGATGATGATGAATTGTGATTTACAAATGTTTGCAGAAGGTATTAATTTAAGTTTGAAATGACCTGTATTTTCTTAATAACTTTAGTTATAGACTTAAAAAAAAACAGATATAAAGGTGACCATATTCAAAGAAAAATGTATATATATCCAGATGCTTTCACATAAAATATAAGTTCTGACAATGGGACTAAAATATATACACATCTAATATTTACAAATTAAAATAAATTCACTCCTAGATTTTTAGATTGCTTAATTTACTTGATGTATTTTATATAACATTGGGGGGAGCGAGCTAAATTAGTTAAAATTGAAAGCTATTCCAAAAATGTAGTCTATTATTCAAACGATTTTCAACTATTATCCAAATATTCAAGTAAATTTATATTGATTCTAGGATTCAACCCATTTTTAGATATTTTCTAAATATACTTGTAAAAGTCATTTTAGATTATTTCTAGGGATTAGACCTAATTTGAAATTTTTTTTCCAGACTCAAGTAATTTTATAGCGAAGGATATTTCTATTGTAATATATTTGCTTGATAGAAGGATCTTGGGATAGTTAATCTATTTGTGGATTATATTTGTGTTTAGTAATTACGTTTTCATCTTTATTGATATATTTGGATTGAAATTAGATTTATGATTAGTAATGACTAATGAGGTAGTCAAAACCAAATCAGCCTGATGATTGATTCCAGTATGAGAGTATTCTTTCTAAGGTTATAACTTACCAAAACCCGTTTTTGGGCATTAAGAATAACTAATATGAGCTTCCTTTCTAACTTATTAATCTGGGGGGGAATAATGAGGCTGTTCTGAAGGAAATGCATCCAAATGAGTAATGAGAGAGAATGGGAAAATGCCTTTAATAAATTACATACTAATACAACTCCCAGTGCATCAAGCTAGGAATCAAATCTCAATCTTCCTATTACTGGCAACCTAGTTTATTATATGCCGGAGGCCTATTGCATTGTGATCACCAATTTGTTAAAAAAAATCTATTATTGCTATAGGCAATATATGAAAGTAGATTGTATGGTTTCAACACTCTAAGCTGAGCAGCGTAGAGAAGCTCTTCGGCCTGATACTGCACCTTTTGTTAAAAGCATGAAATTTTGCAGAGGGCTAGACTACCTACGATATGCATTTTCAGTTATGGAGGCAATAAAAAAATCCTCCGTGGACAGAAGCTATGACGTCATCAAGATGGCCGACGCTTTGAAATGCTTTTTTCCGTATATATCGTAAACCACTACCTCAAATTTCGATTTATTTATTTTAAATGAAATCTCTTTAAATAATATTTAAAACGAATATATATATATATATATCATATTAGTTGATAATTACATAGTTATTTAAAGAAATATCAATAAAGAGTGACCCGCCTCGGTGGCGTAGTTGGCTAACGCGCTTGTCGTGTTGAGCTCGACTGCTGAGGACGGGGAGATCGAGGTTCGAATCAAACATTTTTTTATTATTTCTATCATAGTTTTCTATTCATTGGTTAGATCACAAAATGTTTCAATTAAAAGTTTTGTATTTCTTAGTTTACTAAAATAAATATATTTTATACTTTTTTCGCACGACAAGCCGCAAGGCCGTAACCCTTGATAAAACTTTTACAAGTAGAGGAAAGACTGCTTTGTTGCCCTACACCGCCTCGTTGCGTTTTTGTTGAAATCCTTAAAAATCATAGATTTAATAAAAGGCAATTTTTAACAAATACTTTATTTCTACACCCTTAAAGACACATTGCCGCACCACACTAAACCACCTTCTCCTTATTTCATATATTCAAGGAAGTATTTTAAATTCTTTATTTCGTTTTAGACCTAATATAGATAATTATTTATTAAATGTTTTAATCAAATATTATTTTTAATTTTTTATTTAAACTCGAAATAAATTGTATAAGTCGTTTTATGATAAAGAATCACAAGAAAGTAACGGATTTTTGAGTATCTAGGGAATCTTTTTTTTAAGCTGTACACGGTTTTTTTTTGCCTAGGATGGGATGGTATGATAAAAACTATGGGTTGTGTTGATCAGTAACTGTTATCTTTATGACAGTTTGGAATTTAAGAGAAATTTTCGAGAAATCAATTGGAAAGGTGTGTTTCTCAAATGATTTTTTTAATAACTTTTGAAAAGTATATCCCTGAAAGTATGTAATGTAATTGATTTGCCCCTAAAAGGTATGTGAAAGCATTGACAATAATATCGTCCTAATTTTATAAACATATCTTATTTCATTTAAATTATGTAGTATATTAAATGGCGCTTAAAGCACTTCTTCTTCTAAGAAGGCAAAAGCCACTGAACAGTGACGTCACGCACGTGACATTAGTAAAGTCATGTTGACAATATATATTTTTCAAATAATAACTTCCTCTTCTCGAAGGTTCGAAGAGAGATTTTAAAATGTAACTTGAGTCATTTTCCGGCTCTCGAAGCTCCCAGTAAGACCGAGATGTTTTTGTCTTGTATTTTGTTTTTCTAAACTAAACCTTCTCGAAGCTTCCATGAGCAAGGAATATATACAAAGTATGGTGCAACGTAAAGGCAGTTGTCAGTTGGTGTCCAATACTGACAGAACTCACTTGGCGTCTAGCAACACCTGTCCGCGCTAGCCCGCGTATATATTTCGACATGATCTATTTTCGCATTAATTTAACTGATTCAGAATAAAAAAATATGTCAAAATGAAAAGTGTATTAATCATAGTCCTTCAATAGGCGCCCATCGCGGTAACGTAATTCCAGAACGTTACAAGTAGCAATACATGATATGGATTATTTAAAAATTGACCTTTCAAGTGAGCCCTATTGATTCAGTTACACTAAGTTATTTCAGTATTTTTTATCTGTTTAGCCTACAATCGGCTGACCGGGCCCTTTTCAGCAGGAGTCAATCAAGCCCACGAACAAAATAGTTCTCTCATAAAGAGTGATGGTGGAGCCATGGGTTTGTTGACAGATGGATGTCACTTAATTAAGGAGGTGGATGATTTGTGGACCAGAGATGTCTGCCTTGATAGATCAGTTTAAAAATATAACTTCTCCAAGAGAGTCACCACCAAGACAGGTGCAACAACAAACACCACATTTCCAAACTGTTTTCAACAGGAAAGTGAAAACTCTAAAACAAGTCATGGCCACCTTTGGAAATTCTTTTCTTGAATTATGGAAAGAGATTTTTTTTTAATTTGAGAACCTGGCTTTGTCAGAAGAAAGTTCAAAACATCATGAACATTGAAGAATTTGGCAAAACGCTATATGAGAAATTCGTTTCCAAAAGTCTAGCCTCAGATGAGATATCTTTGTACCAAAGGATAAAACAAAACAGTTTCATATTGTTTGGAAATAAAAAGTTATCTCCAAAAGTGGTAGAATTAGGTCACTAAAGAAGTACGTTGACCTATTATCTTAGCTTTTTGTCATTTGCACGACTAGAGACCTTGACTTTTACTACTTCTTTTCTTTTGAAAATCACCCATTCCCTCCAGTAATTTCATGTGAAAGACATATTCAAAAAGGAATTAAGACTGACCTAATAATAACTTTGGAAAATTCCATATCTTCTGAGATAAATGACAGAGTCAATCTATGGTCTGATGTCATGGATTTTGAAGATGACCACGTCATTGATGATCCAGGTGAGAGGCCACATAAATCTTCTCAAGAGATTCTAATCCAAGATGAACCCGATGATGCTCAAGAGGGTCCTGAAGATAACACTTTACCTGAAAGTGATTCAAATAGCACAAATCAAATAACATCTATTGCTTGTGATGTCCATCTCTCATTCATATAATTCAACCAAAGGTGGAAAATATTTCAAGAGTAGAGTGAAGCTGTAGGAAAATATCAACAGGTAGATGTCAAAAAGTACCAAGCACAGTGTATTTATATAATGTGGGATGTATACCAAGAAAACACTATACAACCATATACTAGAGACTGATGGGGACCTGGAGAGTGGCGTCAGGTTTGGGCAGACAACATCTTGCCAAAGAAATGGCAACACTTCCTCAAACATCCGGAGAATAAAACTGAACTCTTTTCCTTCCTGGCCAGAGAGATTGTTGCCAGTTCACCCCTTCAGGGTATACAGATGTTTTCAACTATAATCTTGAACGTACTCTCTAATTATGTGAATCAGACTTCATTCG
The DNA here is from genome assembly GCA_902151445.1 of Timema monikensis. NCBI lineage: Eukaryota > Metazoa > Arthropoda > Insecta > Phasmatodea > Timematidae > Timema > Timema monikensis. Next base: position 153,958 of record CABFVZ010001196.1, read on the forward strand.
TCGAGGAAATGTATAATCACCAATAAGCAGATTCTAAGATTTATATTCACATACTTGATGCAGTGAAGACAGGTTTCAAGGCTGTTTACATAAATTATTATTATTATTATTATTATTAGCACCGCGTCTTACTACCCGTTCGGGTTATACGCACTTACGCTAATGTGTAATGGTAGGGTGATTGTGAGATGAAATGGAGGACCTACAGTTTAACGTGGAATCCGAACCACGGTGGAGGCCTGGCATTCCCCACATTCACAAGATGTCTTGTCAGAGGTGAAGGAAGGGTTTGGTAATCAGATAAATCTGTGCCGGTACCGAGGATTGAACCCCGGCCGCCAGCACAGAAGTCTGACACCTTACCCCTAGACCGCCAGGTCACCGTTTACATAAACAAAGTAGACATATTTGTTATTGTGTTGGCTATATTACATTCTCTAAAGTGGCTCTTTGATTAACTGAGTGTAAACTTAGGTTGAGGAAAGAATTTTAAGACAATTGTAGTTCATGATATAACTTAAAACCTTGGCAAAGGAAGTCCGTGGCTTTGCGTGGATTTCACGAATCCTCTGACTCTGATAGCACAAAAAATTTTCAGGCCGAGGGAAAAAATCAATGTAGAACAATTCCCTGAATTCCCTGAATTGATGGAGGCTTTTTGGTTCCTATCACACCCTCAGGACAATTTGCCTGGTGCCCTCTTCAATCCCCTTCAACGGTACCAGGTATCATTTTTAAATTTAAATAAATTGATATCTAGATGTGGCTATATCTATAATTAACAAATATAATAGCTTTGATATTTAAATCATCATAATATATGGACCTATACAATTAAAATTGTACATTTGGCAGCTTAAAACCAACTATTGCGTCGATGGTGGCTGCGTATCTGATAGCTCATGATTTAATTAATCACATCTTTGTAGCTGACTATTTCCGCATGTCCATCACAGACTCCGCCTTAAAATATGAGCTAAGAATTACTATGGGCACTAGACGATTCCTGGATAGCTCAGTGAATAAAGCATTGGCGTACTAAGCCGGCTTCGATTTCCGTGTCCAGGTGTCATTTAACAATGTAAAGGGCTTGAAGGTAGATTATGTTGAAAAAATAAAGGGATGTACTTAAATACGTGATTTTTATGGATTCCAGCAAACAGGCAACGAGACGGTGTGGGAAAACAAAGCAGTCTGCCCTTAATTCTAAGTGTTTAATCAACGATTACGGCCTTGTGGCTTGTCATACAAAAAAGGTACATGACACATTTATTTTATTAAATTAAGCAATAACAAACTTTTACTTGAAACATTTTGTGATTTAATCAATGAATAGAAAGCTATGATAGAAATAATATAAAATATTATCACTCGTTATTGTTATTTATTTAAATAACTAAGTAATTATCGACTAATAGGAAACTTGCTTACACTCATCTTAAATATAATTTAAAGAGCTTTCATTTAATATAAATAAATCAAAAATTAAACCAGTGGTTTACGATATACTGAAAAAAAGCATTTAGAAGCGTCGGCCATCTTGATGACGTCATAGCTCCTGTCCGCGAAAGGATTTTTTTGGCCTTCTTATCTGAAAATGCAAATCTTAGGTACGCCTAGCCCTCTGCAAAATTTCATGCTTTTATCAAAAGGTGCAGTATCAATTCTCTACGCTGCTCAACTATCTTATTTTAAATTGATTAAAGAATTCAATATAATTCAATAATTGATGAAACCAATAGATTATCAACAGTGAACCATAAACAAGTATAAAATGTCAGTGTGATTTAGTAAAAGTGAATAATATTAATTTTCTATACAACTTAGATAAAAAAAACATTGAGTAAAAACATATTAAAATGTGAGTCAGGTCACAACACATAACATTAAAAATATAACACATTACAAGTTAACATAAATTCATATACTGGAAAAACGTTAAACTTGGTATAATATTGAATGAAAATATTATTAAGATTGAGTAATTATGATAAGATTAACTGTAAGAATTGACAATTGATAATGTGATAAAAAAAATTTAAGAAAATAAATTTTATTGAATTCTAAATTCCTTAGCTGAATTTCCTTGCTCCTTGTGTGGCATCCGAGAGATGGCCTTAATTGACATAAATGTGACATGTTTCGGCGTGCAACGTCGCCATCCTCAGACAGTGTGTACTGCCAAGTGAGCTTCTCAGGTTGGTTCACTGTTAATAATCTATTGGTTTCATCAATTATTGAATTATATTGAATTCTTTAATCAATTTATATCTGCTTCCTTACTACAACTTCATCATGTTTTTAAAAAATATCTTATTTTAAGCTATGCAGGCCAAACATTAAGATGCATGGGCGATTTAGGATACACGTTAGAGAACACGTTTGTATTTTGTCTTAAAACTAATGGACTGACAGTTTGATTTACACTGGAAAACTTAAAAAGCTTTCATTATTTTATACATTTAAAACACTTTGAAATACAACATAATTTTAAATACCACTTTCAAATCATATAAACATTTTTGAATAAACTTTGATGAAACTTTGTATCAGGACACCCTTAACAGTATATTTACGCATATGTGCTTCATTTTCACATTTGGTTTTATTAAATCAGAATTTCTGAAAAACTACATTAATTTAAACGCAATCAACAAGTAATCATTATTAGTTCATCTCAATTTTGAGGAAATAATTTTTTGCCCCCTATACAACTTGATATTCCATATTTTCTATGAACTGAAACGTCTTGTCTGCTTTTTATAGGCTCAGTTTTACAAGTAAGAATATTCCAGTAATTTCTAAGTATTCAATTCTCTTTATTTTATTTTAAATGACAGATTATTTCACAAACTAATTGATTACACCTAAACGATGCCTTATAAATATGCATACATGCCGAGATGAAACTGGTATCTTAATTCGGATAAGGTAGCTTCATCTTTTCATTTGGAAGAATATCTACTTTGCCAATATTGGCACTGCCCCTATTATGTTCGCCTTGGAATTTCCTGGCTCAGACAACATATACATTCATCTATGAAAGGGTTGATAAGTTTATCTAGATGTATGACTCGGCTGTGTCGTCTGAGTGTGCTCTAGGTTTATCTTTTACGAGATAAGAACCACATTTTTATGAAGGTGCTCTTCAAAAAGGTTTCCTTCAGCTGGCCATATATATGGCAGTAGAAGAAGCACTTGTGAGGTGGGAATATTATAATTTATTATTCTTCACTTGATATGTTCATTTGTTAAAACCACCATAAAAATACTATCTGAGTTGATGGCTACCATTCACTATTCAAATTATAATATAAATGTAAAATTGATTGGGGTTTGACTGTAATATATATTTTATTGGCTGTTAGTATCACTCGAGTTGAAACTATTGAGTATTTTATAGTTTGATTATTATATTTAGCCTTACAATTGTATAAGGAATTTGTATTTATTAACTGTTATAATTTATTTGGTCTACTTCACCTCCAAAAATTAAGGATATAATTATTTTAATAAAACAATTAAGTATATATTTTTTTCATAAAAATATTAAGTATAATTCATTCACGTCCTTAGTTTACTTGGAGAGCAGCTCAAACGTAACTAGAAATAGTCCCTAATATATCCCTACGCCAACAGCTGACATCTATCACTTTGGATAACTGTAATGAAAAAAAGATGGTAATGTATTAATGTGATCGTTAACCACAGTAATTTAGGCCAATATTATTTATATATTTATTTGAGGTCGGACACAAAGCTTATTGATCGTTTTATTCTACCTAAAAAAATTATTCACGGCACTTCCACAAAAGGTCTTACGAAGATAGCTTAGATATGGCGACCGACGAATTTAAACCATGGGGTTGAACATGACGGAAACAATTTTTTTTTAAATGATGTACCCACGCAATAGAAAAATAAATATTTTATTTTGTCAAATATTTTGAAATACGATAAAATAATCATAAAAAATGACAAGTATTTTCTCTTCTCCAAGTAAATACGATCCTTGTATTAAAATGCATTGATGTATGCACCATATTACACATACACATTCTAAAACAAAGAAAAATACTTTAATTATGTTTAAAATATTGTTTCGGATTGGATAGTAATAAATTATTAAAAATAATGAAATAGTATGAAAAAACTTAAGTCTACAATTTTTTAATGTAAACTATAATATTTAATTTTAAAACTTAACATTTATAACAAAACAGTGATCTTTTACAGTTGTTGGCAACCTAAAACCTAAACATATGATTTTCGAACTGTCATTCAGATAAAAACCTATCATGAACAGACTATATTATAATTTTTATAAAACTATTTACTAAACCATAACAGGATATATCTTAGTAACTAAAATATTAGGAAGGAGTAAATATATAGATATAAATAGTTTAATCATATTTTAGTTTTTTTTTACTCCATTTGATAAACAAACACACATATCACACCTTCATACTATAGAGAATTTACTCAAGATGGCCAAATAATCTACGTTAAAATCCAATCCCAAGAAATTGACGATGTTAATGGTAACAATCCTAGCTTGACTCTGCGCAGTACATACACACGTTGGTGTGGATTTGAAACTGACAGTAGAAACAATTATTTTATCATTCTATGAACCTCATCGATAGTTGTTGCTGAACATGTTTCATTTGCGTAGCGTATTCCTATTATGTTTAGTGGCGTGTGCTGTTGAGTAACGTATGAATTTTTTGTTGGTTGAAGTATAGTACTAGTAAACGTAAGAAATATATTACGGTTGCAGTAATTGGAGTTTTTCTTAAAGGGAAAATCAACATATTTTTGATAGAGACGTCGCTTTATAATATACGTGATTATTGCCACTTAAGGTTACTAAAATAAGTAAATAATTTACACATATCAGATGAAGCTTTAACCAAACTAATAAATGTAGTATCACTTTTTTTAAAAAACCCACACATTAGTTAAGGAATCCATAAGCTGTAAACATAAGCTAGGGAAAACTTTGTGGTATTTATTGACAGTGTGGAACCTCGGAATATTTGAATTAATTAATTGCTCTCTCTACTTGGGCATTGGCACATAGGAAACTATGTTCATCAATATTCGGCCCTTATTCATACACAATTTAAATTATTTTTATTCAGCTTAGCGCGATTACATTTATTGAAAAAGTGCTTATTTCAGTTTCCACAAGCATTAATGAGCTCTATATTAAGCAATTAAAAGTAATACAAATTATATCCATGATTTTTCGATAGTTTTTATTTGTATGCGAAATTATAAATGAGAAATAAGGCTTGTTATTTCACCCCTTAAAAAAAGGCGTCTATACCCTATAATAATGGTTTTATCTGGCAACCCAAGGTCTGCGATTAATTTTTTTGTGGGCTACGAATTTATTGGAAAAGTGATCTAATTTAGTAGAATTGTTTGTTTTATTTAGCCGAGAAACATACAGTTTTTACTTATGTGAGAAAAGTTTAGTAATAAGATTTATTGCGCTCTCAATTTTTAATAATTTGTGTGTCGGGGAGAGTCCTATTTCCTTTCACCCCTCAGTCGATCATGATGCGGCTTACCATTAGACTCGTGGATTAAATTGTGGCCCTAGGGAACTTTTAAGCTGGAAACCCCCGCTCTATAGTAAACCACGAGGGGTATATGGGGTTTGAATTGAATTTGCTTGAGTCCATAATATAGATTCCACGGGTTGGCTTTATCCTCCTGGTAAATACCCAAAAGTTATTCTATAAAATTATTTGCGTTGTCAAATATCCTAATCAATTAAATAATTGCTCCCGATAGGAGTTGGCTCCAAAGCCTCCTTCAATGTTTGATAGTATAACCTTGAGGAAAGGTGTCAAGTCATCCTTAGTTTCAGCTTTTAAATGTGAAGAACACCACTCGAAGATACCAAAACAGTGTGTGAATGTTTTGGATGGGGTTCACATTTTGCATGCTGTTGTATGGCCCAGTCCAGCAACGTATGGTTCTGTTATAGAGTGTTACATGTCATATTTAACCTTCTCCCAAGATATAAGAATTTGAGGACAAATGTTTTAGTTTTCAATGACCCATCGTCTACCAAAGAAGTAGTCGCTGTAGCAGGGAAGAATTAGTTGCTTCGTCTGCACGGTGCAAAAAAAGTCATACTCTTGATTAGTATCGTTACAATCGGTATAACTACCTAATTGGCAAGCAAAAACTAGGTTCAAAATTTGATCTTGCTATGTTACTCGTGCGCTGCCATGTAACATTTCTATTGAGTATATTTACAAGTGCAGCAAAGGAGGGAAAACGTGTTGCAGGCTACAAATTGGGGTTTGACTAAATGTAACAACATATTGAAGCCAGAATGCACGGACCTTCAACCTTCTCTATCTACAGTGATAAACCTCATCTCTTGTGGGTGTAAAGGTACTTGTACAAAGAACTGTGAGTATTTAAAATCCGAGCTTCCTTGCTTAGAAATATATGGCAATTGCCAAGGATTGTCTTGTGATAACTGCCCAAAAGTTCATGAATCAACACAAAATGAAGAGGAAGCAGATAAACTTGACATTTAATTTATATCAGAGAAAAGGTATTAGCTTTACATTTTATTATTTGTTATACTTGTTTTTTGATCCATTCATATAATCAATCCTATACTATGTGATACTTAGGATACATTTGAAAAATATGCTTTAACACTGTTTAATAGCAACTAACTACAGCACTTCAATAAATACATTAGCAATTTGTCTTTACGAGTTTTTAATTATATATCATTGTGACCTCATTAAATACTGACTTTAATTAAAGTAATGAAATGGGGAATTCCATATAGTCCAGGGAAGTTAGAAGATAAATTGCCATATTAACGTAAAAACTAATAAAGTTTTTAAATTTGGCAGGAACATTGTTGAAGGCGTTAGAAATGAAATAAAAGAAAGTTCTCTCACCTACCGTGGTTGCTTCCCCCCTTAAAATTTGAACCCCCAAATACGATTAAGCTCATTTATCTAGTGAACCTTTTAATTTCATGAAACTATGCCAGTACAAAAAAAGTTTGAAATAAAATTTACAACAAGAAATGTTTTATTAATGTTTTGCGTGCAATGAATACTACTCGCGAAAATGTGGCTCTAAGACAAGAGTAAGTCAGAGCGCACTGTTAAATATGGGCCTATCCCAGTTTGTATGTATGATTTTCTCGGTAACTACTCATTTTACGCGAAAAATCACTACGAATTAACTTGTTGAGTGGTAAATTGTCCATTGAATACGCCATTTTATGTTTATTTTTAAAATTTGTCGCTATCCAAATTGTGCTCAACAACATACTGCTCGGCTTCAGAGTCCCATATGATGGTCATGCGTACGCCAGAGCAATTCAAGCACATTTCTTGGCGTACACTGCTTTGTATAAAATAATACTCAAAGAAATAGATATTGAATATGCTAACAAATATAGCATAAATCAAATTTTCATCGATTTTAAAACCCCTTTACATAAGTTTGAAGATATACCAAGTGATCTTACTGTTTAAAATCTAAAGTTGAAGTTTTCTGGATACATTGAAAAGCTACCAGAACTGGGGGAAACATTACAGTTATTGCTACTGTTAATATCACGATGCATTTGATTGAATCGGAGCGTATGAGTAATTGGGAGTTGCATCTAGATTGTGTTAATGCTATGCTTTCAATTTTTCATAAACGTGGCCATTTTTTTTAAGCCAAGTTTTGTCAACTTTACCTTTAAGATATGAATTCCTTGCAGCGAAAAATATTGGCCTGTGAGTTCCAAAAATGAACATAAGAAGGTTTCTTCGCCATTCGTCACTTTGAGAAGCACTGGTGTGGTGTATGGTCAAATATGAGCATAGAGCAAACTTTAATGAAAACCATGAATAGTGTTGGAGGTATCACCCATGGAAGAGGCTTATCTGACAGTGTTCTAAACAAATTGATCCTTGGATTACCAGTAGCGTATCATGTGTGTGCCAGTACGGAGACATTATATGCATTAAATACTGAGAGCAGCCATCAGCACGTCGAGTTGAGAGATTTAAGAATTGGTAAATACAAAGAGGACTGAGAAAATATTATGCAATGGCTACAACGACATTCAGCATTCATTAATAACTCCACTCTTGTGTCACTATCCAATTGTGTCGTCACTACAGAGCAAGATATAGTGGCGAAAAATTATTATAAGGATACTGTAACAGTAGGGAGCCTATGTAAGACTTTTAAGATGGGTCATTCAAATCGAGCAAAGCCATTTCCTTCATGGACAATACAGTTAAAGTCAAAGCAAGGACACTCATATTGATTCAACCCTGCTATCTCAACGAATTATCTGCATTGTTCATTTGACCCAGGATTTAAAAACCTGCTTTACTTATGATCTCGCTTCAATGCCTCTTTCCATATTCGAAGAAAAGGTTTGATGATAGAAAGAAAAATTTCATCTTTGTATCAAATTTTTAATACTGTTGAAAAGGGGCTGTTAACTTTACTGACAGCGAGTTCGTGATTGATTGAGGTTATTCGGCTCATCACTTAGTATGGCTAAAGCAAGGGACATTTGCGAACATTAAAATCACTTACGTTGATTACGTTAGAACACAATATGGTCAAAGAGTAACCGTTGTATTTGATGGTTACTCATATAATGCTAATAGCACAAAGAATATGGAACGTCAACTACGGAAAATACAACGTATATCACCTTAAACTATTTTCGATGAAAACACGGCTGTCTTCGAAACACAACAGAAGTTACTGATTAATCTCATCAACAAGGAGCGTTTAATTTCGTAACTAGTTGAAAAATTTGACAGTAAAGAAATTATTAATCATTGTTGTCGTGGATAATTCTGACTTGATAATTGTACAAACTGCTGTCAAATTTTTTTCAGTGTGAAACAGCTGTCATCTTACGGTAAAAAAATTTACCTACTAGCTATTGCCATTAAGCTATCTCCTTTCAATAAATATATTAAATTTCTGAAAGAAGAACCAGGTTACAGTAACCAAAGAATTTACAATTCTCAAGATTTTCGTTCGTAGAAACTTTTGAAAAACTGCAAAGAAGCAATGCTATTTACCTACGCTTTTAGAGGTTGTGATACAACGTCAAGTTTTTTTTAAAGGAAAGGCAGAGATGATCAAATTACTCAACAGCAGAAATGATTTGCAAGATATTGTGCCAATCTTTAATAGTCAAGAAACAATCCATGAGGAAATCGCAAGAGCAGGAGATCAATTTATTCTCGCTTTATACAAAGCTCCTCTTGCAGAACAAAATATTGACCACTACATATTTTAGCCTTCAACAAACTGGTTAGTAAAGCAGACAATACTATGTTGTTGTCTAGACTACCTCCGACTTCTACTGCTGAGCATTACCACTCCTATTGCATGTTCTACCAAATTCAGAAATGGCAAGGAAATTCATTAAATCCTACACAGTGGGGATGGAAAAAATCCTGTAACATCTTATCACACATTCCTACAACTGAAGTACCAGCCCCAGCACCAATTCTAATTCTGATTTCATGCAGTTGCAAACTAGGATGTGGAAAAAGATGCGGATGTGCAAAAGCTGTTCTAAGTTGTTCAATAATCTGCTACTATTGCCGTGGCCAGGCGTGCCTAAATGCTGAAAAAGTAGACACTATCGATGATAATGTTGACGCTGGCATACTATCATTTGCTTGATTTTGAATATACTGAATTGGATCTCAATAGATTAGGCATATAGGAGAAACCACTTTTAAAAAACGCACTAACTGCTCTAACTCAGGGGTAGTGTGGAAATGAGCTTGGAATATGAAGTGCGCAGTGATTCTAGTAAACCTTTAAAAATATAGCGATAAATTAAAAAATTAAATATAAAATAGCGTATTTGACGGACAATTTACCAATCAACAATTTAAGTTATAATAATGTTTTGCGTAAAATTAATAGTTTCCGAGTAAATCATACATAAAAATCGAGATAGGTACGTATTTAACAGTATACTTCGACTTACCCTTGTCTTAAAGCCGCATTTTCACGAGTAATATTCATTGAACGCAAAATATGAATAGAACATTTCTTGCTGTAAATTTTATTTGAGACATACTTTTAAACTAGCATATTTTCATAAAATTAATCGGTTCAGCCGATTAATGAGCTTAATCGTATTATGGATGGTTTTTTTTTTAGTTTTAAGAGGGGAAGCTACCACGGTGGGTGAGATAACTTTCTTTTATCTCATTTATAACGCCTTCAATAATGTTCCTACCAAGTTTCAAAACGTTTTGAATTTTTCCGTTAGGAAAACCTAATTTCTAATAATCATATTTGGAAATACATATATTTAGGCAAATGGATCACATAAGTAGTCATGAATGCCCACTTGCTAAATTTACCACCTGAAAATGTAAACATATGTTATCTCCTGAGTTGATAATTCCTAAACCAGTTAATATGGATCAAATTATTTTACACCAAAATGTGTATTTGTGTAGGCTCTATAATTCATTACTCTACGTTGTTAAGGCTATCTCAAAACGTCAGCGATTTTTGAGCAAAAAACTTAAAATATGTGGTCAAGATGGGGGCTGTAGATCAAGGTTAATCTTAGGGGAGTTTAATAATTTTCATTAAGGGGTATTGTTCTAAATAGATGCAAAATTTCTTGATTTTATGAAGTTTTTTCCTTTTATTTCCTAAAATGACTGTATCCTACTACAAGTACGGTGTCGCACCAAATACATGACGACACCTACCTAGACCAGAATGGAGTGGGCCAGTTTCATTAGAGTTTAGGTGGGTGTCATCTTGTATTTAATGTAGCACCGCACTTGAGGCTAACTCAATCTGACTATGAAACTGGCCCTAGGTGTTAGCTTCAGGATCCGATGTTCGTAGATTCAAACCCGGCTAGGTTCAATGGATTTTTCCTTTGGAGGGGAAAGTAAGGCCTTCAGTTGTGGTATTAAACTGAACTCTGGAAGGTATTTGAAAATACCTTTCCTGGCCAAATTGGTAGCCCCTTTCGCTCATTTGCTGATATAATCAGTTGGTTCAGAATGTACAATTTAAATAAATAATATTGCAAGAGGGACGTGCTTGACCATGCGACCACCGAAGCGAGTAGTTATTATTTTATTAAAGATTAATTTTGGCATTCAACTTTTTTTTTTATCCAAAAGAATTATAATTTAAGTAGATTTGGTAACTCACTTGAACACACATTTTCATTTCATAGGGTATATCAAAAACAGTATAGCCATTATGGCTAAACCTATCTTTTTAATTTTTGCATGAAAAATTAGCATTAACTTTCAATTATTTTGAAATATGAAATAACCTACCATTTCAAAGTAATAATACTATTTAGTTGAAGTATATGTTTGTAAGACCAATAGTGTTTTAGTAGAGCCGTCTTATCATAATGGGTGAACTGGGCAATTGCCTAGGGCCGCTTGGTGGAAGTAATTGCATTTTGAAATTTTACCATTTTCATAAAATCTCTCGAATACAGTAATTGGACTGTATGCTCATTCTTCAGTGAGTCGACAAGCAGTTGGGAAATTTTCCAATGTGAAACTAAAACAAGTAATGCTGACATAAATCTGCTGCCAAAGTTTTTGTCAACAACACGGTGGTCTTCAAGACATGATGCATGCAGAGCACTGACGGCACTATACCACACTTTTCTTTCAGCTGCAACAAAATTGAAAATAACCTATGCGAAAAACCGGAAACACGAGCTGAGGCTGAAGATTTGTGTGCTAACTTTGTTAAGTTGGAGACCCAAATATTAACCAAATTTTGGATAAAGATTCTAAAACGGTTTGACAAAGTGAGCAAGAGTCTTCAAAGTGTTACGACTAATTTGAATGACACAGTCCTGATGTAAGAAGTCACTTAACTAAGAAGTTGTGCAGGAGAGTATATATGAGGGTCGTCCAGAAAGTAAGGTTACAAAGGCTCCTGAGGCCGGGGAAAATTTTTTGTTTCAAATTTGGCGCACCTGGTGTGTAGGGGGGATCTTAACGGTCAGTTTGTTTGGTCCCGCGTGTTTGTCAGTCATTTTTTTCAGTCACAGTAAATTCTTCCGATGAAGAGGTCGTCGCACGCTCCCGACACCTCCTGTCCGTACGAGATCCGCGTGGTCATCCGTTTTTTGACTTTGCGGAACAATACCGCCGCGAATATCCATTGGAATCTCGTGGAAGTTTATGGTAGTGATGTCATGAATCGACACCATGTCACGAAGTCGGTTAGGTTGTTCAAAAAAGGCCGTACTGATACTCACGACGAGGCAAGGAGTGGGAGACCATCAGTGATTTCTGACGAACTTTCGCGAAAAATTGAAGAACAAGTGCAAAATGACCATCGTGTGACGCTTGACGACCTTCACGAAAAATTCCCTGACATTTCTCGAAGACTCCTTGGTGATATTGTGTCGTAAAAACTTGGTTACAAGAAGTTGTGTGCGAGATGGGTGCCCAGAATACTCACACTGGAGCACCGTCAAAATCGCGTGATCGCCGCGCGTGAATTTTTGGATCGCTTTGCACAGGAGAGAGAAGCTTTTCTGGACTCTGTCGTGACGGGGGATGAGACGTGGGTGTGTCACTACACCCCAGAATCCATAAGACAATCACTTCAGTAGCGTCATTCATCTTCCCCAGCCACCAAAAAGTCCAAGACAACCCATTCAGCCGGAAAAGTCATGGCATCTGTTTTTTGAGACCGTAAGGGTGTCCTTTTGGTGGATTTTATGCCTAAGGGGACTACCATTAATGCAGAGGCTTACTGCAATACCCTAAAACAACTCAGAAGAACCATTCAGAGCCGCATAAGGGGAATGCTGACCAGGGGAGTCAACCTCCTGCATGACAACGCCAGGCCCCACACCGCGCGAGTTTCACAGGAGCTGCTGACATCGTTTGGATGGGATATTATCACCCACCCCCACTATTCACCTGACTTGGCGCCTTCGGACTATCACCCTTTCACTAAACTAAAGGAATTTTTGGGTGGAAAACGTTTTTCCAACAATCAGGAGGTCGAGGAAGCTGTGACGAAGTGGCTGAAAGCGTTGGCGGCAGAGGTCTATGACACTGGCATACAAAAACTGTTGCCCCGATTACAGAAATGTCTCGATATCGACGGCGATTACGTTGAAAGATAGTTTAATATATTTGTGAATTATCCTGTGAATTTCAATTAAATACAAGCATTTTTCAATCCTAAATGGATGTTGTAACCTTACTTTCTGGATGACCCTCGTAGATAGATTTAACTACTATGACTGTGAAGGGCAAAATATATATGGATGTGAAGAGTATGAACATGAAATAAAAATAGTCAAGAGGAGAAGACTGCAGTGTGATGAAGTCAATAGAGACAATTATTCGATATTTGACTGAAGGGAAGATTTCAGGATTATCACATTTTTGCTTACTATTGATAAACTGGTTGTGTAGCTTTCATGCAGAATATCTGTATATTCTAATTTCGGTTTAAGAGTTGGCTTTCTTAGTAAATTAACTTCGATTCCATTTCATGATATTAGAGATTGTGTCATGAAAGCTGTTGAAGCATATCCCGACGATGTGGATAGTGAACTCATTGAAGAGTGTGTTCATTTTCATGAGTTCCTCAAAGAACTTAAACTGGGTGAAGAGTCACCTGGAAACTTATTGAAAACTATTCGAAGCAAAGGCCTAACTGATTCATTTTCCTCCGGATATTTTTGTATTCCTTCTACCAATACAAGTTTTGAACAATCTTTATCAGTTCTGAGAAGGGTTAAGAACTACTTACGAAACTCAACCAGGGAAGAGAGACTTTCAGGGATGGCTTCTTTTCTCATAATTGCTGAATTGCTGGATACCATTTCGTTTGACAGTTTAATTCACAATTTTGCTGCAGTAAAATCGTGGAAAGTGGACTTGTAAATAAGGACTGAGAAGATTATATAAATATAGTGAGTGGGATGATCAACGACTCTTGCCTGTTCTTGGTGCGGTTTTTCTTTTAACTAAAATTTTAACTATTACCTATTTTAAAAAGTTATTTAAATTTTTGTGATTACCTAATGTTCTTCATAAGTAGAAGTAGTAAATTTGGCCTGAATTAAATCATTTGAGATTCTTCATTATTGATTATTTTTTTATTATTTATATTTTTTTACTTTACATAGTAGCATAAACTGGGTTGGAAGCAGGAAGGCATGGAATCTGTGTGGGATGCATGTGAATTTGGTGAAAGAGAAGGGGGGTGATAAATTATAGAATATTATGTAAACGAATGATGAAAAATAGGTATGTTTTTCGAATGGCTCAAACATTTACTACTGTATCTTACTCATAAATATTAACTTTTAAAATTTATCCAAATTAAACATGAAACTCAGTCAAAATTTCAAAAATATGGTTTGTTGTTTAGTGTATGTTATCCTTCTTATACCGGAACCCAGGCCCGAATTTAAGGGAGAAATATGGGGGCTAACGCTCCAGGATCCCCACAGAATGTTTTGCAATAAAGAGATTTCTCTTTTGGTTCTCTAGGTTTCGGTCATGGTAGGATCTTAGAATAAATATAACTTAATTTTTATTTATTTCTGACAAAGATTTATGAATATAATGAAAATATTAATATTTTCAAAGTTTTGCTACTATTTTCTATCCAAATCAAGATTAACTAAAACAAACAAAATAATTATATATAATACTTCTTTTTGTTTTAAATAAATCCTATTTATCGTGATTACTGATTAAAATATTTCCTTATTTAAATAATATAATAAAGATTGAGTTTTTAACAGTTAATTTTGTAGATAAAAGATTATGTCGGGACTTTGAAAAGAAAAACATTAACTTAATGTTGGAGCCTCCAATTTTGTACAGCCCCGTGGCCTCTACATTTCTAAATACGGCCCTGCCAGAACCAGTGGGCACGCGGACATCAGACGTCATTCTAGTGTTGTCTGGTTTGCCGGTGATCGCGAGGTCGGGTATATAGTCCTAGCTGGGTGTAATGAGGTGGTTTGTCCTATACGTTTCACACTTTTCCTCAACGTAAATTTAGGCGCATTTCCTCTTTTTTTTCTACCATATTCACCTCTATTTTCTTATTGCTATCAAATTTAGATAGCTAGGTTGGGTAGTTAGACGTGGGACAAAAATAAAACTAATACCTGTTCCAAGAAAACAATACTTGTGTAGGGCCTATTGAGGTGAAAATGACAGATGGAGTTGAACCAGGGTCCCTCACACATGTAATTGACTTTCTCATACCACTATACCATGTTACTGTTCGGTTTGAAACACCCGAGGTTTCTACGATAGAGGACAGACTAAGTGACATAATACTGCAGTCCTACCGATAACTAAATATTTGTTCATACCGCGAGACGTCTATGCACACAGAGTGGTTAATAGATCATATAGGGGCCCCTCATTTCCTTCGGCAGAACTTGTACTTACCCATCCGACGTGGCCGACTTTCTCTAGTGTTTCTGCGAGTACTGCAAGCCGTTTCACTAATGTGGGTATCGGGTGAAAGTTGAAATGATTGTTTGTATCCTGTAAAGGAGTTACGACCAGCAAAGTGGCCATAGTTGTTAGTTAACACTCCTGTCTCTAAAGTATTCTCTAAAACCCATTAGAGCATGAACACTGGGGTTTTCAATCTTATCCCCACGCCAAGTGTTGGTACATTTCTTCTAAAACAACTCACTTAACTCCTAACCCATCAATTAAGTCGTTAATATCCCCTTGTATTGACCGCTGGCCCCTACTAATTAATAAATGGATAAATTGCACGATGCAAAACTTGTTCACTGTCACACAAAGTCTATTGTATTTTGAAACCAAATTTTCCAAACTTGACTACCAGTAAAATACCCCTAAATGATTTTTTTTTATTCAGACAAGTTCAATGTTATTTGTCATGTAAAATTCACCCCAGATACCTATTTTTAGCAAAATCATTTAAGCCATATTTACGAACAATTTCAAATATTTGAAAATCAGTCACGAATAAGCTATTCTTAAAGGATTTTTTCCTTAAATATCAAAAGCTCAATATTAATTTTATTTAAATTGCTCCTTAGGTATACAGTTCAAACAAAATATTCCAAACCATTTTGAAAAAAAAATCTAATTTGAAAATATTAGTTATTAAAATACGATTAATTTTAAATCTAAGCCCGCCTCGGTGGCGTAGTTGGCTAACGCGCTTGTCGTGTTGAGCTCGACTGCTGAGGACGGGGAGATCGAGGTTCGAATCTCAGTCGGGTGAACTGGGGGAGGGGGGGTCCTAAATGGTTTTCCACTCTCCCTCCACGAAAATGCGGGCTCACTTCCTCTAATTCAACCTTCCCGATTACTAAATCCATTAACGTAATCAGTACGAACGGGTAGTAAGACACGGTGCTAAATATTATTATTATTATTATTTTAAATCTAAAGTTAAAACCATGATTACGTATCAAGGTATTACCACATAACATTGAAATAGCAACTTTAAAAAAACATAAAATAAATAGACCTAGTGGTAAGACACTTTTTTTTTAGATAAAAGGTCAAGTCCATAATAATCTCGAGGCCGTAAATTTTCACAAATTATAAAGTAGAACATGTCTACATTCAAACTTACTCTATGGCAATGGTTCTCAAACTTCTTAGTCACACGGACCCTCTAACCAGGGAACAGCTGATTCGTGGACCACTTGATATAGGAAAAATGATTGAAATAATGATAGTGATAAATTTATAATATATTATAGGGATAAATTTGTTACAATATATTTTTAATGTAAATATAATTACAATATAAATTAAAATAAATGTAGGTATTATATTTGTACATTTTTATACATAATAATTTTTTAAATAAATCTAAAAAATAATTGCAATAAAAATGAAAATAAAATGTAATATGTAATTTAGTTGTTTGAAAAGGCATCAAATATTTCAATGCTTTTGCTGAAAGTTCTTTGTGCTGACTGACGAGAAAACTAATATAAAAATTAATTTCCAAATTCTACCCTCAAAGATGTGGGCTCAAGGGGCTTGACCAACCCCCACTTTCTCATCGGGCTATTAATATGGAAGGCATATCCATTGTGTTTAGTACATACCAGTGATTTACCCTTTTACATAAAATTTTATAAGATATTTTTATGTACATTCTAATATTATCCTCTCATCTGCTTCTAAGTCTTCCCAATGCTCTCTTCCCATTGGGTTTGCCAGTCAGTACCTTGAACAAGGTTCTAGATTGTTAAATTCTTTCTGAATATACTGCCCACCCCACCGTACTCTACGAGACTTGATTATCCTAACAATGTCTTGTGATGGTACAAGGTATGTATTATTATTATTATTATTATTATTATTATTATCATTATTATTATTATCACTGCGTCTTACTACCCGTTCGGGTGATAGGTACTCACGCTAATGTGAAATGGTAGGCTGATTGCGAGATGAAATGAAGGACCTACAGTTTAACGTAGGATCCGAACCACGGTGGAGGCCTGGCATTCCCCACATTCACAAGTTGTGATTAATACACGTCTTGTAAGAGGGGAAGGAAGGGTTTGGCAATCAGATAAATCTGTGCCTGAACCGAGGATTGAACCTCGGACCCCCAACACAGAAGTCTGACACCTTACCCCTAGACCGCCAGGTCCCCTACAGGGTATGTAACTTATCATTATGTAGCATTCTCCACTCCCTTTTTGGACCGAATATTCATTTATTCATTTATACAATCAAACTACATTTTTAGTTTTATTAATATTATTATGTGACAGCGTCTGTGGTCTTCAAGTCAGAGCTCCTGGTCACAAGGTACCGGGTTTGACCCCCGGCACTTCCAGAATGTTTCTGAGAAGCAGTGGGTCTGGAACAAGGTCAAACTCAGTCCCGTGAGGACAAATGAGGAGCTACTTGACTAAATAAGTAGCAGCTTTAGTCTAGAAAACCGAGATAAACGCCCGCAGGGTTCATTGTGTTGACCACATGACAACCTTTATGGGTAAATAATTATTATTATTATTAGCACCGCGTCTTACTACCCGTTCGGGTTATATGCACTTACGCTAATGTGTAATGGTAGGGTGATTGTGAGATGAAATGGAGGACCTACAGTTTAACGTGGAATCCGAACCACGGTGGAGGCCTGGCATTCCTCACATTCACAAGATGTCTTGTCAGAGGTGAAGGAAGGGTTTGGTAATCAGATACATCTTTGCCGGGACCGAGGATTGAACCCCGGCTGCCAGCATAGAAGTCTGACACCTTACCCCTAGACCACCAGGTCACCTACTAGGATGACTCATCCTTTATTTTTTACTTATAAATTGGGCAATGAAAACATAGTTCGCACCCTTTATATTAATGATATTGGTATTCTTCTTGATAACAAACTTTTTTTCCACTATCATGTTGACCATGTAATTTCCCAGTCATTGATATCACTTGGACTTATTAAATTTATTACGTCATCATTTAAGAAAGTTTGAGAAGAACATTGTATTTGTAATATTTGAATATTTAGAGAACGACTGTTGATTTGTCTCCTTTTCTTGGGGACTAAGGGGGTTCAACAAGACGATGAAACTGAGTCGGTGGCCTAACCGTCAGGTGGGAGAAACAAAAAAGTTTTGAGTAACTTATTCACAGTTTGAATTTTCCACATTCCCATTGGTGCAAATTCAACCAAGGTGAAGAAGGGTAATAAAGAATTGAAGAGTAAATAGAGGTCTAACCGAGGTATTAAGTAGAGACCGAGCAAGTCTGACACTCTTGTTTAAATATCCGTTAGGACTCGGGCGAACCTTGTGACGCTCGGGGAGGACTTTATTTATAATATAGTACTAATACTATTTGTTAAGCATTCAAGATATACTCCCATTATAATTGACTTAATCAAGTGTGGTGTATTAAATATATCATTCCTTCCATTATATCAACGGTGTAAGGCATAATTCATGATATATTAAATATTAAGGAATTCACAACGCAATAAAAGTCTAATCCTTTAGTAACTACCCTATAATTTCAATATCTTAATGGCCGAAAATAAATTATAAAAATGAACGTAACAAGTTGACTGATTTTTTATGTCTGTACTACGCCCTGGTGAGATCTAAGCTAGAATATGCTACTGTTGCTTGGAATTCTATATCCTTAACATACTCTCTTAGGTTAGAAAACGTTCAAAGAAAATTTGTCGCTGCGTGCTATGGTAAATACTTTAGTAACCGGATTTATTATGATTATGACAGAATTAGAAACCTCTTTGATTTTCAAACTTTCTTTTCGCGTGGACTTTATTATGATTCCCATTTTGTTTTTAATATTTTCAATAGCAAAATTTATTGCAAATTTGCCCTTGATCGTGTAGTCGTTCATATCTCTTCTCGGGCTTCTCGTAATAAAAAATTATTTTTACTCAATAGCTCTTATAAGGTAAGCCCTATATGTCGTTGTGTCCATAGCGCCAATTTTAAATTTGTCAAATTCGACTTCTTTCATAAAAGAAAATCTAAGCTCAGAGAGTTATTTAAGGAAATCCCATATTAATAATTTATCATGTAGCGGTTCTGGCTATATTATTTAAATTTACAATATTTTGATTTATTTTTTCCATATTGTTACTGCTTTAAACCACTCTTTAAATATTTGTTATTATTGTTATTATTTATTCTTATCATTATTAATTACTATTTTTTTTGTAACTATTCACCACTGTATAAAATTATTTAGCCATTTTGGTTTATCTTATTTTCCCGTGTAAATATATGTATCTGTATGGTACTTGTGTACTTTTCAGTGCTGACCTATTATAGGTCTTACGACTGTTGGCCAGCACTATTATAAATTAAATTGAAATTTAAACTATTATTGTTTACTTAACCATTCCCTAGGCCAATCTTATTATCTATGATCAAACTATTGAGTATCATTAAAATAAACTCTGAAATATGAAAACTACGTTTTATTTTATTTTTAATAAATTAATAAATATAATATATATAATAAATATTATATACATATATAATTTATATAAAGTACTCTCTGTAAAAAATAATTATGTTTACTGATGGCGACTTGCAGTTCTCAATACATTGTACTTATGCAGTGTAAGTAACACTAGTAAATTACTGTTGCTATTTAAACTATTTGATTAATTTGTATCTACAATATTAATAATATTTTCGTTTGTGTGTATCTCTATCTCAAATGTCATAGTGAAAAAAGTGACCTCCATGAATTTGAAATATAGATGTTTTAAAGGAGGTATTTTTATAAAAAGCATGTGAATATGACAGCTCCATTTTGTGGAAGTGGTATATATTATTGTTTACTTTGAGTCTCAAATAATATAATGCACATTTAATGTTGCTTTGACACCATGTCGCATTATCCGTCCAGGTTATATGAACATTAACTAATGACGCTATTGTGTTAGGGATGAGTAAGGTTGAATTTATAGGAAGTGTAGCTGCATTTGTGTGGAAGGAAAGTTGAAAACCACTTAAGAAAAAGACTTCCTTATTAAGCTACACCAGACCGGGATTAGATCCCCGGTCTCTCCATTATCGAAAGTTCAGTATATTGCGAAAGTGACTTAGTCCATTCGACCATCTAATTGGGCTACACTCCATAAGCTATGTGAGTATGTGAAGGTTCAAAATCTCAAATTCAAATACAGAAAAGATTCGTTTTCGATTTGAAATTTCGAAACCTTGCACTTCAAAGATTCTAAGTGCTTTAAATTTATTATTCTTGTACAAGGTTCATATTCAGTTGAATGTAGTTCAAATTTCAAATTCAAACTTATGAATAGTTTAGCTTTTTTATAGAAAATAACATGGACCTGTTATTAAAATATACTACAAAATTGGGTCATAATATTTCAGGTCAACCTTATGGCTTTAATTACATTTCATTTTTTCATTTTAATGGATCAACTCACATTATATGTCTTACCATAGAAACTTGCAAATTCATCCAGTTATTGTCTAAACACGGTTCTTAATGAACCTATATTTTATCAACTCAATTTATAAAAGTAGTTAGAATTTAAATTAATGTCAAATTGGAATTAAATTTGAAAAAAATTAATTATGAAATATTTGATTCAAATAGTTTCAAAAGCGTACAGTAATATACGATTTGGATCCCATTATAAGTTAGTAAGCAAAGATTCGATTTTGATTCGAAAGTGAAAATCAGGCTTATGGTTATGGTAGAATATTGTTCATTTTATTATGTATCAAAAAATATATTATTTATCAAACACATATATTGTCCTATATAGGAGGATTACCACAAAAAATATTCTCAAATTTATTGTCAAACATAGCTTTAACTCAAATGACTTTTGAAACTATTTTAACTCGAGTATGGCGAACATGATTTAAATTTCCCACCGTTTTAATTTCTCTTTTGATCTTATGCTTTGAGCTTATGTTTTTTATCCAAACTTTGCCCTAACTCTCAAAACTCACTTGGTTTTTAAAACCCCCGCTTGAATTCAAATCTCCCGCTCTGCCTCAAGTTATCTTGAATGATCTATGATTCTGCTACTGGAGCGAAAAAGAGGGAAATATGTAGATTGGAAGTAATAATGTAAAGTCAATCACACTAACAAAAAAAACAAAAAAAAAACAAGGGCCATGAAAGATGAAATTGGTAATGTGAGGTAGCACGAGCACATCTGAACAGAGTATGTCCAATGGATATACGCATGCGTGAACACTTTAGAAAGGGAAAATATATTGAAATCTTGATCGCAATTGTAACGAAAAGAGATCCTTTGTTTGGATTCATTTTCCACAAGTCTTTTGATGATACTCTTATAGTCTATAAATAAAATGAAGAAACAAAACGTATATTAAATTTCTCTTTTTGGAAAATAAATGAGTCTTCTTAATTTTTAGTGAAAATAAATATTTTCTCACTTAACCTTTCAGCCCTATCTCTAGGCTCTAGCTAGCGAAGGTCATCTTTTCTAAAGTGGCGTGGAGGCGATAAGAGTTTGGGTTAAAAGTACTTCAATTTTAGTAATCATTGTATTAATATTAGTAAATTATTTTATTTTAATCATAAAAATGTTAATTTAACACTTTAAATTATTTTTAATGAATACCAACATACAGGCTGCAAATTATTGTAACTACGGTACTATCCGTATTCAGGGGATTACATTTCAACTATTTAATCACTCTCAAATAATTTCAATAAATTGTTATGGTTATTAAAATGTAAACTTAATAAGTTAAAATTTTAGTATAAAACGTTTGGACTCATTTACACAAAATTTAAGCAGATTGAGAGATAGGCCCACACATTACAATAGTATAAATACTAGGATGCTTTATAAATTGGTGAATGATGTATACATTTATAAACGTTTGTATTTTCTTTGTTGTAAAATGCTCTGTTTGTCTTTTATTTCCGTGGTTTTTATAACATTAAGCTTTTCATTTATTTGTGAACTCTGAGATGTTTAAGTGCGGAACCGAACTTCCTTTTGCATAACACAGAGTTACTCATAAACACATTCAATAAACAGAATGCTAACGGTTTTCTGTCGAAGTGCAGAATACATTCACCTCATTATTTTATATTTCCCCTCTCTTTCTCTCTCTCTACAAGTCCCTCTAGGAAGAGTAAAGCGTTCACTGACCTAGCTTAACATGAAGTTAAAAAAATAATCAAGTGCCAACGGTTGTGCGCAGCTGCGCTGTACCGTATGCGCAAGAGTTGGGAAGTCGCAATATACAAATTGTTGGGATAGGTCGGCTTCAGTTGCAACGCTCTACGCCTCTCGACACGTTTATCAACAATATTTTACTAGGTGCGATTAAATTTTTATTTCTTTTTGTTTAATTTTCTACAGAAAAAGAGAAAGTGAGTACTGATATAATAGTAATAGCCTACTTAAATCTTATTGTCTTGGTTAATGGGTAGTTAAAATATTAATGTACTATTGAGTTTGCATATTTTGAAACAATAATGTTAAATACACAACAATTACATATAATATTTCATAAAAAACACATTTTATAGTAGATTGCATGTATTTTGTAAATTACTAATTTAGTTTAATGTTTAATTTTTTTAATGTTTTTAATTTATGTAAAGTAGAAGTTTATTAAACTATTGATGATAAAGTTTGCACTGTAGTAAATAATTTGAAAATATTACAAAATGATATTGTTTTATTGGCTAAAGGTAAGTTATAATTAAAATGGTCTATTTTTGGGCAAACATTATTGTTTGTTAATATTGATTATAACTGGAGAACTTATCTAATCTATGATGATTTTAGACTATTATCATTATTTTTCGTTTAATATATATCATTCTTTTTTTTTTTTTTTGCGTGGGCGTGAAGAGATTGCTTTGCGGTACGTTGACCAATCTTGGCTGGGGTTTGTTCCAGCGCAGACATGGCGGAATCTCTCTTGTCTGTGAGTACTGGAGGTCAATGCTTCTTACAGTGGGTGTTGGGAGAGGCTGGGTGGTGGGGTGGGTAGTCCTATCGGCCAGGGGGCCGGGGCAAGGGGCTCCAAGGAGGTCTGGAGGGCATCTCACTAGCGCCGCACAGCGACTGATAAATGAACCAAGGCTTTAAAAAACATTACCTCTAAATTTATAATAATTTAATCAAGTTTTACTGGTTTTCTTAAATATATATTTCTCGATCACATGTCAAAGGTTTATTAATGTATCTAGAGAAGAATTCTGACGGGAAGAACAGTATCTGACAATTAAATTGCTAAATAAAACTACTTTAAAGTATTTATACGTCAAGTAATGTGAACTGAAACCTTCACTTTAAATGAATAAAAATGCCTATACAATATAATAGTAGAATGTTATCATTGTTGAAAGCAAATAAAATATGTTTTCATTTTAAAACTATCTTTCTACCAGAATCCTACTATAAACTATTTTCATATCGAGGAATGGGGGATTTGGGGTAGGGGATACTTGCTATTTTATATATAGTAGCTTATTTATTTTTTCCTTGAGTGATCAACCACCACAACTCTAGGGGACGCTGGATTGCTTCCGAGAGGAAATGATTTACTCTCTGTAGTACAATACTGATACTTCATACAATCCAATTAATATAGATGTAGACGCTAAGTATAGTTGTGTTTTTTGTGTCACCGTGTCTCACTACCCGTTCGGGCTATAAGCAATTGTACTAATGTTTAAATGTATTAAGAAGAATAAGGTTCACTATAGAAAAGGTGTGGACAAATTTTATTAGAGGGTAAGTGGAAAATCATTTAGGAAAAAACACCCTCAGTACATCCGACCGTGATTCGGACCTCTATGGTCACGTCATCGGCAGTCAAGTCCATTTCGAGAGTGACGCCTTAGACCATTTTACCACCCAAACGGGCGAGGTTTTTTTTATCACCGCGTCTTACTACCTGTTCAGGTTATACACATACATGATAATAATTACTCTAATGGTGTAGGGGTGAGGAAGGAAGGATTAAGAGGTAATATACCCGCATTTGCGTGGAAGGTGAGTGAGAAGCCATTTAGGAAAAGCCATCTTCAGTAGACCCATCCTGGTATTTGAATCCTGATCTTTCCATCATCAGCAGGCCAGTCTAGCACGAGAGTGACACTTCAGACAGGCCAACAATTTAGCTCAGTCGGTAGCGTGTTTGTCTACTCAGATAAAGGTTCCAGGTTCAATTCCCTGCATGGTAGAAAACTTTATCATTAATGAAATGTGGGTTTCTTCTTTCTCAGTAATGAATTAATGGCCGGGGGTTGGGTGTTGTGTCTGTTCTAGATTTAAAATAGTTTATAAGTCATGTAGTGATATATTCAGTCGTTTCTTAAAGTGCAAGTTAAATACCTCAAATAAAAGGAAAATGTTGCATTAGACCGTTCGGCCACATGTAGCCTAGTGGACCACTACACAAACACCTTTCCTGAGGATCACGAATTTTGGTGTAACGACTGGAGCCTATCAAAACGTTTCTGTTTTATAATTAGTGGAAGCAATTGGTTTTAATAACGTATGATTGCAGCGTCACGACGTGGGCACACAGCCGAGAACAAAGGCCGTCGCTCAATAAGAGTCCATCCCACACCAATTAATCAGGATATTACTGTAGATACAAGATAATTCTCGAACCAAAAAACGTATTCAAGTGCGATTTTCTGTATCCTTCACTTGACCACAGTGAAATTGGGATCAGTTAAATATAATTTAATTTAATTTATTTTTCAATTTTGTTGTATGTTTTTAATATGGTGAAACCTCCTTCGATGGTCACATGGTCTAAGATGTCACGCTCGTGTTAGGCTAGACTACCGTTTAGAGAAATTGAGGTTCGAGCCCCGGTCGGGTTTACTGATGTTTTTCATACTAGTTTTACACTCTCCCTCGACGCAAATGTGGTTACATTTGTTCTAAATTCAACCTTCCTGATCCTTAACCCACTAACGTAATTAGTACCTATGTCTACAACCTGATCAGGTAGTGAGACGCAGTGCTACCAAAAACCTGTCTCAATTCCATTGTTTTCTCAAGTAGAATACAGGTCACCGCTCCACGATACGTCTAGTTCAAGCTGTATTTCCTATTTAAGCTAGGTGATATCTAAGGGGTGAGATGGGCTCTTAAGTGCTAGAGCTGTTAAAATATCTGCATGGTTATCTAATTATCACTATCCTAATTCTCGAGAAACAATCGAACATGTATCACTTCTAAAACAGTTGTCTACTCTTTTGGTAGGTGGGGTAAGCCAATGGGCTGGTTATTATTGGATTTTTTCCTGTGTTCTACGCCTTAATTCCCGTCTAGGATATAGGTGAGAATCGGGTATAACGGACACCTAAGGTTTTTAAATTTAGTTTATAATTGTATTAAGAGAAAATGAGACAAATAACATGTCAATATTAAGATTATATATGTATTTATATACCTGCAGTATTAACATAGCTTATAGAAAATATTTTTCTTTCGAGAGTAATTTAAGAAATATGCTTGATTCAGTTTTAAAAAGTACTGTCGGGTAGTAACTGACATAATACAATATTACAATTTTTTAATCAAATCTGGACACCAAACTTCTCTTATTGGCTCAAGATGCTTTCTCACCATCATAACATTTTTAAAAAGATGGATTTAATTTTGTATTGACACAATTCTTGTACGCCCACCCTTGGCAAAAGTCGCATTTTATCCAATCCTCATAAAGATGTTCTTCACATATTATGCACTCGGTTTTATCTTCAATTTGTTTGCTCATAAGTTGTGCCGAAGTTTTGTTAACTTTTATGTAACTTTGATATAGATTTTTTAAATTTTTTTTTGTAGTGGCATCCAACTTTGTTTTTTATTTATCCATTTTGTGAATTGTTTTTCTTTTAACTTAGCTTTATAAGAACTTGATGTTAGTATTTTTCTCTTAACACCACGTCTTCTTCTAACATTTAACATGCGTTCTGCAGTGATAGGCACTGGTGACACTTGTGTGATTATGGTGTGGAAAATTCCAGTTGAAGGAATTGATGACTATGGAGTCTTTGATGTTGAAGTTTGTGCTGTTGAAGTTGACTGTTGTGAAGTCATGAAAGTAAATAACTGTGGAGTTGGAAGTTGTGGAGATACAGAATTTGAGGCTTTTGGAGACTCAAATGTTGGCTGTGAATTTTCGTGTCCATAATGTGATGTGAATTGAGTCTTAGGAGGTGTTGATTGTAGATTTCCTGGTTAATTTTTCAAGAGCTCTGAGTTTTCATAGACTAAGTCAGGAATATCTAGTCCTTGGAAGGGCAAATAGTCCAAATCTGTGAATATGTGTGGATTATATGGATGTAATTTACCTGTACATTCAAACCCTTTTTTAGCTATATCCATTCGGAAAATGTTGGTAAAAGCATAGCCTACTAATCCAACTACATCATAATCTATTATCCTGGAAAAAGGACTATGTTGCATCCAAATAGCACAAGCTTCATTATATGAGATTTTAAAGGGCTTCATTGTGGTCCTGTCAAGTGGTTGTAGTTTGTGCGTCGTGTGGTGGGGGGCAAACTTAACATATGGACATTGAGTTAACGTGCAAACAGAATCACGTCAAGCTTCTTGTGGCTTCAGTGACCATCTAAAATGAGCAGCACAGGTTCATCTTCAGTAGAATGGACACGTTTGATGAACTCTTGAAGCCACTTCAGGAAAATTTCACCAGTTGTCCATCAACTAATTTAAGCTGCAAACAAACTTCCAGGGGGGTGCATCAATCATGAAGGGGTTGTTCATCCTCTGCCTAGGAAATATAAAGAGAGGAAGGATAACTTGGTCTCCAGAAGCCTTTACACAAAGCAGCACAGTGACTGTATGACCTCTTTCCCCACACGTCAGTTTTCCAACTTGTTTTTTCCCTTTTATGGACATAGCTTTAGTGTCCTTTGAATGAACGCACGTAATTCCTGTTTCATCTGCATTGAAAATTCTAGATGCAGAAAAGGAATATTTTCTTTGAAGTTGATTGAATTTGTCAAAAAACCTAGAAACCTGAGGTTTGTTGAAATCAACTGATCGTTGCATGCTAGTAGATTCAGTGGTTCTTAATGTGGATTCAGAGTGTCGTTTCATAAAATCATAGTAGAAGTCCTTACCAGCACATTTCTTTTCCTTGCTGAAGCGGTGATCAAGTCTAGAGGCTTCGGCCACATCGAAAGCCATCTTCCCAAACTTCTTACGACTCAGTAGCATCAAACGGTTATCAAGGTCTTTAATGTGTGTTACAAGAGCTACTAAAGAGCTTTTAGGAAAAACGTTTGTATTTGCCGCCTGTCTCACTGGCATAGTGTTACATAAAACTTTCTCTACAGATAATTTAATGTTCTCCTCATGCCACTTCCCACATAAACCTACTTTTTCCTTTTCCTTTAATTTAGACATAGTGTAAAATTCCAAAATTGGTTGGCAATCTGAAAGAAAAAGTTCTATGAATAGCTAAATATATATACATACATACACTACCTAATTTGAGTAATCTTACTTAACCTAAAATTAGGTGTTTTATTTGTAGCTTGAACTTTATTTGTTGTCAATGTTGATAAAAACTTTGTGGCATCCCCTAGTTTGTCCGATACTGGACGAAAACCACTTGTCTGATACTAGCCAATCTGTATGGCAATAGAATAATGGTAGTCATTATGATAATATTTTCTTTGTTGACCAAATAAATAGTATAACTTATTACCCGCCTCGGTGGCGTAGTTGGCTAACGCGCTTGTCGTGTTGAGCCCGACTGCTGAGGACGGGGAGATTGAGGTTCGAATTTCGGTCGGGTGAACTGGGGTGGTTTTTCCTAAATGGTTTTCCACTCTCCCTCCACGCAAATGCGGGTTCACTTCCTCTAATTCAACCTTCCCAATTCCTAAACCATTAGAGTAATTAGTACTAAAAGCGTATAACCCGAATGGGTAGTAAGACGTGGTGCTAAGTATTATTATTATTAAGTATTATTATAACTTATTCATGAGTTACCCTTTACTTTATATCCAATAAACAAACTAATTGTAATTACCGTGTGATAATGAGAAAATGTAGTTGAAACAAAGAAACAAAGCAGATAAATTACACAAACACTCGTGGGACTCGTACGGCTCAAGGGCGCGCCCATAGATAAAAGATAGTATAGATCGATATCTCCCATGTATCGAGTATGAACAATTTTCAGCGCTAACAGTGACTATAGGCGGTACTAAAAGTCAAACCAGCCCATTAGCGCCTCATTCAAATGTATTGTTGGCGTTTTTGAGACAATGGCTTCATTTTAGTTGCAGATATTCTACAGCTGTTGATAGTACTATGTGAAAACGATTTAAATCCATGTTTATACTGAAGCAATATTTTATTTATTTGGGTCAAAAAAGTTTTAATATAAAAAAATTAAAAAATACTGGACTTT
This sequence comes from Timema monikensis, assembly GCA_902151445.1. Taxonomy (NCBI): domain Eukaryota; kingdom Metazoa; phylum Arthropoda; class Insecta; order Phasmatodea; family Timematidae; genus Timema; species Timema monikensis. The sequence goes on from CABFVZ010001196.1 coordinate 182,942, forward strand.
TCTTGCATCTCCTACACTCCCCACGCCTTGAACACATAAAATATTGTAATATGTAACCATTCTGAGGTAGTATGTGCCCTCTACGTTTTGATTATTTTGCAATTTTATAGGCATTGGAGCTCTTGTTCCTGCCTTCCAGCAGGTAAAAAGGGTAATATGTAACTTTTTTGAGGTAACAACTGCAATTTCTCTGAGTACTGTATTTTAACGATTAATGAATTATTATTATTATTAGCACCGCGTCTTACTATCCGTTCGGGTATGTACGCACTTACGCTAATGTGTAATGGTAGGGTGATTGTGAGATGAAATGGAGGACCTACAGTTTAACGTGGAATCCGAACCACGGTAGGAGGCCTGGGAAACCACACATTCACAAGTTGTGATTAATACACGACTTGTCATAGGTGAAGGAAGGGTTTGGCAATCAGATAAATCTGTGCCGTAGCCGAGGATTGAACCCCGGACCCACAGCACAAACGTTTAATGAAGAATGAAAATAAGACCAAAGCATGTTTTCTCAATACCATTGTATTTGTTCACTAAATGAGCTCTATTGCTACAATTTTACATAATTCAGAATGGGAAAAGAGTCACTAGATACATCTAGTCACTCAGAATGGGGAAAGAGAAAATAAAAATAAAATAGGTACAAAGTTGAACACTTTGAGCACCTATTTGGGATTCAAACATTCATTCAGGCTTCAGAGACTGCCTGACTTGAGACTATTTTGGTTTTTAAAATTAATATCTAGATCTCAATAGTGATAAATAAAAATAATCTTTCAGTCGGGGTGTCAGCTCCTGAACCTGGAGCGTGTCAGGCCTCTTGTGGTGTAATTTTGTTGGAGATTGAGCGCTTCATGTAGACTTTGTAAGTATACCCCACTTACCAGGACCATCCATGGGACCACCCCCCACCAAATGATCAACTTATAAGTGTGTTCATAAAATGAATGCTAAATTCCTTATTAATATGGTTCACCTTCAGGCTCCTAACATGCAGGCACCCCCCTCCCCCCGCAAAATACATTTTTGGGTACGGCAGTGCCTCTCACCCAGAGTGTTATGTACAACCGTTGTTACGTTATAAACTATTTTGTATAGACCTTATAATATTGCATTGCTAAGCCTAGTAAAATAAAAAAAAAAGTCTGGTTTCTTCTCTTCACGATTTAGCTATTGAAAGTTAGATACAAAAAAATAATACAATTGGATTAAATTAGATCTACAAAAATATTAAAATGGTAATAAGTCAAACAAATCATTAAATCATGCAAATACAAAACTATATTTCAATCTTTTAATATGATCTAGTCTGCTAGTGGCATCAAATATAAAAGATAGAATAATACTAACAAATATGAAAAAGTAAATCATGTCAAATCATTTAAAAATAATCCGCAAAGCTTGGCAGGCTGCTGATTGAGTCTAAATAAATTTTGATCAACTGGTTTGCTAACTTGTAAAGTCAGTTATTCTAGACAGTTTATGGCATAATATTGATGGGTGTAAAGTGAAAAGGAAATTAGTATAAGCAATAATAGCATAAATACACTCTGACAACCTTCAAGAGAACAACATGTTCAGTCTAGAGCTACACCTTGTCATTTCTTATGAATGGGTTTTATTTATTTTTTCTATTTTATTCAGATTATTTAATTTGCACTTTCTGAACCTCAGGTTTTTTGTTCTTCTTTGGCCACCGGCTTACCAGGCCTGTCGTGGCCTACACCTGGGTAGCGTGGCTGCCACCTACAGGTTCCCAGGTAAACCTTATTGTGGTGGTAACCTTCACTCACTGAGGCTACAGGTGACAATGACTCAGCTCTTCGTCCCCAACCCTCTCACTCTCAGCCCTCCAATCTGGGAGCCAACTGACCAGGCCCTGTTTCGAGCTTGTTGGTTTTAGCCCTGACCAGCCTCCTGTCACCTGTCTGCACCTGACCTGGCTTCCGTTGGGGTTCTACCCAACTTCCACCAGGCTGCTCAGGCCCCGGGGTACACCACTCGGCGGTGAGGACAGGATTGAGCAGGAGAGACTAATCTCCTTGTATTGCACATCACTATTCGATATATAGAATGGTGGGGAGATAGAGGAAGATGGAGGCATTTTACTAAGCGGACCCGGCCACAGGCTGGAAAATATTGATGATGATGATGATTTTATGAACATACTGATTATGTCAGCATACGACTTATAAACTATCTAAAATCTATATCAGTCACACCATCTAGTCCTCAGCCATTAATTTATTCACTATTGAAGGGTGTAACTACACTTCACCAATGATACATTTATCGGCTATGCCGGTAATCGAACTCAAAACACTTAGCTCAGCAGGCAGACACGCTGCCAACTGAGCTATGGCATCGGACCTAATGAGATCCAAGTTTTCCTTTGCCTCTGATTGAACTGGAATAGAATGTTGAAATATAATTAATCAAATAGGGAAAATAGGTATTATACTTAAATGAAATATTAATGTCATGCAGTAGCCTACTGGACTAAACATAATAGCAAAGGTTTTTATTAATCAAATAAAATGCCTAGATAGGCCCTCCTAGACCATATTAAATGCAATCTAGAAGTTATCTACAATAATATGGGTGCAACCGACAGCTAGCAGAATTTTTACAGAAAATATTTGTTGAAAGTCGCAGTGATAGGACGCTAAATAGTTATCCCATTTTAGGCTCTTTGTGTTTTATAGTGCAATATTTAGATATTTTATTCAATTTAATACACGTGCACAATAATACGTAAATCAGATGACACCAAGATTTAGTAGTTTTAAAAATAAAAATTACACCTAAGTTAATCAAACTTCCCCAACAACTAGCTCAAACTAATTTCAGAATGTAGATATTTACGATGATGTGCAACTTTCCTGTGAACCTATGTGGGTGAGAGGACAGTGAGTATTGCTAATATAAATAACTTTATCTTTGTGATACTAATAAATATTTACATTTCATTGTTATTACTACACATTCAGGCACATGTCTAATCAAACAATACTAATACAGTATAGATCGATAATTTATAAAAACTATTATTATGCCTATATGGACTACAGTTAAAACAAAACTGACTATGTTAAAATATTTAAAATATTAACTAACTTTATGTTGGCTCGCCTAGTTTGTATTAGGCATATTATGTTGAATAATTCTTAGTACATCATCGTATCGAATGTAACTGAACTTGTTTATTTGGTAAATCTTATTAGAGATTTACTAACACATGAAAGGTTCAGTTGAGTTTGCATAGGTAGGAACCATAAAAATTATATAAGTAATTTTTGAAGGTTTGAAAGCTATATTTTTATCCAAATAATTATTTTCAATAGTAGTTTATTTAGCGTAGATTTTGACATGGTTTTCTTTTAAACATGGTTGTGGAAGCTTCAATCAGTTCACATGTAATGAAATTGTGTATGTTATAGCGTCTTCGGATTATAGGGCTATATGTCCTATTAGCAATTATTATTTTGATTTAATAAAACTTCTATCCCCTACTACAATTGTTAATTTATTTAACCAATAATTAAAGATTTAATTCATTAGTAGGCGCACTTGAAAGCTTAAACCAAGTTAAGTTAATAATATATAATTATAATAAATTATATAGGCCTTACAAATATGTTGGCCTATTATTTCCATGACATCATCAATAGGAAAAACTAACTTACTAATAGCTCAACAAAATGGACCTTAGCTTTTTAACCTACCACAAATATGTACCTATTTAACACTGTTCTGAGTTAACTACCAGTATTGTTTTTTTAACTCTCAAAGTTTATGTTTTGGTTTCTAAGCCTTGTTGAAATCACATGAAATATTATCCAACATAATTTGACGGTTTAGAAGGAATTTGGTGCACATGAATTGTATTGTTATGATAATGGTGTATGTTTTAAGTTATGTAAACAGTGGTTTAAAAATTCAAACCTTATGAGAAGGCTTAAGGACCCAACACAGACTTGGTTTTAATAGGTCCATAGTCCGCAGTCCTTAAGACATTCTAATCTCAGCAAAAGAGTATATCCATAATCATGTGACCATGCCAACCAATTAGATAGTAAAATACTTGGTCCAATAAAAATATTCGAAAGAAAATAATCAAGAGACAAGGTGCAAGCACCAAGCAGTCAGCTGATAAATAAAATAAACTTTCTTACATTATGGAAATGGGAACTCGAAAGTTCATTGCCACACTCACATAAGATAGCCACCTATCCCTAACCTAAGCTAGTTCTATCCAGTCCACCTCACTACACCCAATTCTTTCAGGTCCATTATAGTGTTATCCTTCCATCTTCGTACCGTAAATAAAATAAATTAGGCTAAAAAAACTTTCACAATAAATATATTTATAGCACATTTTGGGTAGAAAACGCCTACACAGTATTTTGAGATAGTCGAATTTAAAAAAAAAAAAAACAACAGAATCAAGCAGCGTCATAAATTAAGCCTATATCTATCACAAAAATATGGCAGCCATTAGAATATTCAAGTTGTGAGATTAAATAATTATTTCCGAAGATGATTAAATGCCTCTTTGACATATTCATGGCCTCTTGGTTAGGTACTAATGCTTGCCACTATATACAGGAATGACAACTTAGCATGAAACTAATAAGAAGCCCTATATATTTAATTCAAATTTTCATGAAGTTGTAAGGTTAGGTTGGATTTGGTTAGCTCCGTTTACTTATAAATATTACAATTATTTAACATTTATGTTTAGAATTGTATATATATTTGAGGCTTTTTTTTAAGTTAGCAGTTCTGAAAATCTATTATTTGAGTGGGCTATTTGAAAACTTTTTAATTTGGATTGACTTTTGAAAAGTATTTTTTGGCTTACAAAGTTGGAATTATATGTCGCCGTGCATGATAGAGTGAATAACAAGAAATACTTTGTTGATCCGTCAACTGGAACATATGCACTAACTTAATAGGGTTTAGATTGGGCAACGTTTAAAGGCTTTTGTAGGGGATTAGACCTTTTGCAGTTAATTGAGGAACACATTACTGATCATGTGGTTGGACATTTACACTTTCACCAAAATTCGAGCTATTCAGGAAATCCTTAGGCCTAAGATTATGGCGGAACGATATACTGTGAAATAGGTGATTCTTGCGAATATTTTCTAAATTATCATTTTGTCTTAGTCTTAGTATATAGAAGGCTGACACTTTTTTTTGTCTGATAAGAATAATACCCAATGTAATAGTACTTTTTCACTGCCATTGGTGCTTTTATTTAAATGTGGGCACACATATTTACTAAGGCTGTATCCGAATAGTCAAGTACACTTGACTTTATAACTGTACACTTAACATGCACTTGAGATCAAAGATTGCAACAGACTTTTCGAACGGCCAAATATCCTTTTCACACCCTTGAGTCCGCAGTGCTGCTTCCTACGGATGATCTTAGAAACTATTTTAAACGCTAACTATCAGCCCAAATTAGTGTAGGCCACTTACATATTTATGCTGACTTATTTTCACTGCACATGACAAATTAGCCAAATTATCCAACATAACACAACACAACACAACTCTACAACACAACAAAACAACCAGTATATTTAACGTACGTTATCAAAGATCACATTACTCTACGAGCTCTCTCTCTCTCTCTCTCTCTCTAGCAGACGAAAAATTAAACAAATGCCGATCAAATACCGCATAGACGGCGTGTCAAGGGTAACTTGCTGTCGCCCTTGGACTAAAGGGCGTGTGATGGGTGCATTAGCACTCTTCGTAACTATTCGGACGGATCTACACTTGATCACGTGATTGTTAATGCAACTATCAAGTGAAAATCAAGGGTCAACGGAGCGTTAAGTAGACTATTCGGATACAGACTAAGTCGTGTACTCTGTATAACCTTGTCCTTACTCCTTAGAAAGTTAAAGTTGATCAACTTCTACACAGTTACGGATAATTGTAAATTTAGTATTAATAGCTTCAGTGTCCAGATTTTCAAGTTTTGGGCTACAGATTAGTTTCTTCCAGATGGAGAATCTTGTTTCATCTTTATTTGGAAATATATGTCTAGTAGATGTTCTATTTAGACATCTAGGAACACAAAACTTAGATTTATAGTACCCGATGATAAAATGAAAACTTAAAACTTTTTATAACAGAATACTATCACTATTAAAACATTATTTACAATCATAAAGTAGAAAACGCCATGACATTTCACTGTTTTGTCAAGTTTGAATCGATCGTCCAATCACAGCTTGATATTTGCCTATACTAGCGATATCTGTGGTTATAAAAATAACTAAAATAAGGTTTAAGTGGATCCTATAAGAGACATCCGACCGTTGGCGCGCCTTCAACTAACGGTGGTCTTTGGCTGCAAGCAAGAGGAGTAATATTATAGCCGAAAGGATTTTTTTACAGTAGCCCCATGGATTCTTTGGTGCTGACTGACAGCTCACAGCTGACAACTGATGGCTTTGAAAGTTACCAGACCAAATTATGTATCCTTACGCTGAACCAAATGATCTTCAAAAACATGTGTTTAGCAGCTGTCACTTCTGACAGTCAAAATTTAGGTACATACCTAAATGTTTACTGTCAGAAGTCAGCTGTGAGCTGTCCATCAGCACCAAAGAAGCCATGCGCTTACTGTAGTTAACGGCAGTTTACTGAAAAGTGATCTGTCCGATACTAGCCGCTGTCCGATACTATACAACTCTCCCCTACGTATATCTACTATTAAGGGATAGGGTCGAGAAAGCTAGAATTGAGGGGAATGCATCCTCTTTTGCGTGGAGGGGGAGTGGGAAAACCTTCATGGTGAAATACCCTCAGTGTACTCAGCTAGTATTTGAACCCCTAACTACCGGTCACTGGAAATCAATTTGATTGTGAGAGCAACGCCTTAGACTGAGCAACCATTGATGTAGGTCTCTCAGCGCTGTGGGAGCCAATATCTAGAAACAACTTTCAAACAACGACCTCTAAAGAAAGATTTCGGAGACTGGCATTCCTCTTTGATGAGATCTTCGCAACATCCCATACATATTGCATATACAGAATAACATTTTAGAACGAAGTTCAAGGGATATTTAAAAAAAAATTGAAATATCCAAAATTAGAATAAACCATTTTAACGAATATCTAGACAGCTGGTACACAATAAATCAATACCCTCAAACTATGCCACGTATTTATAATCACACGCATGTTATATATGCTATATAAAACACACATATACTACTCAATAAATACTAACATAAGAAATAACAAGAAAACTTCACAAAATATAAAAACTTGGGAAAATTAGCAAACGAAAAATGCAGACTTAGATCAGAATTGATGAAATCCGAGCACACAAATCCCTCATATTAAGAAACCCACTCGTCACCGGTGCATGATTACCTGAGTTCTCATTTTTCAATAGGCTAACTCCAACTTCATTTGACAATCTCAGCATATGAGGCTGTTTAGTAAAGATCGTTAAGTTAGGTTTGAAATAAGTACAAATTCGAAAAAAAACTAGCATTGTATAGGCTTCGGATTATTCAAATACTTCCTTCTAAAATTAAAATTAAATGTTTTTTTTTACTATTGATTTAAATAGAAATTTCATGGAGAATTATGGTGAGTTTAAACTATCCAATTTCGCTTTCACTCAACAAACGGACAACCTTGAACAACATTGTTGGCTCACTTTAAGATGGTACACTGCCAACACAAATTAACAGAGGTAGTTTGTTTCATTAAATTGAGAAACAAATGAGCATTTTTAGACTGTTCAGCAGTGATACTCTCATTTGTGCTTTTTACAAGAATGTGTTTATGTACAAATACACAATTTATTACACACCTGGGCTATACACTTTTTAATCACGCTAATAACGTAGAGATGAGGAAGGTAGAAATTAGAGAAAAGTTTAACTTAATTTGCTTAGAAGAAAAGTGGGAAACTATTTAGAATAAAAACGGCCTTAGTAGACCAAGCCGGGATCCAAACCCCTTCCTGCCCGTCACCATAAACCGAATTAGATGAGCCTGACTTTTTTTTAGCACCACGTATTAATATCCATTTGGGTTATACCCTAATGTACTAATTACGCTAATGGTTTTAGGGATGAGGGAGATATTTATAAGAAGTGTACCCACATTTGCGTGGAGGAAGAGTGGAAAGCCTTTTAAGAAAAAAAAAACCTTCAGTACACCCGACCGAGATTTGAACCTCAATCTCCCCGTCATTGGCAGTATAGTCTACTGCTAGAGAAGCGCTTCAGACCACGCGGCCACCAAAGCTGGTTCCTATACATTGAAAGCTCCCCTAGCTGTTATTCAAACGATACCACTGTACTTCATAATCATATTTTTCATTGTCGCTAGGATTAGATGGCCCTGAGATGACTGTGAGGTCGTTACTATCGCTATCAGTCAACGAACCCCCAGCTATTGTTTCATTGTAGAGGCAGGTACTGTTATCTCTTCTCGCGAACTTGTAATCAACAGCCAGTCTTTTGTTTGTCTTGCATACGTGCTTTAGGTGAGCTCTGAAAACAAATAAGGAGTCATATAGGCCTACTTGGTGAGACGTCTTTCTCCTGTTGTTTCCCTCCTCTTACCGCGTCTCAATACTTATTCGGGCTATAAGCTAGTGTGCTAAGGATTAGGAAGGTCAAATATAGAAGAAATATTCCCACATTTGAATTGAGGGAGAGTGGACAATTATTTAGCAGTATCTCAATCAGTACATCTGAACGGGAACCGAACCACTAAATCCCCATCATCAGCAAGCAGTCAAGCTTATTGTAAGAGCAAGACTACCAGTGAAACGTGTTTGATTAGTGTAATTTACACGCACTTCGTAAATATAGGCCTACATTATACAATAACATGAACTACAAACTAACTTTAGCTGGGACAGTTTGCATAACACCCATCCATAATTCCTAGTTTAATAGGAGGATCAGTTATATATACGCATCTTTCGGGACAACCTGGAATAGAACTTAGGTCTCATAAGGCCAGTTTCGTGGTAAGACTTAGTGTGGCACAATCCCAAACACAAGACGACACCTACTTGACTCGAATGGAATGGGTCAATTTCGCATATTTAGCTGGCCCTTTCCATTATGGTCTAGGTATGCGTCGTCTTGTGTTTGGTATTGAGACGCACTTATGCTGGACTCACACATAAAGCTGCGCTATGCGAATTTTTTCTCTCGTGTTTTTCACACAGTGAGCTATACTACGCTATACTTTTGAAGGTTTAGTAGAGTATTTGAAGTCTTTAAGACAACATGACCTTTTGTGGGTCTGTACGTTGTGCGCATACGCAGCACAAAACGTAGCGCGAGTGAGATGTAAAAATAGCCCGGTCCACGATTTCGCTCACATAGCGTAGCTTAGCACGGCATAGCATAGCTTAGCATAGCGTGATGTGTGAAATTGTTTCGTTTAAATACTTGGCTACCAATCTTAAAACATAGTATAGCACAGCATAGCATAGTATAACGTAGCGTAGCTTCATGTGTGAATCAAGCAAAAGTCTGACCATGAAACTGGCCCTTAGAATTGAGGTCAACAGTTTTAACCACTTAGCTACCAAGATGAGAACCAATTTAGAACATTCTTTTTAAAGTCATTAATTTTCCGTGAACATTTTTTATTCCAAGCTGTATTTATTTTTAAACTATGCTGACCTATAATATTGGATTTGTAAATACAATTATTTTTAGTCGGACTTCTATAAGAGGGTTTATTAATTACTTAGTTTATTAGTCAACGATAAGAAGGTAGCTTAATGGTAATGCACCCGCAATCACGTTGATAGAGGAGGGGAAAATAAGCCAAAATCACAGGCGGAAAACAACCATGGCTTACTCTGCCAGATTTTTAACCTTGACTTCCGTTGTCATCAGCGACAAAATGCAATGTGAATGTAATAACTTAGACCGACCCGCTTCAATAGCTGCTCGGTATAAGACGTCACGCTCGCAAGCCATATACTAAAATGGCGATGACGAGGAGATTAGGATTAGATTCCTGTCGTATGTACCAAGGGTGTTTTTTCCTTTATGGCTTTTCACTCTCCCTCCACACAAATTCACGTAAATTTCCTCTAAATTCAACCTTCCTCATCCCTAGCACATTAGAGTATATAAGCGTCTACAGTCCGAACGAGGCGCTAAAAAATTTAAAAAAAAACTTGAATCACTCGGCCAATGCTTTGGTTCTTACCCGATTAAAGTCAATAAAACAATAAAACATAAGAATCATTTTAAGTTTGTATCTAACTCACACTGGTGGTCACATGGATTAGGGCATCAGGCACACTATTAATTGAATTATCGGTGACTGAGAGGTCGATATTCAAATCTCTGCGAGTACACTAGGGTTGTTATACACACATACGATTTATCACTGTGGTTCTCCCATCCCTTACCCATGCAAATACAGGTGCATTTCTTCTCAAGCTACCTACTAAATCCCTACCCTTGAGTTGGTCACTAATATGATTTATCTTGAACATTCGCAGGCCTACCATTAGAAAAATAAAAAATATTGATCTAAGTTTTAAAGTTGATGTTTTACGTTAGTTAGTCCACTGATTTAGTGGTCTTAGAATGTATGCGTAGCCCTGACTAGTTTGGTTGAAATATATTCATAATAATTTTAAAATAAATGTTATTAGGTGTATATTTCACTAGTTGTGGTGTTGAGTCTAATTGTGAGGACTGGTGAAAGTATCTCGGCCATTCAGAGATATCTACAAATAACAGTCCCCTCCGACTCATAACTTCCAATATGCTGTCATATATTTAATGTTTTTTGTTAAATAAAGTGCTTTAAATACCGAATAAATGGTACATGCACCACACAGACTTTCTCACTCCTTTGTCTAAAAATGGAGATATTTTCTAAAAACTTATAAAATATGTGAAACGAAATAGTAGACATTGTTGCAGAAACATTCCACCAAAGAGCATAACTGAAGTAATATAAACTATTTCAGAAACATATTGATAATAAGTAACTTCTGTTCCTCAAAGAGCATAAATGAAATAGTATAATAATAATAATAATATTTAGCACCGCGTCTTACTACCCGTTCGGGTTATACGCTGAAATAGTATAAAATGTTACAGAAACCTATTGATAGAAAGTAACTTCTCTGTTCACCAAAGAGCATAACAATCAATCTTCCAGACCTAGATTTGAAATTATATATTTTCCAATAGCTCAGAAACTATAGGTTTGATAAAAATATAATTCAAATAAAACTTTTCTTTTATTTCCTTTAGTACTACAACTCTGCATTGATTTGATATCGTATCTCAAAGAGTTGTGGAGATTTGATAAAAATTGGAAATTTTCACCGATGTAAAATCATTTTGATGAGAATATAGAAGTTGCAATTTTTTTTATAATGTTAAACACTGGCCATATACAAAATATAATCAAACTATCTAAAGCAGATTTTGAGAAAATCAATTATTTCTCTTCTCGCCCCCTTAATTTTAGGATTAGATATAGGTCATGATTCTATAAACTCCCTGAGGAACCTTATGAAAACCCTAGATACCAAGTTTAAGCCCGTTTGGTAAAATTGTTTAGGCTTTAGTCCCACTAACAGATAGACAGATGTAATTGCAAAATACTCTTACGATATCAATCAAAATCTCTATTCAGGTTTTTTGACAAACAATTTTTTTCATCATCCCTTCCTACTACTCGTTCAGGTTGTACGCTTATGTACTAATTACACTAATGGTTTTAGGGATAGGGAAGGTTATATTTACAGGACGTGTATCCGCACTAGCGTGGAAGGAGAATAGAAAACCATTTTGGAAAAACCACCCTCAGTACACCCAACCGAGATTCAAATCTTTATCTCCCCGTCATCGGCAGTCTAGTCTATTGCGAGATTAGTGCGATAGACCACGCGGCCACCGAAGCAAGCGACATAACTGTGCATTCACGAGATGGAATAATCTCACTCACTAAGAAAGTCGTATTCATGGAAACAAGAAAGGTTCTGAATGAGTGTTATCTTTTTGTTTTTTCTGCCCAAATTATTTTTCAGTGGAAAAGTACCCGCACTTATTTATAGGGAGAGTGGAAAATTATTTATGGAAAAAACCTTTAACAAACTCGACTAGGATTTTAATCCAAACTACCCCGTTATCAGCAAACCAAACTATATTCCATTCACGGTAGGAATTACTCTCTGAAAGGTCTTTTTTCCTACAAATATCCTACTATTTAATAGATTTATGGTAGGGAAAAAGGCCTTTCAGAAGTCAATTCCTACCGTGAACAGACATTAGATGAGCTTGTCGTTTATTCCGCGTGCCCACCGAAGTTGGTAGGTTCTCATGCTATCCTATATCTCTATTAAGTTCAATCAAGAAGCTATAAAGACTACACAAATATACAGATGCATTTTTTTAACATCTTGACTTAATACCTGTTCGGTTTATAGTCATGTACTGATTGAGATAATGTGTTAGGGATGAGGGTAGTTGACGTTAGAGGATTTGTACTCGCATTTGCGAGGAGGAAGAGTGGAAAACCATTTTGAAAAAAACCACCCTCACTACACCGACCAGGATTTGAAACCTCATCTCCACGCCATAGGCAGTCATGTCTACTGCGAGGGTAACGCCACCAAAGTGGGTTAAATTATAACTAAATTAACCTTTCCCAAAATGGAATAGAGTACTACTTAATGCATTTCATTATTTTCCCGCACGGCTATTTTATGTCGAAATAATAAATCACTCTGGGACTCACTAATTTGGCTTGCTGTTATCACATTTTACCCTGGTTTGAAAAAATGAGCATCTTCCTAGATGTCTAAGGATGGGCTTAGTCATCACATCTGATCACAGATTCTCTCCTGGTAAATACAGGAACCTCCGAAAGCCACAGTTTTTTTATGTATATCATATCGGCCTAATAGAATGAACAATGAACGAACCCATGATCCAAACCTTCTAATTGTTTGTTGTCATCGGCAACAAAATGAGCTTTTAAGGACTTGCCCCCTTTCACTCCTTAATCTATTGCCGCACCAGGCGGCGTGATGAGCTAGCGTGACAAAAATCAACCTAGTCATGCACCTGACTTAGTTCAACATGTCCGCTACTAGATGCCACTGGCTGCGCCATGCGTCCTCTTTTAGTAGCGCAAGTTGTATAGCATAGTTTCGTCTACATACTCAGTAAGCTTCGGATACTTCTATTCCTGAAGTAAGTCGGCTATGAGTTTTTTTTAAATTTTCTCACGTAATATTGTGTGCATTCAACGAGAAAACATAATGCTTTGCCCAATTAAAATTAAAAAATTAAAATATTTGGAGCATAGTCGTTAAACACAGTGACGATCCCAGACATTTACTTTGGAGGAAGCATTCAAGGAAGACTAACAAAAATTCATTTTCTGACGGGATGGGGTTTGGGGTGCCCAACATTGGAGGCCAAGAAAATTTATGAATATTAAATCTAAATAGTCTATTTATATCTTTTTTTTTAATGTACCTTAGGGCAGTGATAATGTAAGTATAGGGCATCCATGGTTGGAAGAGTGGTGACGGCTAGTAAAAGTTAGCATGCATCCAATCGCTAAACCGTATATTCTGCAAGACCATATGTTGAGTTGTCTTAACTTTTGGCAGTCAAAATTTCCCACAAATAAACAATTTGTTTTTAATCATTAACTGTGTTTACATTATTGAACAATGAACTTAAGAAAATGGCAGTTTGAATGTTTCTTTTTTTTATGCAAGTCTGTGTTTCACTTAAAATGCTTTACAAACGAGAGCTTCTAAAATGGACGTGCTCATAAATCAAGATGGCGAGATAGTGTTTGTTGACGTCATACATACCGTTTTGTCAGCTGTGTTCATGCACTGTTTACAAAATATTATTATTATTATTATTAGCACCGCGTCTTACTACCCGTTCGGGTTATACGCACTTACGCTAATGTGTAATGGTAGGGTGATTGTGAGATGAAATGAAGGACCTACAGTTTAACGTGGAATCCGAACCACGGTGGTGACCTGGCATTCCCCACATTCACAAGATGTCTTGTCAGAGGTGTAGGAAGGGTTTGGTAATCAGATAAATCTGTGCCGGGACCGAGGATCGAACCCCGGCCGCCAGCATAGAAGTCTGACACCTTACCCCTAGACCACCAGGTCACCTTTACAAAATAAAAACGTTTAATTTTGAAACTAAAATATTATATGTTTTTTTATTTAAGATTTAAAAAAGACATTGATTCATTTTGGTGGCCTTTTATAACAAGATACAAGTGATATTATATTAATTTTTAATTTATTATTTCATGTACCATATCTTTTGTTGCCACAACCCTAAAACAAAATACATAACGATTTTATTAAAATATTTTGTTATTTCAATAAGTTACGAAAATGCCAATTAGCAAACACTTAGCCTTAGGAAAGTATTATAGGAAGCGTTTGATAACACTTTTTATTGATAATATAGTAGTTATTAGTAATTAATTACTCCTGAATAGGTTGATATTAATAACTTTCAATCAATGTGTGCAATGAATAACTTTCTACTAGTTGTCACCTACCATTCTTCTAACCATGGATAGGTGCCCTTTGCCCAACATATAATGTAGTGGAGCTATTATTTCTGTACTTTTTTCCTATTTGTAAGCTTAGGGGCCTTTTTAATGTGTATAGTGGTATGTATATCTTTTGAATATGAAATCAAAGGCTTGCTCTTATAATGTTGTAATATCTAAATTTTGACAAACATCTAGTGCTCAATATTTCACTTTTACTTCGTATGATACACGTTTTTACTACTACTATTTGAGGTTGGGCAGGGTGGCTCAAATCCCCCGTTTGCCCATCTTTGGGTGCGCTACTGGTTAAACACAATCTTAATCTTCACCATATTATTTTTTGTTTTGTGTTTTTAATTTAAATAGTGATAGCATTAGATCTATTGAATTTTTCTATGAATTACTATTAGAGGTAAAAAAAAATTAAATTACGATAAGTTCATAAAATAGCAACTATTTTCTTTACGATCCCTGACGCTTTGATTGCTATTTATTACTGTTAATTTATTGGTCCGTGATTAGTACTCCGTGGCCATCCGTGAATATAGTCCTTGAAAATATAGGTGATTCAACTTCTACGGATTGCTTTTGACTACATACCTTATGGATACGAAGTGTATGGACGGAGTATAATAAGGCCGACATTCGATCATTCATCACCAGGGAACCTGATTTGTAGTAGATAAAGTGATTGGATTTCGTTAAATAAAAAGTTGAATCTAAGTATAAAAAGTCGGTAAATTCAAGGAATTTTTCGGCCAAAAATGGTATAAAAATCTACTTAAACTTAAGTGACATTGTGTGATATGAATAGAAAAATTACAACTCAGTTTCAAATTCCTAAATCTTATGAAGGTTTGTGGGAAATATTTTTTCTGGATAGGAAACATTGATTTGTAATATGAGTGTTAAAACTAAAATTATATTTGTGGAGTTTGTACTATTTTTCCTCGAAATTTTAGGTAAAGAACAATGTCATCTGTGATTATGTAAAAATGTTTATTATTTCAACTCTAATTAAAATTGACTTAATTGAGCATTAAAAGCATATAAAATAGTATGTATAATACATTAAAATATGCTACAATGATCTTTAAAAATGTTTTGGTTTTAAGTTTAATGTGCTTAATAAATTTTGTAAAAACATGTCCCGCAATATTTCAGTGTGTCTATTAATCGCTGTTCATTGGGGCTATAATATCTTTGGCATGTCGTATTTTTACTATAATCATCAATTCATTGATAAACAGTTTATAAAAGTTCTTTGAGCTTTCCTGACTACAAACATTCCTTTATCTTTCCTGTAACTGCATATTAGTGAATTTTTCAGTGTTAGGTCATATTTAAGCCATATTTAGGGCATGGTCGTACCCATTTTATTTTATAAAGGAGGTTGGGGGAGGGGGGGCGGGGTTCTATTTGTTGGTGGCTTCTAGTGAATATCCACAAAAATTGAGACTATGGTAGTTTCTCATTGTATAATCCTGAGCTAACTACGGCAATCAAAAACAAATCATTATAAATAAAAAATTAAAATATATTAACTATTTAAGAAAAAAATATGACCTTGTTTTCAAAGTGTGAGCACAAACAAACGCAATTAATTAACATCGCCCTCTTTAACTAAGCACGATCATAAAATAAGTTAAACGAACTAATATACATTGTTACAAAAATGTGTTGCAAAAAAAAAAAAAAGCATCACAGTTCACAAAAGAGCATAAATAATATAAAAGGTTACAGAAACATATTTAATAATAGGCCTCTATATCATGGTTTTCGGAAGGGAATCATGGTTCACAGAGCTAAGTCTCCAGAATCTGTTTATTCTAATTGTTACAACACTGTTAGATAGCAGCTAAATGATTTATCCTTCTATTTTTAGCTTTGCTATCGCAACTCTAATAGATTCCGTTTAAGATAATCTCTAGTTATAGGCCTATATTCATTTATGTTTAGATTTTTTTTCCTATACAAAATTTAAATTTTCTACAATATCAAGATTTTTTTTTTCTCTATAAGTTAAGCCATTTACCACCTCCTTTAAAAAAAAATTCAAACTTTCCAGCTTTTACAATTTTTGGAGAAGGGGGGGGGACCTTTTACATACCTGGAAAATTTAAATTTTATTCTACGCCAAAAATAAGATTTTATTATAGTTTTTTCGATTCCCACATTCCCATTTTGAAATTTTAGGACCTATAGGTTTTTTAATTCTTTTTACTTAACTCCTCTCAACCACACACTATTTCCATATTTTCCAATGTAAAATCTTGAGTCTTGTATAGTTATCTGGATTTTTTTAATGTCTTGCTTAGTTTCAGTTTTATACAATACAGAAAAGTAGTGGTTATTATTAGTTTTTGAAATCTTAATCCCCGCTCCCCCATTTAAAAAAATTCAAGAAATTTCTAATTTTTAGATAAATGTGATTTTTAGGTATTTTGATTCCACCTGCATGCAAAATTTAAATTTTCTACCACACCATAGAGTGTTTTTTTTTTCTGTTTATTTATCATTGTTATTGTCATTTCCTGGAGCCCCATTTTGAAACTACCTGACTATAGATTTGTCTGGTTATATGGAACAATATTGCTACCTTCCTGCTAAGCAAAATTTCAAGTTTCCAAGCACAAGGGCTGGGTAAGTACGGTGATAGGTGGGTCAGTGGGTCTCACAAATTTCTGCTTCTCTCATTTTAGGTGATGAAATTTGTAAAATCCCCTAAAAATTCTCACCCATCTAGAAAGGAACCTTTAATTTTTAATTTCAAGGCTCTCTGTAAGTATAAATAAAACAAATCGTTATTTATAAAAGCATTATTAAAATGTTTCTTAAATGTATTCTGCAAGTTGTTATTTTCATAACAATTATTTGTTGGCTAGTTTTGGCAAATTACTCAATTAATTGTTATGGGGCTAAAATTAGATAATTGTGGACACGCAGGAGATCCAAGCCAACAAGTCTGCTTTCCACCAGAATTTTCTTCAGCCGTGTCTTGATTAATTGATTAAACGCAACGTCGACCCTGCCAGTTACCCTAAACAAACTTGGTAATAACTCAATCTGAATTCTCCAGCTATATTACATATTCTTGTCTGTACGCTTGGCTATTTGCATTCCGCCTTTTCCGTTGAGCTACTCAGCTATGTTTAATAAGGATAGATTCCAAGTTTATCGTCCATCATCTGATGATTTGGAGGGGGATAGGGGCTTCCCCCCCACCATGGATCTGCCTCTGATAGACCAGTCCAGTTGAGCCTACATACAGAGGCGGTACAAACAGGCAGGCATGGGGACAGACTCAATTTATTGTAGTCCCACTCTTACAAGTTCGGAGACACACAAAATGTCAAAATCCATCATAAGCTCTAGGCTGAAAGTAAAAATATATAAATTTATTCAGGGATTTCTGTGGTAGCCATCATTTCTTTATGTGGACTTATTTGGATAGTTACAGAAAGAATAAGGCAGTGAAAACATGGGCCTATTTACTTAGTTAATCTATGGTAATGGGAACTCGAAAGTTCATTGCCGCACTTCCAAAAATACGAAATCTATCTCTATCTTGAGCTAGTTATACCCAGTCCACCTCACTACACACTATCTCTTTCAGTTCCATTATAATGTTATCCTCCAATCTGCATATAGGTCTTCCTAATTGTCTCTTCCCACTGGGTTTGCCAATCAGTACTCTGAACAAGGTTCTAGATTCTCCCATTCACGCTGCGTGTTCTGCTCACCTTAATATGAGGGTTTATTTTCTTAACAATGCCCTGCGATGTATACAGGATAAATAACTAATTATTATATAAGCTACTCCATTCCTCAGTAGCCTCATCCCTTTTTGGACAATATTTCTTCCTAAGCACCTTGTTTTCGAACACGCTAAATTTGTTACCGTCCCATAAAGAAAGAGGCCATGTTTCACACCCATAGTGAACAACCGTTAAAACTATTGTTTTGTATATTCTGAGTTATATATTCCTTGAAAGCAGGCGAGATGTCAACAATTTATTGACCTAGTAATAGCATGAATTTCCCGACTGTATTCTTTCCTTATCTCTAATATAATATTGATATTGCTTTATAAAATTATTCCTAAATATTTAAAACTCATTAACCCTGTCAAATGATATGTTGTTAGCAGTAATTCCTTAATTTATCCTTGGATTTTAATTTGATATTTTTCTTGGGGATCAAGCTAGACAGAAAAAATAATAATAGACCCACGATTGCTAATGGTAGGTCTACATTATATTCATAGATGACAGCCATTGTCCACGCACTCTAAGATGTCAGTGTTGCAATATATGCCAAATGCCCAGGGTATTTGATCGATTGCTTATAATAATAAATTCAAATAAATTTAACTGAGCTGTTAAAATAAAATTATTTTGAGTGTCCGTCATATAGAAACGAATAACCATATTTAGAAACCATGTATATAAATGGTTTGACCTGGGGTCAAAGAATGTCCCTATAATATTTGTACAGAAAGACAGAATGCCAAATAAGCAACTTAAAATAGAACCCTTCTACGCTCAATCCAAACACTTCATTTACACTTGCTAGAAAACTTATAAAGATAACTTTTGTATTTATACTAAAATATAATATGGCATTTGTTAAATTAATCAGTGAGACCTAAGCATATCAACCTCATATAAGTAAAAACCATTTATTCAAATTTTAATTCAGGCAAATCCCCCTACAAATTATAATAGTTCCCTAGGACATATTTATAAGAAATAAACTTTTTCCTATTCTTTGTTAAATTGTATGAAATTGTAATTACTCATAATTGCAATTAGAAGTGTGAAAAACATCTAAAGGCTATATTTTTATAATATTATAATAAAATTGTTAAACTGGTACATTTGACTAATATTTTTTACCTGAAATACGACTTAAAAACTAATTGAACCTAACTATGACTGAACAGTTGATCGTTTTTATAGAGGACTAACCGCAGAAATTTTAATAGGTAATAACTAGGTCTCAGATGTTTATGCTTTCTACAAAATTATAAATAAGGCTTCAAAATAAAAAAAGCTCTAAATATTTGAAAACACGCTCTAAGGCTTTTTCACATATACCCTACATTGATTGCATGACAATTTTTGTATAAAACGTTAAATTTCACACTATTTGTTTATAAAATATTTAATTAGTTTTTAGAATATTATTTATTTGAATATTTAAAAAATACCCACGCATTAGTTATTATAATTATTATTTTAAATAAGAAATGTATTTTTTCGGGTTGTTTTAAAAGATTGTTTAAAAATGCTATGAATTGTACACTATATTCCATAAATGTGATTTAAATATGCGCTTATATTGAAAAAAAAAAGACCCCACCAAAATATGATTTTTTTTCATAAAATACCTAATATTTTTGTAATCAGGACCGTTCTAAACATGTATTATTTCCTATTAAACATTAAAATTAAGTTGAGGATAACAATATAACATGTCATAACCATTCTTGCTCTAATTAAAATCTATCTGAGCGTTTGGTATAAAACAATAAATAGGGACACTTGAATGTTTTAGGCACGTTCATTTGAAATTGAACCATGATCCATCAGACATTTAATTGACCAGAGTGGTAATTGGCTACAGCGACTGAAAACATTTCAATCTAAATTATACCTAGGCCACAGACAAAGGAAACACTAATTGTCAGTAACCTGGGCCTTTTGGATACTAGTATACTATCTAGTAGGCTATTGGCTTCCGACTTTGATTCCACCGAATCCTACTACCCGTCTGAACTATCAGCATTTAATTTCATTAAAAGGGTAGGGATGAAAAATACATAATTTAAAATATATTTAATTTACATTTTTGTGAAATGAGAACATGCCACTCTCAATACACCCACCCAGGAAACAAGTCCTGATCTTTCACTCACGTGCAAACAATGAGGTTATCTTATTTATTTAATGGATACTTTTAACTACACAGTTTTGCAAATCAAAATATATCTATCAAGCTATAATAATAATAATAATAATAATAATAATAATAATAATAATAATATTACTTAGCACCTCGTCTTACTACCCGTTCGGTTTATACGCTCATCAAGCTATAGCTACAAATGAATGGACGTAACCACGAACGGAAATATTAGAGATATTAAATTACTTATAGTTGAAAATATGTAGGTCTATTTATAATAAAAATCTTTTATTTGAAATATATTTTTATAAAACCAATAATTTTCAAGCTAAATGCAAATAGGCCTATATGTATTGTTTAACTTTTAGAACACTTAAGGTCAAGTATTGAGACCGTAATAAAAATCTTACCTGATATGTTGATGGATGTCAACTTTATATGACCCCACTATACTCCCACCCCCCGAACACTAAAAAGTGTTTTTTGCAATGCCGTCTGTCTGTGTGTCTGTTCAACCCTAAGATTAAGAGTAGTTTAATAAAGGGCGAAAACAGAAAAAAGTCAATTTTCTTAAAATCGGCTTTAACGAGTTTGATTAAAATTCGTATCTAGGCTTTGATTAAGATTATAAAAAAATGAATATTTTCATTTTCCTATGAAAATGACTTTTAGAGTACTATACAGAAGCGGAAATTTTCTTATATCTGCAACTATTTGAGATAATAAATAACTAATCATTTCAAAATTGTAAAACTATTAAAAATAAAAAACGTTTATTTGAATTATATATTTATAAAACCAATAGTTTCGGAGATATTGACAAATGTATTAATAACATTTTGTGAGTGTTAGTTGTATAGAGATATTACTTAAATTTTAATGCAATAATTCTCTAATTCCATAGAGTAAGTAGAAAAGTAAATCTCTCAAAATGTTGATGCTATTTTTTCTTTAAACCCTTAGGGTAAATGTTTGTACAGTACTGACCTATCTTAATCATTTTAGACTCAATAGTCAATATTTACCTATTTTATTGGGCAAAATATATAAATGAGAAATTTAATAAAAATGCTACAACCATAAGATTTGCATCGCCTAATAAAATGTTGAAAATTGTAACCGGTAGTAGAAATTTTAATACGAAGTAATGACCCTTGTGGACCCTATATATATATATATTTTTTTTTTTTTGGTCCAAATAGCCTATACTAGTGATAATTTTAATTATTTAATAAGAAAATCATAAGATTTAATTCCGGGAGTCAAAAAATGTTCAACGCAAGTATAACGAAATTTTTGCTTGGGTTTGCTAGTGTATATTATTTCGTTTCACATAGATTACGAGCTCTGAGTAAATATGTCCATTTTTAAACAATGGAGTGAGAAAGTCCGTGTGGAGTTCCGTACCATTAATTTTTATACACAATAAATACTATATTAATACAGTAGATACGCGTATATTTAGTTTGATTTTCTTCAAGTATTCTTGAATATTTGTCATGGGCTTCCTGGAAATTGATGATAACTTTTTCTTTTCATTTATAATAATTTTTTTGTTCACTATGTCTAAGTACCCATTTGAGCTGTATGCATACACTAATTATGTTAATTGAATAGTGATTAGGAAGGTTGAGTTTAAATGAAATCTACTCGTAATTGCGTGGAGCGAGAGTGGGAAACCATTTATTAAAAACCCTCTTCACTACACCAAACCAGTACTCAAACACAGGTCCGAAAATGGTTAGAAATATAAATATAGTATTCCTCTAACTAATTTAGTCATGATGATTTAAATAGTCAAGCTAATAAGCTATATTTGTTAAGTACGTTTAAGTACGGCATCTAAATATTATAAGCTAAGTTATTCCAAAATTAAAAAATTACACCTGGGCAAGTGGTTCAAGCCCGGGACCTTTGGATTACTACGCCAATGCTCTTACTAATGAGCTATCCAATCAACTTAAAGAATATATTTAAATGCAGTTATAACCGTAATTAAATACATTAGCTTGGTTATTTAATACAGCATTATATGTACATTCGTCAATTGTGTACTACAGATTTATCTGATTACCAAACCCTTCTTTCACCTCTCACAAGACGTGTATTAATCACAATTTGTGAATGTGTGGAATGCCAGACCTCCACCGTGGTTTGGATCCCACGTTAAACTGTAGGTCCTCCATTTCATCTTACGATCACCCTACCAATTACACATTAACGTAAGTGCGTATAACCCGAACGAGTAGTAAGACGCAGTGTTAATAATAAAATAATAATAATAATCATAATAATAATAATAATAGTGTACTATTGGCAGCATAGAGCCCTCCCGAGTCTAAGATGTGTGCGTTATCTGATGGCTCGCAATTTTAATTGATCACACTTAGGCCTATATAGCTGACGATATCCGCACGTCCATCACAGACTCTGCCTTAAAATAAGAGTGAAGTATAAACCAGAGCACTGGACGACTCCTGGATGGCTCAGTGGAAATAGAATTGGTGTACTAAGGCCAAAGATCTCGGGTTTGATTCCCAAGACTCTAAAATAAATTATATTTGTTTTAGTGTTTTTGAAGATTCAGAACTGAAGGAGCTCCTTTCAAAATTATCGCAGTGTTGGGTAATTTTTTCATAGTTTTAAGGTGGGTTCATATAGAACACAATTTAAGATCGATATTATTAATTTATCGTTCTTATTTTTATAATTGGCCAAATAAATAAAATATTGCTTCGGTCGATTTTACAACCATTAATGTTTCCAGCCTGTGGCCTGGGTCACTTTTTTATTCAAGCCATATATTTTCCACTAACGGGTTCCTAGGCATGTAATGGCCTCATATAATCTAACTTAAATCTAGGACAGGCACAATATCTATTCCCTGGCCATTAATTTATCAATGTGAAAGGGTAAAACCACATTTCACCTATGACAATTTTTGGAGAATGCCGGAAATTGAACCCAGGACCCTTAGCTTAGTAGACAGACACGCTACCGTGCTTCAGGAGATACTTTTACTTAAATTTTCTATAATTAGTAATCTGAACTGTTCTTAAATATTTGTTATAGGCCTAAGCATGTTGGAGTTGGGCCAAAAAAATTATAATCCAAAGAAAAAGTCATGGTCAAATTCTACAATGATCATGACTAATATTGAATAACTTTTAAGATTACTAAGCCTATATGTAGACCTACAATTTTAACAAAGTGTAGGCCTATTTACTTGAGCCATATTTTATTTATTTTGACCAGTAAATTGTTTTATAAAAGCTGTAAAAATTTGGAACTAGACTCACGTTCCCTTTCCCCCCACTTTAAACTTATATCTATAAAAAATCTTTAAATGATTGTTAGTAGTGGTTACCAATGGTGAGCCTCATCTTGTCTGTTTGACAATGATGGGGTCATGACCGGGTGTAGGCTCTACTGAAGGTGTCTCTTCCTAAATGTTTTCTTATCATCCCTCCACATGAAAGCGAATACATTACCTATAAATTATATCTTCCTCATTCCTAGTCTATTAGAGTAATTAAATTGGTTATAGGTGTGACGGATAGTAAGACGAGGTGGAGACAAAGAAGAGTGGTTCGTTTCTTGTGCTGCCCTCTGGGCTGGCCTCAGGAGGAAACCCTGCCCACGCCAATGTAAATGAATTCTTCTTCTTGCCGCTGACGTCACAGTTCCAAGAAGGCCAGCTTCTTCCAGCTCAGAAGGTAAATTACAGGATAGATAGCACGGGGTAGGAGTGGTACTACCTTTTAAAATGGTGTCCGACCCATCGAGTCAGTTCCTATGCATAGCTTCGGCAGTCGACAACGTGGCCTGATTTTCCCTCGTGTTAGGCTCCTCGCACACGTGATTGGTCCCCTTTAAGGGAGGGGAAGGGGCGTGTCCTGGTCACCGCTCATCTTCTCTGATTGGCTGAAACTTCCGTCTTCTGGTTTGATGTCCCTTTCGATTCTGTCAGCTCATTATTAAGGGCTTGGTAGGTAGGGTGAGTGTCGGCCATTTTGAATCGGACTGGTGCTGACATCTAACTGTGGGTATGCCTACACGCTCTCGAATTTTCTGATACGTCAACCGAAGTAGGGTCATTATTATTAATATAAAAAATAACTATTTATTTTATAACCAATGATCTTGATTATGCTTAGATCCTTGGAAGGGTTCTTTAAGGTACAAGTTCTAATACCTGATTTAGTAACCGGTTTCCGAACAATCAACAATAAAAAGGGGTTTATATTATGTTTGTAGTTTGAAATTGGGCTGTCAAAATCTCTTGGGTTAGTAAGGGTTGAAAATAACAAATAAAGGCCGTCCCGTATAGCTTGTTGAAACAAAGCCTGGCGAGCAGAGTTAGAGTCAGGCGTGTTGATCACTCTTCCAACCGTTCTATTAAGACACAATGCTCGAAGCTGGGAGTAGAGTGGCTCTCAGTATCAAACACTATTGCATGCGCCTGGCTGGGAATCCACCACAATTTAGAAACAATATAGATTCCTCAAGAATTTTGGGGAAAAACATTTTGTATCGCATTTGAGGACGACTCTTATCTAAATCAAAACTACTAAAATAATAATCAGACTATTTTATACTGTTATGTTGTGACCCATTAAAATTACTATTGGCTAGAAGGAGACTATATCTATGTCTCTAACAATTTTGAGCTTAGAAATTTAGCCTATTTGATTTGAAACGCAGCCGAAAACGAGTTAATTTCACTTTTTCATTACCGTACTTAATTAAAAATCATAAATTTAAAATAGAAGATTTTAAATTATCTGGGGCCATGTTGATAATTTTAACCTTCATTCTGGCATGAACCATATTTTAAATTTAAATAACTTGGGATTTCCAAAAGTTTGCAACGAGTCTGAATGCTGCAGTAGGCGACCGCATTTGAGAAAATGCGTTATTAGACTTAGTTTACTGTTCACTTTGTCAAAACTTTAATGTGAATAAATCAAAAATAAAGCGCTTGGATAAATTAGAACTAGAAATATTATATTAAAAATAAAATTAGTTAATTAGGGTTAGTTGAACAACACTTTTGGTGTTTAAATAGCATGTACTAGCATTTAGAGTCCTTTCAACTAAAGCAGAGCTAATAATTATTTAAAATTAACAAATAGCCCTATAAGAATAACAAAAGAGTTGTCTTACAAAATAAAAACTATTTAGGGCTACGTTTCAGTATATTATTTTGTAAAAATAGCAGCTTTATAATGTAGATTGGTTTACTCTTGAGATTAATATTTTAGGAAAACTTCTAAGAATATGTAGAAGGGAGTGCTAATTATATTAATAATGAAGGAAATTATTTCAACTAGTTGGTTACACTTTAAACTAGCCTTACAAACTAATCAAGTCATAAACTAGTAAAATGTGGTAAGCTACAGACCTAGTATTTAAAATGTAATACCTTGATTACAAAATTATTTGGTGAAATGTTAGTTGGTTTTACAAAATATGAAAAGGATTAAAGCTGAATTTAAAAATAGATTGCACAGAAAATATTTCAAAAACATTTAATGTAGAATGACAATAAATAAGATTCAACACATACACATGGCTTTTATTTTAAAAATTATTATCAAAATGGTCTTACAAAATATAATAATGATTAAAGCTAAATTTGAAAATAGCTTAAAATGAAATTGAATAAAAAACATTTAATGTAAAATGACAATAAATAAGGTTCAACACATGTTTTTTTTTTTAAACTATTTGGCATTGACACTTCAACAATGTTCTTCATGATTACAGCAAGAATTTAATTTAGGCCTAAACATACATTTTTCAAAAACAAAGTTTTTAGACATACATCAGCAACCCCATTCTTTCTACAAGAAACAAGAGATTAGAGATTTCTATGTTTTAAGGTAAACATTGATTATTTTTGTTGTTTTAGATTTCACCAACACTACCATGTTCTCACTCAACTCACTTGATTCCATAATTTATTGTAATACAACATAATAGTCTATTATCTCATTTAGTTTCCTGAAAATATTGTTAGCACCGAAATATTTAGATTTCACGAACTAAAATAAACTTAATTATAATAATTTATGTAACAACTATGTCTACTTTAATTTTAATATAACCGAAAGCTTGTAACAATTTTATCATCTTCTAGATTCACAATTTAACTTATTTATTGTCGTTCTAAATGTTATTGAATTTAATTTTTCTATGAATTATATTGATGAACTAACTCCAAGTGTCCGGTTTTGCACAGATACAAAATAAATCACTACTCTATTAAACAACAGATACTGTTTGTGAACATTGTTGGATATTATTTTAACATCACAAACCAGTAATCACATATAGGTCTTCAGGCTCATAATAATAAGTAACAGAAAAATAACAGATTTGGCTTCTAACGTTTCTCTTAAACAGCATAAACTTTCTAAGATTATGTGTTTTGAAGCTATCCACACCGTTAGTTCACAGTATGATGCGTCAGGCTCGCAATATACAATTTGAAAGTAAAAGTATCTGAAATGCACATCTGCAAGTATCCCTAGGTAACCATACGAAACTTCCTATTTTTGTGTTTCTTTGTTTTGGAGCTGCCCACTCCAGTGATAACGCCGCTTAAGACGTCTGATTCGTAATATGTGTAAAAGCACAGACCAAGGTTGGACCAAGTAGGCCTACATATGCCCATAGAAAGTGTAAATTTGGCCATAACAAATTTCCACTTTCAATATTTACTGATACCTGATTTGATGGTCAAGTGGTATAAGGCATAAGACTTGATATATAGAAATGAAAAATCTTTGACTGAGGTGAATTTTTTTTACATTCATTACTGTCCAGACTGTGGCCTAGGTCATTTTTTTTTATTCAAGCTATAAATTTTCCACTACCAGCTTGCTAGGCCTGTCATAGCTTCATATGCCTTACAATCTATCTTAAGACTAGGACAGGCACAACATCTTGTCCCCAACCATTAATTCATCACTGTGAGCGGGTAGACCCACTTTTTACCAATGGTAAATGTTTCGGCCATGCCAGAAATCGAACCCAGGACCCTTAGCTCAGTAGACAGACATGCTACCAACTGAGTTAAGGTATTGGATTGAGGTGCATTTCATTAGGTTTAGTAAAATAAGTATTTAAAGTTCCATCATTATAGGTTTCTTGTATTTGGATTTACCCACACTACTTTTCAAGTGGTACAAGGTGTAAAGTTATGAATGTATGTACAAGCAAATGATATATGCCAGAGGTTACCCTAAGTACGCAATCCTGAGCAAATTTTCATCTTTCTATACTTCTTGGTTTAGAGTTTTCCGATTAGACGGCCACTTGCTCTAAAGTGTCAGGTTTGAAATAACTATAAAAGTAAAGATAAAAATATATGATACTCGAGTTATTGATTTAAATATAATAAGCGTGAGGTTCACATAGACTAATGAGTCATGAGTTTTCCCTTAATGCACATGCAAGATTTCAGCTTTCTAGATTTCTTGATTTAGGTGACGTCAAGCGCGTGCATTACATGCCAATGAACTCTGTTACAGTCGGCTAGAAATCGTAAATTTACACGAACACTATTGCACAAGGATTATTTCTGATTAAAGATTAATGGAGATAAAGAGTTAGTAAAAGTTACTAATACTGAACATTGTTGAAATATTAAATTATATTTGGATAAAAACTGCAATGAAAAGGCCATTTTTGACCATTTAGAATGGCTTCACAGCTAAGTACTGTGTACAAATCTTTATTCTGTCTTAATAGGGACATACTGAAGTGATTAACAATAAACTTTGTCGCTTTGTCCCCCAGCGTCACAGTAGAAGTTTTAGTAATCATTCGAATACGAATGCACTGCGCACATTTCTGGCATATATTGGTATTTTCTTTTCCCTTTTACTCCTATAACTTGCGTGGGCCGGGAGCTGAGTTGGGCTGCTATGATGAACACACTTAATCTTATAATTTGTAAAGTTTAAAAAAAAATACGTTTAAGATGTACAGTACACCCTAAGGTTTCATTAAGTAGGTAAGCTTCAAGTTTCAGTTTCTAAGTTTCTTGGTTTAGTGGACTGGTGGTCGAGTGTCTAATATGTTAGGCTTTCAAATAGAAGATATAAAAAGGAAGTAAATAGGCTCAAAGTTCACATCCTCAGGTTTCCTAAAATACTGTAAGTATACAAAGCTTCATCCCTAGGTTTCTTTGTTCTGGGCCTACCCGCATTAGTGGTCCTCTTGTGGTCTAAGGCGTTAAGCTCGATATCAGCTGCCTTTTAGTGAAATCATCTGTTTGACTAAATAGTTATCAATGTAAGATAACATTAAATAAAGATTTTACCTACTGAAGTAAATACGAAACAACAAACTAAAATGAACCCTAATTTTTCCTTGTATTTAAGATTAATATTTCTTCTGTAATTTCTCTTTGGATTTGATACTGTTATTTTTATATTCTGATAAAATTATATAGACAAATTTAACTTTTATCTGCGGTATTTAACTTGCTTTCTCTGAAATGACTATATCAAGAAACGACATATATAATAACTTGAATCTATAACAAACACAACACCCAGTTCCCCGGACGTTAATTCATCACTGTGAAAGGGGATATCTTTATTTCACCAATGATAATTTTTTCGGCCATGCCAGGAATTGAACCCTTTACAGTAATCTGAGTAAACAGACATGCCACTGACTGAGCTAAAGCGTTCTACCATACAGGGAGAAAAATGGTAGGTGTTTAAATTCCGGCCGACTGTATCAAGGAGGGTTTTTCCTAAATGGTTTCCCAACTAACTCCCACCTTAATTTTCTTTTTCGCGCCACGTCTTACTAACCGTTTGGGTTATACACCTCTGTACTAATTTCACTATTGGTTTAGGGATAAGGAAGACTGAATTTAGAGGTACTGTATCCAAATTTGCGTGGAGGGAGATTGTAAAACCATTTAGGAAAAACCACCCTCAGCACACCTGACCGAGATCAAACCCCGATTTCCCCGTCTTCCTTAGTCTAGTCTATTGTGAACGTAGCGCCTTAGATCATGTGGCCACCAAAGTAGGTCTTAGTTGAATTCAAATTCAGATAGTTCAGACGGGTTTAAAGACACCAAGAGAATCAAAAAAGTTTGAGAATGGCCAATATTGTGTTATAAAAATTGTTTAAACTAGGTCTATAGTTTACAACTTCTCTTACATTTAAAAAATGTTTGCTAATGAAATTTAAATTTTAACCTATAGTTTTGGGACATTTATCATAAGAGAGGAGCTCTACAGACTACATTGACATATTCCAACATTATTATTGATTTTATTACACAACAATAAATATAAGGTTATCTTTAGAAAGAAATTAACAGACAAATTGACATAACGGTAGTAGTTGGAATTAAATGTATTGGACATAGATTTAGGTAGTCTTTGCAAATAATAAGCTATTTAGATTATATGAGTAGATCGTATGGTATTTACAAATAGGTCAAGGTCGTATAGGTCCTGTAAGTTTCCCAAGCCAATATTTTATGATGTCCACTACACATTTGTCAATCTGTATGTCTGTCTCTCTCTACATTTGTATATCTGTATGTCTGTCTCTATATATGTCTGTCACTCTCTATGTCTGTAACTCAGTATGTCTTTATCTCTGTATTTCTGTCTCTGTACGTCAGTCTCTTTGTGTGACTGTCTTTATTTATGTTTGTTTGTTTCTTTGTCAGGCTCTTTGTATATATATAGGGTGACCTGGCGGTCTAGGAGTAAGGTGTCAGACTTCTATGCTGGCGGCCGGGGTTCAATCCTCGGTCCCGGCAAAGATTTATCTGATTACCAAACCCTTCCTTCACCTCTGACAAGACATCTTGTGAATGTGAGGAATGCCAGGTCTCCACCGTGGTTCGGATTCCACGTTAAACTGTAGGTCCTTCATTTCATCTCACAATCACCCTACCATTACACATTAGCGTAAGTGCGTATAACCCGAACGGGTAGTA